>VZTU01011135.1:0-12592 GCA_013400835.1 Zapornia atra
TCTTATCTTGAAATCCAGAACTAGTTAACTACACTGGCCATATAGACATACTTTTTAGACAAACAGAATGGCATCGTACTGAGTGTAAAGCTGCCAAAACTGGCTGGCATGGAGGATTTGACAATTTTACTATTAGGAGTAATATCTTTAAGCTCAGGTTTTAAATGCCAGCATTGTATTTTCAAAGTAAACTTTCCTGATTCCTGTTCAAAGCACATAAGAATGAGGAAGCAGCATTAAAGCCTTATCATTTACCTGATGATTGCAGCTTTACAACACTCATACAAGTCACGTAAAACCTAGAGCAGATTGCTTAATTAATATAATAATGTTCNTAGATATAGAAAGAATAAATGTGTTTCTTAAGTTTAATTATTAGGACACACATCTAGGATGGGAGTATCCCAGGTTTTTTCAGTTCCAGAATCAAGTTTTACTCACTGTCATATCTAATGGCTTAAGTGTAAAATGCAAAAATTATTCCTTGAGCAGCAGATGGATTCCATATTTTCTCCTAATTGAGTTCCCTTCTTGAAAATTAGGGGGTTTATCTTGTGGTGTATCTTATCTTTTCCACAGTTAAGCAAACTAGTCTCAATAACTTCTCTTACTAGTGACCTCGACATGTCAAAGTTATAACTTATGAAGGAGCACTTATGAGGAAAGGATTTTTGTTATACTAAAACCTCTGTTAGTGCAGAATGAATTTAAATTGGCTAGTCAATATCCTTAATTAGTGCCACTTGTGAGAAATGGAAGTAGATACTCTATGTATGTAGAAGGACGTACAGTAAGATATGACAGAGGCTGTTGACTACACAGGATTAACATCTGTTCTTTCAAAATAAGTTCATCTAGTCAGATGTGAGAAGAAAAACACTATGAAGGTCTAGGAATTCCTGACTGACTGAGGCCTTCCTGTTCTCCCAACAAGTCATCATGGGTCAGTATTATTTCCCTCAAGTCTTTGGGCAGGGAAAGATGGATGATCATTGTTTCAGAATGATTGGCATGTGTGTCCCAAGACTGTTCAAATTAAAATAGAGTGTCAGTCCTATTATAAGATTTGGTCTTTCTAGGTAGGTATGGGAAGAAATAACTACTTCATGAATCCCAATATTTAGTGTATCAAACGACAGCCTGTTAAAGGGAAAATGAGGGTCAATCTGATCACAAAGCTAATTTACATGAGGAACTGTAAGTGTACAAGACTACATCCATATGGAAGTTAGGAATTATCCTGCTTACCAAGCTGCTGAAAGTTTTTGTCATCTATTTTTTTCAGGTGAATAGATGATAAGTTTTGGAATTTTTTTAAAACAATTATACTATGACACAAAACCCAAAAAAAGTTCAAGCTTTCTTCCTGATAAATCAATTTTCATGCTTTAGAGAGAGCTAGGAAAAAGCCTGCACATACTTGGATACCGATGCAGTTGGATTTCAACTTAGATACTTTCAACAAGCTCCGTAGTTCTTTTGTGGTTTCTGTACCATTTTAGAAAAAATGGAACTCTGGAAAGGAATTACCAGCATTATCACCCTTGTGAAGTAACCAAAGATCTACTTTATTCCCCTCAGTTTTATTATTTTGTGAGTGCTATCCATCAGATTAAGGACTCAGTAATACTGAGTATCAGCAAAAGACTTGGACAGCATCAAGAAGTCTGACAGCTACACCATTTCAAATGTATAAAAACCTGTAGAAAAAGTTAATAATCTCTAGTTCTAAAAATATTAATACATTGTTAATATATGTGCTTTACCTATTTAAGACAAAGATGAGCAAGGTGACTTTGTTTATCCATGTGTATGTCTTTTTATTATAGCAAGACAACTTTCAGTGACAAGAAACACGATATATCAGACCAGAGTTCCTTAAGATTATTCCACTTTAAGGTGTGGAGAGTAATGTTTCACCCACCTCAAAAAAAAAATTACTTACTCTAGATATGACATTCATAGACTAGTTTGAGTAGAATACCAGTAAATGTAAATTACAACCTTGACAAAGAAAAAAATATTGAGTTTTCATTTGGAGAGGTATAAAAGGTTTTGTGCCTGATCAGCCAGTCTAACATGTAATAAAAGAGTGCTTTGCACTACAGTGATCAATATGCTTAGTCTATTATTGGACTCTTGTCATGTGCATAACTAGAACTAATGCAGGTGTAATCTGATTTTTGAGAAAAGCAAGAGGCAGTATTTTTGAGCTTTCACTTTAAGAAACATATATAGGCCTACCAGTCCTATAGTTCAGTGTCTGTGCTTATGCTTTGTCAGATTTACAACTTCATTTTTTTAGTGTAGTTGTTAAGCAGTTGAGCAGCAGAACAGTCCTGAATTTCTAAGTTTATAAAGGACAGTTTTACAGATGGTTATAAAAGCCAGGCATGAGAACGTGAATAGACTGATAGTGTGTTAAAAGCAGGACATGACTTTGGATAAAAGAGGGTGCATCTTAATCACTTGGTGGCAAAAGGCTAATTAAACTCCAACAGTAAATTAACATAGCATAAGCTAGGAGAGCATATGCAAGTTATCATTACTCTATGCAAGATGACAAGGCTTGCAGTCAAAATTGTAGCTTTCAAGGGCAGATTATCAAATGTACAGAACCTCTCAGTGAGTAGTAATGTGGGACTAAACTCAATTTTAATTGCTTGATAACAAAATTTGCTGTTTCAAGCATTTTTTCCCCTTCCTTTTTTTTCTTTTTTTTCTTTTTATCTTTTTTTTTTTTTCTTCATTTTCTGCTGAAAATGGCTGAAACGACCAGACTTTACAATCAAAGATTTTGTTTTGTTTTGTTTTGTTTTGTTTTTTCAGGCCTTGAGCCTTTGTTTAGAGTCGAAAGACAGTAATATGTAGTACTCTTTATAAGATAATGCCTGTTAGCACCTTAACACCTCGGTTGTAATTTTCTGCAGCTTTTTTTTGTAGTAGGGATAATAGGTTAGACTCGACAAAGGGATAACTGATGATCACCAAATATATACTGCACGAGCACAGATAATGGCACTGTTTGTTTGCCATGAGAGCTGACTTTTATGCAAGACTAGTTCTAGATTTTCCTCAGTGACACGTTGTAAAGCTGGAGTAACTACCTTCAGGAAAGCTCTTATTTCACTTCTCTGATGTGCAGCAAAGAACAGAATATTGTCCTTAAACTTAGAGCTTTAATGACAATCCCAACCCTTCTCTTATAATCATAATGAGTATTGCAGAGAGATAAGAGGGATGCACTTCACTCTTAAGAGAGAGGCAACAATATGTTTATTGATATAAAACAAAGGGTGTAACAGTCTTTGATAATAAACACAACAGTGGTAAAGGTTCAATAGTAAGGTAATCTTGATTATTTAGTGCATAGAGAACAGATGAAGCTGTCAGGGGGACCCTCCCGTTGAGTCATGAGGTTCAGAAAGGCCGCCTTGCTTTTTAAACTCCTTCTCAGAGAGAAGCCTAGGTGTGGCTGGATGAAGTCTTAGTCCCAGACTAGGCCAACAGTTTATGTCTAAAGGATTATATATGCACAATCAATCCTTTATACTTCTTAGCTATATCACAAAGTTTAGTGCACTTATTCCCAATTGACTTATGGGCAATCTGTTGTGGATCTGTTACATCAAGGATTCTCTCGACCTTGAGGAGTAACCTTGAGAGGCGTCCCTTTCAAGGGGAGATCCTGACATGCAGCCCGCTGCCATCTCAGGAGAGCACGAAGGGCTCTTGGGCTTCTCAATATTTATGGAGTAAGATGATTGTCTCATAATCACATTTACATACCACCTGCAGGTGCCAGTAGACACTAACCAGTGCTCTGTCTAGGTGGGCACATTAGCGTATATAGCCCTTGGCAATCGTGTTGTTATCTGTCTTCCCAAAATCACCGTGAGACAGATGCAGACATCATAACCATCACCAACATTTATCGATTAGTCCAGATTTAGAGCGGAAAAGTCAGGCAAAGGTGGGGGCAGCAGGGGAAGCATGCCATCACACTGAGGACTTCCAGTAATGAACAGAGGGATATTTTGTGTAAACTTAGAGGAAATAAAATATTTGCCTAAAATCACTTTGGTCGATAGTTTGAGGGGCTAGATCAGTGAGACTTGTCTCAGTTACTCAGTTACATCAGGCCCCAAGAGTACCACTCAACCTCATTATCTCTGACAGCCCTCCCCTGGGACCCCTGCACCAGACCTCCACTTTGGCTCAGCCAGGGCTGTGGATGCTTGTGCTTAGCCCTGCTCTGGCCCTGCCACTATTGAGAACTAGTCTCCTAGGCAGTGGCCTGTGGTGCTGGCTGCCATCTCTGCCTGTTTCATTCAGGCCCTCAGGGTTGCTTCTCATCTGGGAAGGCACAGTCAGCTTTGGGTCCCCTGCTTCCCTTTCCCAAGGAAGCCCTCATCCACACAGTGCTCTGACAGCTCCCCTCTCCTCCCACACATGCAGCATGTGTGCACACATCTACAGAGTTATGACTCGCTGTGATGATCTGAAGGGCTACTTCCACCCCTAGACTGATAGACTTTTGGTAGGAGTGTTTCACCTGCAGTACTATTTAACAATCTCTTTAATTGGATGGAAACCTAAACTTGAAAAGTTTAATTTTCATTTTTCTCCTATTACTCTTCCTGACTGCCCTCAGGGTGAGAAGACTTATTAAGGAGATAATAAATAACAGCTCAAAGGTTTAAGCAGAAAAGATACTAGCACAGAAAGAAAAGAAAGGAAAAAAAATAAAATAGGTAGCAACAGCAGCATGTTCCAAGGAAAAAACTGTGCCTCACCTAACTGACACACACCTTGCCAGCAGAGACTGGTTGTCTAGATAGTCCTAAATATTTATTCTATGGGTTTGCTAATAAATAACTGTTGTGTTAATAAATAATTCTTAAATTGTCTTTTTGAAGACTGCCTTTGTGTATGGTTAAGGTACCTGAACAGAGAAGACACAGTGAGGGAGGGTTGCAGGGGATGCAGAGACTCAAGACATTTGCTGTCCTCCATGCTGAGACTTTACATAGAAAGGCTGAATTTTAAATGCTTGACTATTTTTTTCAGTATGTTTAAGAAAACTTGGCTACTCATCTAAGATATTCATAACCCACCTATTAGTTTAATTTCAAAGCGTGATGTAGAGCTAGTGAGGCTGAGCTGTTCCATCCTGACAGACTGAGAAAATTCATTTCTTTGTCTGCTCAAAGTTCTGTAGCAAAGATTGCTCCCCACATGTGCCTTCTTAGTCAGGCTTGACCCTTATAAAGGAGGCATCTAGTACGGAGTTCAGTTTAAGTGAGTTTTTAAAGCTCTTGCTGTCTGATGAGTCTAGCAATTAGTGACAGTATGGTGGTAAATTTGTGACACTGGAGCTCGAACTAAAAAATCTCTAATGTATGAACCACTGAAATTAGTTAAATAGGAACAGCTTTTAATTCCTGCTGAGCTGGATGGAACTCAAACCCTACAGGTGAAGATTATCTTCTTTATTATTAATACACTCCCAGTAAGTCATAATTTAATAACCATTGGTTAAAAAAAAAAACCAAAACGTTTCTGCAAGGTAAATTCATCAAATCATACTTGCTGCATTTTGGATATTAAATAAACAATCTAGTTAATTATCTGGGCAGAAAGACAAAATCTCCCACACATCTCCTGTAAACGTACTCAGTTATCCAATGCCTTGCTATAATTTTCTAATAATAGAAACGTTTTTTGGTTCTCCCCTAACCAAATAAGAATATTAAAAATGCAACCAGGCAAACATAACACTTTTTTTTTTTTTAATATATAAAAACACTGTGGACAATTTCAAGGACACAATGATGTACTGATGGTTGGAAACCACATAAATGAAACATGATTAAAGAAGTTTTGTTAAAAAAGCAATCTATATGCTTTCTTCTCATTTCAGGAATTATTAGTAGGAAATTTTCTTAGAAAATAACTGGATAAAAAATTCTTATGTAGGCACAGATTGCACAGGTTTTTAAATTTTACAAAATATAAATTACATAATTGAGCCATCACATTCATGATCTATACATGACTTGCTGAGATTCCTTTCATATTAGAAGTCTACAATGAACATGATTATTTTCTGCTATAAAAGTGAAATACAGTGGAAATAATGAAGCTGCATATTTTATTAATGAATTGAGAGCACACACTCCAGCTGCCATCGTAACAACTGGGAAGGTTTTTATTATATTTTCAAAATGAGACATAACAAATTTGCAGATTAATTAATTGATCTGAGTGAAATCTTATGACAAATATGCTATCTTGAACATGGCAATTGGTCACTAAAATAAACCCTCTTTACTGTTGGGGTTTGTTCTTTTTCAAAGAAAATGAAATTCAAAGTTAATATGCTGCTTTGTTTACCTATATGAGATATAGACTTTTCTACTGTTTTTAAAAAATAATTAATTTATTTAAATTTATTTTTTTCTAAGACACCTCATTCAAGATCCCCATCCTGGTTTCAGCTGAGACAGTTAATTTTCTTCATAGTAGCTATCATGCATATGTTCTGGATTTGTGCTGAAAACCACGTTGATAATATAGTCATTTTTGGTGAGCAGTGCTTAGACAGAGACAAGATCTTTTCTGCTTCTCACCCCACCAGTGAGTGCTAGAGGTGCACAAGAATTTGGGAGAGGACACAGCCAGGGTAACTGACCCCAACTGACCAGATGCCAATTCCATATTATATAGTGTCATGCTTAGCGTATAAGGGACTTGGTGAAGAGTAAATATAGGAGGCAGAAGTAGAGTTATGGTACTTATCTTCCCAAGTGTCCTGGTTCTGTCCATCCCAGAATTAACCTCCCCAAGCAGTCAGCTCAGGTGAGCTCAGGTGAGCTGAGTCAGCACAGTTGCCCCAGTTAGCCCCAGCTGTTAGCCCCTGAGTTAGCCCCAGCTGTTTTCCACACCACTTGACATGACTTCCCCATAAAAGATACTGGTTTGGGATGGGTGCCTCTAAAGCAGTCCAAGTGTGGCTAGGATGTTGGGCTGGTCCTGGCATTGTGTAGCACTCTGTGATTGGGTAGGTAAGGTACTCTGTGTTATCACCTGGTGTAATTGGTTGTTATTGTCCTACTTTCACAGTTTTTTTGACGGTAAAATGTCTTTATCCAAACCTATGGAGGCTCTGTCTCTCTCCTTTGGGAGAGAGCAAGTAGTGTGTTGGTGCTTAGCCACTGTTTGGGGCTAAGCCACCACACTAAGTAGCTTAATGTGTGATGGACCCCTGCTTTCCTGGAGATGACTGAACCCCTGTCTGCCAGTGGGAGGTAATGAGTAAATTCCTCATTCTGCTTTGTGTGTGTGGCTTTTGTTTTGTTGTATTAGTATTAAACTGTCTCTAACTCAACCTATGTGTTTTCTCACTTCTATCCTTCCTATTATCGCCTCCATCCTGCTGAGGGAGTGAGTGGCTGCCTGGTGCTTAGCTTAGCGGCTGGCTGGGGTAAAACCATGACAGTTCAATTAAAAAAAAGAGGTACAGGTATTTTGACAGATAAAGGGGCTTCTATATGAAAGAATAATACAAGGAAATGTTTGTTACTAAATTAATGAATACACTATTTCTAATTCATTTCATTACAATGTTTCATTACAAATAATTAATATCCTAAATGCTGAATATGAGGTTGATAGCTGTTTGCTGTTGAAATATGACAAGTCAAGAAATCTCTTCACAGCAACATCTATTCTCAGTGAAACGCAGATGATAAATAATACTTATTCATTATCTAAAGGACAGAGCATTGTTTCACAATATTCTGATATCAATATACTGGCAGAAGCCCTGCTTAAGAAAACTAAAATTACATTTTAGCATTTCTGAGCTGAAGAACAATAAACATGCTTGGGTTGCTTTCTAAGTGTCTTTCACCCTGAAGTGCTGCACTGCTAGTTTCAAATAGACAGCAAAGGCTTCAAGACACTATCTTGTACTGTTGAACAAACTTGCAAATTATATTTCCCATATTGCACTTGAATCAATATTTCTTCTAGCTTTTCAACAGTGTCTGTTTGATAGTCATCTAAAAAGTAGACTTCTTTTAATATAAAGGTCCTCTAAATTTAAAAAAAAAAATCTGTTATCTTGAAAGCGTCTCTCCTAATTGGTAGAGCACTTTATCTAATTTAGTTATTTACTTTAGAAATGTAAATCAGTGGGAAACTGAAATATCCAGGCCTTCACAAACTTCATGCTTTCAGAGTGACTCACACCTCTAAGAAATTGTTCTGTAAATGAATAGTACAAAAAAGGACTAGGAAATTAGTAATATGGCTCTGCATACTTTGGCATGGTACAAGAAGATCTCAAAGGAATACTAACATTCTTCCCTCTCATCCAGAATGTAGGTACCTTTAGAAAAGTAGGTTTAAATGATTGAAGAACAACTGAAGTGTTACTTCCTTCAGGAAAGACATTTGTGTGACTCTTAATAAGAAATTTTATTTTTTTATTTTAAACTTTAGACTCTCGGGTGCTAAAATGAATAATGCAAGTGTTGTCCTCTCCAGGCTCAAGTCCCAAGCATAAGGAAAAAAGTTCATTTTTAAAAATCGCAACATTAATATGCCATGTACATATACAGAACTATGTGAGAACAGATTTTTGTGGCATTATGAATATTTCAGAAAGTTGCCCGGAAGCAATGCCCTCCAGTAGTCACAATACTAACCTGCTACCATGTTAAAAGTAATGGAATTCCCATAAGTGCTCATTTCTAGAAATACAACTTTTCTAATGTGACAGTAAATGCATTGTGACAGACACGTTTGATGGAAACAGAAGAAAAAGTGTCTTTTATACGAAGTCCTTGTAGTAATGATTTTCTAATGAATTATGAAGTAGCACAGGTATTAACAGATATGTTACTTTTTCTAAGAGTCAATATTGTCACATCTTCAAATATGATCAGAATAAGAAAGTGTCATTTTTCCATCTACCAATTTTTAAAGCCTTATTAAAGGTACTATATAAGATGTGATTGTGGCAATAAAAAAAGTTTGCTCTTTCAGTCCCACTTCTCATTTAATCATTCAACCTAGACTGATTGATCAGAGCTAGCTAGTGTCTAATTTAAAATCTATATAAAATGCAGAATAGACTATTAGTTTCAGAAGTTAGAGTGCAATATCACAGTGTGGTAATAGTAAGGAAATTTAGATTTGGGTTCTTCTAGTAGCTCGTTGTAGGTTTTTTTTCTTTTGGTTTGGATTACTGTCAAACAAGAAAACAACAATATTTGAATAATGTTGAAATTCAGGTCTTAGGGTCAGATTCAAGTAATTTTTTACTCAGATTTATCTGCAGTTTGCCTTTGTAAATCACTTCTGATTTACACCAGTATAGATGAAATTAGGATCTAACCCCATGGAGTCCAGGGATCTAATTATAAATAAAACAATTTTTCAGGCAGTGAACAGGGTAAGACATAATTTTTTATACCTGCTGGTTATTAAAAGCTAGCAAAAATGTAGATCAAAGAAACCATGCTGTCAAAAGAAGCTCTGAGTGAAATCATGTGGGGCTTCAAGGAATGAATAAAGGACAAAGGGAGAACAGAAGAAAAAGAATGAATTGACACAAGGTCATGGTAAAATTCTACTCAGAATATATAGCTAGGAGTCCCCTGGAATATGACCCGTATTTAAACAGTTTTGTGGGGTTTGGACTACCAGAAACAATACTATAATTTAAAAAATATCATTATACTGTAAGCATGTCATAAGGAAGAAAAATAGCACCAAAACTCACTGTTTGCGCCTCTCTAATAGTGCAGGCATACATAAGAATAAGAGTCTAATTCAATTTGTACTTGGATTTAGAATCCAAATTAGGATTTTTGTGGGGTTGATTCATTTAATTGTTTGGGTTTTGTCTGCTTGGGTTTTTTTAATGTCATCATGGAATCTTAAGATATTTTATTTTTTTTAAAACCTATTTCCTTGCTTGCATCCCATCTTTGCTCACTCCAAACTTAACTTGGCATTCTCTTAAATAAACAATGAGTTAAAAATGTCTGTGTGAAGCTTGCGTCTTGTCCTTGTAGGTTCTAGAAGCAGTTTCCATGCTTCACAGTATGCATTGGGCTAGCACTCCAAGTCACGTGTCCGCACATGGGTACTGGGAGTGCTCCTTCACAATGACTAAAATGAACATTAGAAGTTCAATCTATTGCTATAGCCCAGCTTTTCTTTTCAGTCCCAGGATATGGAATTGGCCAGTTGCAAGTGGAAGCAATGAGAGTTTTCTCTTCTCCCAGAATGGCCCTGCTGTGACTTGCTTGGTGCACAGCTTCCGGGGGAATCCTAAAAATTAGTTCAGGTAATGCTATCTATGTATTTCTAGTCCAATCAGCTTTAATAGACAATTTTCATATGAAGCAGTACAAAAATTTTGCAATATTATTTTGCTACAGACACTCCTGAATTTTAGCAATAAATTATTAATTCTACTTAATTTTGTAGTTTTGTCTTCCTCCAGAGTAGCCTTTCAATGTACTTAAAGCTCAGTGTTTTTCTGCCATGTTTTATCTTCCTTTCCCAACTAAAGATGAGACCAAAAAGAAATATGCAATTCATTATCAGTCTTAGAATGAGAATCTAGGGTCATCTATTGTCTAAGTGATAAAAGCTTTCTCTTCCAGACATTGAAACTATTTTTTTTTGGTATGACAAGGTATTTTCCTGTAACATTGACTTTGATCACATTCATTAACTCATAATGGTTTTTGATAAGCCATTTTAAAAAGTCTTTATTCACCATGCATTTTGCTGATTTAGGGAAAATAATTTTAAATTAATCGGCTATCTCAAGTGCTCCAACTTCACTTTTCTCCCCTACCAGCCTTATGTCTGAGTCATTCTCTTTGAGCAAATTATGCATGGTCTAGGTTGATTGTGCTAACATGCATTGTTTGTGGTTTTATAACTTTAGATCCTGTTTCCCAACTTTTCCACAAGTGAAATGAAAGCTTTGCATTAACATGATAGGTTAGCTAAACAAATGTTTGGGGGTTATTTTTTTTCTTGTGTGTTTTGGTGTGTTTTTTTTTAGTTGTTGTGGGGTTTTTTTGCGGGGGGCGAGGGGGGAGGAGGGGGTTATATCTGCAATGGTACAACCACAAAAAATTAAAACAATTTCCTGATTGACTCAACTTTTTGTGAGTTTTTGATAATATATACTGGACATATTTTTTTTTTTTGTGCATTGAAATATTCTCAGGCACTAGTTAAATAATTTTAGAAGTTATCAGAATTAAACTAATTTGAGTTGACAAATTTGTACGATACCTAATGAAAGAATATTAGTGTATCTTTCAATATTGTCCACTATTGTAGTGCATTCTTTTAGTCCTTGTTGTATACTGTGTGTTATTTGCTTCTTAATTAAGTGTAATTCCTATGGGAAATCTGTTTACTGCCTAGTCATCAATAGTGAATGATTAATTTCTTTCCTATAGATAAAAACAATTGCAAGGCCTTTATTTTGCCCTACAATGTCATTATAGTACAATCACAAATAACTTATTAAAAACCCAGTGCTAGAAAGTGATATATACTGGGAAGAGTTCTAACAGAATGGCAGATGTGTATTTATCCACAGCTGAAGATGAGTTTGGTAGTATGGGAAAACTCGAAAACTTACAAAGGTGTTCTAATAAATAACTGAAAGACAGAGATTTCTCAATGCAATCAATCTAATTCTACACTATCATTGAGAATCAATGAACTGTCTAGAACTAAAGCCTGGTCACCCAGCCATCCTGTTAACTTTACAGAAAGTCTTATGATTTTTTAATGTCTTCCTCTTAGTACAGAAAACTTTCTATTTAGGACTGTGTACTAACAGACTAGACAAAATAATATTTTATATTAATAATATTTTATTGCTGATGATAGGTGACTTCCCTGTAAGCATTTGGTGTTTTTTAACGTCATCCCTCCTGAGTGTTGACTGCACCACACCACTTACTGTCATCAGCAAGCTTGCTGATGGTGCACTCAGTCCCACTGTCCATGTCACTAATAAAGATAAATTCCTGCTACAGCTTTTAGGGTTTTGTGCTTAGTGATAGCATTGCGGGATGCCTCCAGTTACTAGGTACCCAGCTGTACTTCAAAGATGCCAGCTTCAATTTTCAAGGATGTTTTTACTTCCAAGTCTTAGTTCCTAGACACACAGCTACCAGGCTGGCAAGCAAATTGTCTATTGGTATTTTTCAGCAGGTGTTTTCTGTTCAGTAGCTTTCTCTTTCTAACCAGGCCACCTCTATGGTTGTTCCCATCACCATTTTTTTTCCTGTGTCTGTAAACTTACATGGTGTAAATATTAATTTTTTCCCAGGTTCTTTGTCAAAGTAAGTCAACATATTCCCCCAAAGCACATCCTTGCCTGTTCATTTCCAGTGCTGTTCTACAAATCCAGCATAAGTGAAATGACACAAGACTGGGTTCTTCCTTTTTAATGCATACACTCAAACGCTAGCAGACCCCAAGCAGTGCTCATATTACCTAATCATAAAATCATTTAATGGTGTGGGTTGGAAGGGAC
>VZTU01011136.1:0-23989 GCA_013400835.1 Zapornia atra
TCTATGATTCTATGATGTAACAGCAAAAGAAAATTCTGAAAATCTGTATATTTCTTCATAACATAACAACTAGTGAAATCAAAATGCTTGGAATTAATTGAATCATAAAATAGTTTGAGTTGGAAGGGACCTTCAAGATCACCTAGTTCCAGCCCCTTGCCATGGGCAGGGACACCTATTGTCTGAAAAGTGGATCCATTACCTGGTGTGCAACAAGTCAGTTCTCACACACAGTAAAAATACTGCTTTTTATGCAGACCTGGGTGCTTGGTGGATTTCCACTAATCAATCACACCTATACAAAATTGTTACAAAAGAATATAAAAAGTACACTCCAAGCTGTGATGATTGGTAAAACAACCTTCGTCTCCTATGTAAATTAGTACACATGCCTAATAGCTCTTTCTTTTGAGTTGGTGGTGTAATTAAGGTAGGTGCTACATGGGTCAGTGGTCACAGTTCCCCCTTGTTGGAATAACCTTTCCCCCAATTTCCTTCTTCTTTGGCAATCCTTAGCAATTCTTCAATGTCTGTTGGTTAGTATAACAATATATCAGTTACGCTTCTACCTTTTTGACCATCACACAGATTGTTTAGATAAGCATTAACTAGTATAGGGGTAGGGCTATACAACAGACATTTTTAGCAGCAATAGTCAATTTTAAAGTTTGATAATCAGTAACAACTCCCCCTTTGAGACTTACAAAGATGAAAGCATTTCTAAGTCTCAGACCAATCCATTATATTTTCCTAGCTTACAAAGGGGCACAGATTGAATAAAACAAGTAATAGTAACCAAAATGACAACCAACAAGTCAAATATAAATAATTGCTTTAACCAGCTTAAATTTGGAAGCCATGAAATCAACCTGATCCTTCTGGTAAAAATTTAGAAACTAGTTCTTTCAACTGCTGGACTTTCTTCTCTGCTAGTAGCAAAGTGTCAGAGAGAGTGAAGCAACACAACCCTTTGAATTTTTCACACCCAGTATTGTGTCTCAGTAATATTCTACAGCCACCTTGTTTTCCAGTGTAGCTTCTCTGACTTGATCCATTTCAGTCTCAAGGGCCATTAGAGCTTACAATATGTAGTTTTGTGTCAGAAAGCAATGAAGAGCATTCAGGTGGCTGAAATATCTGATAAACCTCATTTAACTTTATGTTCCACTTGAAAAGTTTCCTCCAAATGTATCCATAATTTCTCAAATCAGCTATCCAGTTTGGTGACTATAGATGTTTAGTAGACTTTATATATTTTGGTTTTGCAAGACCTTTAAGGATAGTCAGCTACCTATGACTGGATAGAAAGAAAAAATCATCACTGAAGAGCCATATGTAGTTGTGAAGGGTGACAAGACGTGACCTTCCCCTCTGGCCTAATTTCAGCAAGGGATTGTTGTTTACACATGAACTATGACAATGCACCCACAAATGATTGGTCACTTTGGAGGTGAAAGGATAGATCTTCTGCTCTCAGATTAAATCTAAAATAGGTGAACATCCTTGAAAAGATCACTACAAACTCTTCTAGACATCAAGCTGTTGTGATCTGAAGTTGAAGGACAGATTCTGTCCTTAGCTATCCAATCAGATTTAATGTCCTGTGAGTACATGAGATACTAGACTAAATAATAGAAAAAATAAGGCTTAAAGGGTTTTCTAGAGGTGATTTTGAAGGCTCACAGCCTTTACTGATGTATGAAGTTGTTCTGGTCCAGCTACAGGACATTTTATCTCTCTTTTCCAAATTTCAGTTAAGTTTTTGTCAGTCCATTTCTCCAGCCCAGTAAGGTTCCTCTGAATGGCTGCCTACACTTTCATCATAGAAACCACTGGCCCAAATTTTGGGTCGTTCATGAACCTGATGAAAATGCATTCTGATATGTTGTGCAGGTCACTGATGAGGACAGTAAGAAGTATGAGCCCCAGAGAAATTCCACTTATAATCAGCTGCAGTTAATACTTTGAACTACTGACCACTGCCATTTTATTCCAATGGTCGAACCACTGTGTAGTCTACCCATTCAGTCCATGTCTCCCAAATGTGGCTATAAACATGCTGGACAAAGATGTGAAAAACCTTGGTAGAGTCAAGGTAGACAATGTACTCTGCTCTTCCAATTTTCTGTGGATTCAATCATCTCCACATAGAAAACAATGAGGTTGATCAGGAATCACTTTTTCCTGATATGTCTACGCAGATTGTTTCCAACCATTTTCTTGTATTTCATGTGCTTGGCTTCCATAAAGGTTTTTTTATGTTATTTTCTTAGTCTGACCAGCCTGTTGTTACTCAGATCTTCTTTCTTGCCTATTTTTGAACATGGCCATATAATTTGCCTTTCTGCAGACCTTAGAGACTTACCCAGCAAACACTACATTTCCAAGATGACAGAAACCTCCTAAGTGAGTCAGCCAGCTTTATCGGCACCCTTGGATGCACTCCATCTGGCTCCGTGGACTTGAAGGCATTCCTAGTTAACTTAGTTCAATCTTCCTCTGCCATGGGTAGTACCTTTCTCTCCCAGTCTCTGCTACTAGACCCCAAAACCTGTAAAGCTAGATAGCAGATCTCAATAGTAAAGAGTGAGAAAAGAAGGCATTGAGCAGCCTACCACAAGGTTACCACCTCATTCATCAGTGGGACAAGAATTTTCTTTGGTTTTGCTGCTCATGTACCTGTAGTAGACCTTGATTACTCATCACTCTTGTCTGTCAGCTTTCTCTCCATCCAAGTTGTAGTCTTCCTAATTATGTTCTCATTTCTGTAAACAGGCTTTTCTCCCACATCCTGTCCCTGTTTCCACGTCTCATACAACTTCTTGTTTACATTTCAGCCTAGTCAAGAGTTCACTGTTCAATTAAGATAGCCTTCTGACACACCTGCACATTTTCTTGATAATTAACCAATTTCTCTTCCCTGAAGTGTAGTTCCTTAAATAAGCTGAAGAACTGTGAAAACCAAGGTTTTTTTCCTGCCGCTTATATACAACATTTCCAACCAGATCATAAATTTCACCACTTCCTGGTCTCTGCAGCAAAGGCTGCCATTGACTGTATCTCAACGAGTTCTTTATTTATGAGTAGCAGACCTAGCAGAACACCTAATCAGCTTTCCCTGATATGAATGAAAAAAAATCGTCTTGTACATAATTCAGTACTTTTGACTTTCTTCTTTTAGAAAATGTTAAGAAAAGGCATCTCATTTTTTAAAGAAGTTACTTTGTCAAAAACAGAGAGTGCTCATCTCATGTAACATACTTTTTTCCTTTAACATTTTCAACAATAAAAAACTCCGTGTTTCCAGGGAAATATTTCACAAAGAAACCTTATTCTTTGTTTATATTTGCATGTTGAATTGCAAGTGTATATTTTATGTTTCCCTCAGAGGTTAGTTCAAAACTGGCATCTTCACTGGGGCTGACGAGCAGCACAGTAATATGTATCCATGTCTCTCCATTCCCTCAGGATTTAAATGAAATTGCAACTAGAAATCACTTGATGAAATTTACAGAATATTTGTTGTGAAAAAATTCTTATATTGTTTTTACAAGTCCCAAAGTAGAAACAAGTAAATAGTACTACACAGAGTGGTGAGGTGCTGGAACAGGCTGCCTAGAGAGGTGGTGGATGCCCCGTCCCTGGAAGTGTTCAAGGCCAGGTTGGATGGGGCCCCTGGGTAACCTTGTGTAGATCCAGACCTGGAGGTTGGTGGCCCTGCCTGTGGCAGGGGGGTTGGAACTCTGTTATCCTTGGGGTCCCTTCCAACCCATACCACTCTATGATTCTATGGTCATTGAGGTCTTTTCATGAATTTGCTTGAGACAAACTGTTGTGTGACTTAAATTACCTGGCATTCATTCTGTAGTGACTGATAAAGAAGATTTGGGCATAAGCAGGCACCCATGAGGAAAAAGACCAGATTTAAAGTATCTAAATAATAATGCTACAATTCCAAAGCTGTTAATTCACATGATAATCTCATTTAAGCCCTGATTTTGTAAAGGGCTAAATAGAGTACCTTAGTGTAGTATTGTGACATAATCTGGAATGTTTAAAATGCATGCCCATTACTTTTCAAGGTAAGCAGCACTGCCAGCATCTTTTCAATCCTATGTTTTTAGTTAGATTTTGAGACAGACTTATGATAATAGAAATCTGAAGTGTTGAACTCTGACTTTAATCACACCTTTTCTCTCTCATTTTGCCTTTTCTAGTGGATCCTAACATTTATACTCATCAACTTTTTGAGAAATACAAGTAATTTAGCTCAGATTTTAAATCTCCAAACAAAATATCATAGAAAAAAAGAAAACTGGACAGAAATTCAGTAAGGATTTTTTAATAATATATACACTCCAAATATTTGTGACCTTTCTGTCCTCCTCAAATCCCACAGACTTACTTTCTTTTGAAAGAAGAAAATGGAAACAAAGGTCCCAGGAAATCATTGTTTTACAAGTTGTCTCCTCAGCTTTTACAGTGAACTGAAATAACATTAACTTTTTGTATTGCTTTAATGATATTTCTAGAGGTCAGTGCCTCTGATACTGCCTTGGCAAACCATCTATCCACTCTGTGTTTTCTGATGTAAAACCAAGTAGCTGCCTGTGGGAAAACTTACAGTCAGATGTTCTAGAATTGTTCTTCCAGAGTATTGTAGATCACTTTGTAAAGTAAAAGCCTGAAAATGCTAGATAATTTCAGAGGCTCAGCACTGGTCTGCTAATACGCCAGGAAGAATAAGCAATTATGATTTTCATCTAAGCAACATATGCTGTTTGCTGCCCTGTTCTGAACAGCTGTAGGTTAGATGCTGTTAAGATTAGGCCCCTTCTCTCCTCCATATTTCAAAATTCAAATTAAACTAAAATAACAGCACCTGCTGAACAAAAACACTATTTCAAAATGTGTACTTGCACACAATTACTATGAAGAGGCTGGCCACCATTGTTACCAGTCTATTCTTTCTGAATGGAAATGGCAGAGAAGTTTTCGATGCAGCTGCAGCTCTTCAATTGTATAACTAGTGTTGGCCCCAAGCCAACCCTCAAGAACTCAAGTGGCACCAAAAGATACTATATTGATTTGCAATCGAACATAATAGGCCATCAGCTTAATTATTACTGAAGTGACAAGGTTCTGGATATTTCATATTTATATTTCTGAGGCCTGTGAAAGATGAATGTAAATCTTTTAAATGCCTACATTTGCATATCTTCAGAAGGGTTGAGTGCTCTTACTGTATTCATAGCCTGTGAAAGACCTAAAGGACTGGCTATTCAACTCAGGTTGCTAGATCACAGTCACTTACTTGCATAAGGAAACAAGGCTATAAAACTAAACACATTCCTACAGGAAAATATTCCCAGATCTCTTGTAGGCACCCAAAAAGAAAACAAACAAAATAAACCAACCAAACCCAAGCGTAAAAAAGTATGTTGATCATTACTATCTTCCTCAAGCACTTTTTCCTTCCCTTGTACCCTTAGGAAAAATATTGTTGGAGTATAAGGGATTGAACTGGCTCCTTCTAGTACTATGAACATTTCACAAAATACCTATTGCACTGAGTTATATCTTCCCACTGACTATCACCATGGCATTACACAGAAGGTCTGTGAACAGGACTCAACATTTTGAAGAAGTATATGCTAGGGGAATGCAGGAATATTTACTGGTTAAAGTGAGACCAACACACAAGATTTGAATGCTACCACGAGCTAGCTGTATCACACTAGGTCATCAGGTAGTCATCTCCTCATGATATGCATCTATTTTTGTTAGGAGTCTAAAGTCTTCCACTCAGATACTATAACCCTTACTTAAAATGAGGAACACTATCATTGAGATAGGTTGTTTTAATTATACAATGAACCACTTCTATTTTAATTACCCTAGAGCCAGCTGCCATTTCTAAATTTGTCCTGTACCTCATCTTTCACAAAGGTTCCTCCACTGCTAGGTCACTCTTTTACTAAGCTTATATACACACCAAGCACTGTTTTCTCCCATACTCCTAGCCTCTGAATTGCAATCATCCTCAGAAGTGTTCTGTTTTGCTTAGCAAGGCTATTTGCTGTAAATTGCTGTTAGCGTATTGTTTGTGGTCAGCTGAAAAAAAAAAAGTTTTTCTCCCACTTCTCATGGAGATAAACAGGACAGGGGAAAAACCAGTTGTGAATATGTTCATTTCTGGTTTTGTAGGGTGGGAGAAAAGATTTAATGTTACACTTATCCTTTCTCACTTGTTAGTAACATTACAGAATTTAGGCTTGTATGTTCAAGTACCAATGCCCTCTACTGGAGGGGATATGTCTGAACTCCTTAGAAGAACCATCTTTTCCAGTGCTATCCATTTGATGACTTTTAATCACTACCTAAAAACGAGGCCTGTTGTGACACAGATGGCTGTCATGCAGCTTGTCTCTGTATACCTATTGAATTCTAAGACAGTAACTTTGTTCAACTTCTTCATATTAGAAGNGAAGATGATTGCCAAACAGGAACAGAACACGTTTGCATGAAAATGCTGTTCTTCCTTGTCCACTGTCATGCTCAAACCCCACCTAACACCACCCCCTCTCCTCTCACCAATCCACCAAACTCCAAGGTATAAAATGAAAGCTTTTCAGTACAGCTAAGGACTGTGTATACTTCGCTCTTTGGGAGCTCAGTTATGACACTTCAAGACTATTCTGAGAAGCAGACCAGTTTGCACATTTCCACTTATGAGTTACAGTTAAGTTACAGTATAACTTAAAAGTTACAGTTCTGACATAGTTACCACCTAATAACTGCTATATACTTTGCGAATTGAGTGTTTGGTCTCCATCTCTTGAAAACATTACTGTGTTTATATCTCAAAGATCATAAATACGATGAGATCAGAATCCATTATGCTGGTTAAGCTTGTTCTCCAAGTCTGAATTGGAGTGTACTACTGGAAAAAACTGAGGGGCTTTGTATTTCATGCCTAATATAGGTAATAACTTGGGTAGAAATGCACATGCCAGAATCTTAATAGAGGATACTGACATGATTATGCTCACTTATCTTGAAAGTAAATTATAATTTCCTAACCAGAAGCATTCAATTGTCCCTGTCCCTTTCCCAACAATAACAGGATGGAACCTCAGTAGGATACAGCATTTTGGAATGTCAGTTCTTTTGATGTTATTTTTTAGCCATACATATGAAAGACACTAGGAGGGAAGGAAGAACATAGAGAGGTTAGGAGGAAGGGAACAAACAAGACAGACTTACTGAGGAAAAGAAGGACCTTTCAGATTTGGAGGCATTGTCAGGTAATTTCATTAGAGCAATGACTTACTTCAGACAAAGTAAAGCATTTGAACATTGATGCAAAAAAAGCTGCAAACAGACTTCAACTGCATCAAAGGGGCAGTCAGACCTACTACAACAGGAACCAAGAATGTTTCTGCGGCATGCTAGCAGTGGTCAGCAAGGAATCAATCATTAAAGTCTTCTCCTAGTGCAATCCCAGCAAAGTGGCCTGGTCTAAAACCAGATTGAGAACAAATCATGTGCATTACAGCTCTGTAAAGGAAAAAGAGCTATATAGCAACCACCTGCAGAAGTAATTTCAAAATGAAAGGATGCAAGGATGAAAATCGGGCCATTGTTACTAGGTAGCTGAAAATTCAGCTGAGGTTGCTGTTAACAGGAACAAAAGCTCACTTACAATACAGATGGAAAGAGTTCAGAAAACAATGAGAAACTATTGATATTAGCTTTTAATCCTATAAAGCCAAAAGGTGTCTGTGTAATATGAAATATAACTGCTTTCTAATTATAAAAAAAAATTGCCATAAGTAGCACAGAATAAATACTTTCTGATTAAAACAAAGAAGGGGGAAAAAAAAGCAGCACCTTTGATTAGACTTACTTGTTGGTATATAAGAGGGTACTATTCCTTTAAATAATTCATTAATTCATACCTACACACTGTGATCACTTTGAGATTTAGGTTTTTATTTTTTTAGAGCAATGGATAACAGCTGGTAGGTATGTACAGCTCAGTGCAGAGAAAAAGCACAAATAATGTAATCTGCAATGGAGCTAAGTGATCCTAGAACATCAAAAATATTCCAATCACTATTTTGGCAAGTTGGGATTAAAATCTCCAGATTTCAAAGTTGCAATAAGACTTCAAGGTAGGATTTTTCATTAAATCAAAAACTAAACACTGAAAAACAGACAAACTTTTAGTAAAATATTTTTAATATGAATATAAAAAAAATGACTGGATCATCTCATAGAGTTAATACTATCTCCTATCTACTGAAGTTATAGGCTGCATTCTGAAACAACCTCTTCATATTGCTGAAAATTTCACTAAGTCTACATAATTACTGAAGGGCTCATGAGTGAACACAAAGGCTTCACAAACTGACTCTAAAATAGCCCATTAGAAAACGGAGATTGCTTTAAAACAAATTTTATGTCAAGGCAAGCTGTGCCACAAAATAAAGAATAAGTGTCCTCCTATTTATCTTGATTTTATATTACAATTTTTATTTTCAAATGCTTCTTTTGTATTGTTTTTAAAAAAAGACATCTATTGGAGGAGAAAACATTTTCAGAAATTCAGAAATAAAAATATCGCTAATTTACATCATATACACTGTAGAGGTATTTATGAAATTAATTGAGCCTTCTTTAAACTAAACTTTTGTAATAAATATTAATCCAATTGTATTTCTTCTGGGGGATTTCTCTGAAAGTTTACTGAATAATCATGTGAAATCCTCTTTTCTGTACAAGCACATGCGGTAAGCAAAATCTGAGTTAGAGTCCTATTCATTCTAGTGGAAGCCTACACAATATTCTCTCCTGTATTTTCCAGGATTTGTTTTCCTGACAGGCCTCCACAAAGCATGGTACATGCCTTTCCACAGCTGCTTCTTCAAAATTACTTCAAGAAGCATAAATTATGTAACTTCAGGTAGTATTAACCTCCCTGCCTTTTTGAAAGGATAAAATGAATAAACTTCTTTTGCTGCCCTTTATTTTTTTTCTGCCCTTTATTTTTTTTCTGCCCTTTATTTTTTTTCTGCTCTACAAGGTTTCACTAGGTAGTTTATACTTATGCAAGGTGGCCTGGGAAGGACTCAGAGGCATCCGGCATCTTCCTATACGCAGAACTTTAGTCCAAACTACAGGCCTGGAAGCCATCTTTAGCATTACCACTGACTACCGTTTCTTTCTTTTTGCTATGTTGTTTGAAGCATGTGTCCACGAAGCACTTAGCACAGCAGGGACCCACTCATGATTGAACTTAAGCTCAACTGGAATGTTAATACTAAAGGGAGGAAAAGACCACAAAGGCAAAATCATTGGATAGCAAAATCAACCAAGCCCAGAATTCATCAATAAAAAAGAGATCTCCTCTGCTTACGGAAGCAGGCAGGCTGAGATTGTGTATTTCTCAGAATCAAATAGCAACACTCCTTTGAAGTTTTTTCTTTCCCATGAGTACTGGAGTGATACATTTACAAAGCAGAAAAATCTTTCCCAAACAAAGGCATGGTACATTTACAAAGCAAGCAAATCTTAAAAGAAAAGCTTCTGTTATCTTTTATTATTAGAATTAACCTCTGTTTAAATGAGTGAATGAAGTATAAAACTAGTCATGATGAAATAGGAAAACTATAATACAGTGTCTTTTTTTCCTTTAGCACCCCAAAACTATTGATTTTTGATTCAGCCCCAAATGTTGCTGACAGAAATACGAGCTCAAACTAAATCACTGACTAAGAAATATGTACTTAGAAGGATAGCAAGCATTGTTTTTACTGGTAAGAGTCTCTGAAACTGGAATAGAATCTCAGCATGACTGATATTGGAAGGGACCGCTGGAGGTCATCCTGTCCAGTCCCCTTGCTCAAGCAGGCCCACCTAAAGCAAGCTGCCTAGGATAACGTCTAGATGTTGGATTGTGGGGGTTTTTTGCTTGTTTTTTTTAATATCTCCAAGGATGGAGACTCCACAAAATTTCTGGGGAACATGAAGCAAGCCTCAACCACCTTCACAGCAGAAAAAGAGAGCTTCCTGATGTTCAGATGGAATCTCTTGTGTTTTAGTTGGTGCCCACTGTCTCTTGTCCTGTCACTGGGTACCACTGAAAAGGGACAGGTTTGATGTTCTGTATACCTTTGGATATTTACATACATTGGTAAGTATATTTTACTTATATATACTTAGGGAAGATTTATATTTAAGTCTTCTCAAGGCTGAACTATACAAGCTCTCTCAGCTTTTCCTCAGATATTTTAGTCCCTTCATCATCTGAGGAGCCATTGGCCATTAGGAAGTAGATGCCCCTCTCTTTTGTACCGGAAAGCTCAGAACTGGACACTACTCCAGATGCAGCTCACTAGTGTTGTGAAGAAGGGAAGAATCACCTCCACTGACCTGCTGGCAACACCACCCACCCCCAACGCAGGCCAGAATACCACCAGCCTTCTCGGCCACAAGGGCACATTTCTGACTCAAAGGAGGACCAGTGTAGATTAGTTTGCCTACTGGCTGAGCTTATGGTGTCATACACAGTCATTTGTCTTACTTCTTCTGGTGAGTGTAAAATCTACCATGGGGGCTTGATTTACCTACACTCCTTCTCCCTTTATTTTTAACTTAAATCTTTGTATGTATGGAAGTTTTTTTATCTTCATATATCAAAACAGAAAATCCAGTCACATTGTTAGGCCGCAGATTAGGGATGTCATAAATCTATAGAAAATATGAGTGGATGGGAATTAATACCTTGGATAAGATTCCCCTTGATTAGGTATCATATATAATAACTGTCATCATTGCACAGTGAATAAAAAGGAATGGTAAATTAAGAGGGGCAATCTCTCAATTAGTTTTGTTGCACAAGTTTAAATTGCTAAATTGTAAAGAAATAAAAAATATAGACCATAATGCATTAGAAATAATCTTATCAGTGGGGGAAAAAAGTAAAATAAACTTAAATTTTCTGATTGTTCACATAGAGTATGTTCATTATGTCATTGAACTGTGAAGCTTCTGAAACTGGTAGCATCTTTCATCAAATGACCAAAAGAAGCAAATGTTACACACCCACATCAAAAAATATGCATCTTTAGTGTACTGCTCCTTTGGATCAAAGAAGACAATTAGATTTTAGTATGGGCACTGAAGCCCAGTCTCATCTCATATGCTGAACTGCATGAAACTGAGGATAAGATTAATTTAGCATTATAATATATGGATGTACATTCAAATTATATAGTAACTGATTGGACATTACCTTCCCTGTTCTTTCATCCGGTGTAAACCATTATCTTCTCAGTGAATATAGTCAGAATGTGCAATATATAAGAATGGAAGCTCTTTAACCACCCCTCCAGGATAAAGTATAATTTGGCAATAGGAACTAATTTCCCACGCTTCTGATCTTTCCTGAGGGAGGAAGGGATAATAGACATTCTTTAACTGCCCTCTCAAGTATTGTACAGAAGCCAGAAATTACCACTGAGTCTTTAAAGTATGTACTTAATGTCCTGAGAAATGCATCTACACACAGATAAGAGAAAATCACATACATAGACATACATACAGTTATTTTATATCCGGTTCACAGCATTGTTAAATTTCATATAAAGGGTATCTGAATTATGACGATTGAACAAAAACGACGCATTAGATTCTACTCCTAATTGAGACATATAACGTCTGTCTGAGGAGGG
The DNA here is from genome assembly GCA_013400835.1 of Zapornia atra. Taxonomy (NCBI): domain Eukaryota; kingdom Metazoa; phylum Chordata; class Aves; order Gruiformes; family Rallidae; genus Zapornia; species Zapornia atra. The sequence goes on from VZTU01011136.1 coordinate 11,739, forward strand.
CATCTGAAGCAATTCGTGCACAGCTGCAGAATTTCCCCTTTTGAACAAATATGTACATTTTCTAAAAAAGACCAAATATGCAAAATAAACTAATATCACTGTACATGAACTCTGCCAATACTGTGAGTCTTCCCTTGAAAATGCTACTCTGAATCAAAGATGTCTAAACATTTTTGACATCACACATATATGATTGCAGCCTTAATTTAGTATTATGTTTTTAAAAAGTGTATGTGGAAATTATCAGGTTTCTTTTAATACACTGAGTATTCCAGTCCATCCCAAGCCATTAGTAGAATTTTACAACCCATCTGGAAGTGAAGTCCTGGCTGTGCTGACATTTTATTTTGGATCACATCCTCATGAAAATATGCTGATTAAATGGGTAGTAAATTTACAGTTTCTCAATATTCTCAAATGTTTTCCTCAGTTACGATACCACAGAAGGAAGGACTCTGCTTTAAGATATCTTGAAGTAAATGAGGGACCAAATTGCACTGGGCCTGACAGGGCACACATTAAGCTGGTCCGTGCATACAGCAGCTAGGTGTCTCTTAGTGGAAGAAATCACTTAAAATGTAAATGTAAACAACCTATTATCTCTATGTTAATTAGAATTAACAAGAAAGATATAAAATTAAGTCCAATATGTGCACAAATATTTAGAAAGCATATGTAGCTTTAAGAGACATGCTTCCTATTATATACTCTGTTTCAATTAAAGCACTGTCTTTTCCTTTAATCCCAAAAGTTAGTAACATACAGATTTATTACGATTTCTTGAAGATGGAGTTTCTGTTTCTGTGAAATGTTGTAGCTTAGAATGATTTCTACTAATTTGGTAATCTAGTTCAACTAGTATTCCTTTACAAACCTAACCTGCAGATGAAAGAAAAATGCTAATTTGTAAAAGTTATTTTAAGTGTGAACAGCTTTAAATCCAGTACTTGCATAAATCCACAGAAAACAGAGAGCATAAGTCAAACAGCACACAGAATGCAACAGGAAACAAGCATGAAAGCAGAAGAGCAATACCAAAATGCAATACTTTTTTCAACTTTTTTGCTTCGGCCTAATCCTAATCTAGCTTTTATTTTTTTAAAAAAGAATACTTTTCCTACTTGTCATGTTCCCCTATAAACAGATTGCCTGTTACAATGTATTGTGACGGACTGATGACTCAGAATGCAATTGGCCTTCTGGGCTGCAGGTCCACATTGTTGGCTCATATCCTGCTTTTTGTCCATCAATACCCCCAGGTCTTTTTCCACAGGGCTGCTCCCTGTCTCATCACCCCCCAGCTTGTACTGATAACGAGGATTGCCCTGACCCACGTGCAGGGCCTTGCACTTGACCCTATTGAACTTCATGAGGTTTGCATGGACCCACCGCTCTGGTCCAGGTCCCTTTGGATGACATCCCATCCCTCTAGCATGTTGACTGCACCACTCAGCTTGGTGTGATTTGCAAACTTGCAGAGGTTACACTTGATCCTAGTGGGATCAAGTGGTGTTGATGAAGATATAAAACAACACTTGTCCCAGTATGGATCCTTGAGAGATATCGCTTATCACTCCTCTCTATCTGGACATTGAGCCGTTGACCATTACCCTCTGGAGGTGACCACCCTGCTAATTTCTTATCCACTGGTCAGTCCACCCATCAAATCTGTATTTCTTCAATTCAGAGAGAAGGATGTTGTGGGGGGCTATGTCAGAGACCTTGCAGAAGTCCAGATAGATGACAACCATTGCCCTTCCCTTGTCCACTGATGTAGTCACCCCATTGCAGAAAGCAACCAGGTTGGTCAGGCAGGCCTTTCCCTTTGTGAAGCCATGCTGTCTGTTCCAAAGATCTTCTCTGTTCTACACGTGCCTTCGCATAGCTTCTAGAAGGATCTGTTCCATGATCTTCACAGCCACAAAAGTGAGATTGACAGTTCTGTAGTTTGCGCAGTCCTCCTTTCTACCCTTTTTTAAAATGGGTGTAATTTTTCCTTTCTTCCAGTCACCAGGGACTTCAGTTGACTGCCAAGGCTTTTTAAATATCTTGGAGAACATCTTTATATTTGAATAACTGAATAATGCTAGTGAAGACAGCAGGAAATAAAGCCACATATTTAAAATTTGAAAATGTGAAATTTAATGGGCTTTCTCTGGTTCAGAATGCATCTAACGCTGACAAAGTTACAAGCTACAACCGCAGACACAAGTGAATGTTTGCCTGAGTCTGATCTCATTTAAGCCACTAACTTCCTAAAGATTATTTTTTCAAAATATTTTTTTAGGGAATCTAAAACAATAAAGAAGAAATAGTCAGAATTATCTCTATTATTTAATAGTACAAAAATCCAACATACTAGAGCAAATCAGAAGTTAGTCAGCATGGTTGTGAATACTCACACAATACTGGCACAAATCATCAACATGTTCCCTAGTTCTAGAATATGCTCAAAACAAAATTTCATCAATGTCCTTTCAGCTTGCAAATTGTAAAGAAGTCTGCAGAACTGCACACATACATCTGGTCATATTGTAGCTCATATATCATCCACTGTCATGGGAGAATGTGACCACCCATGACATGATGCAATTTAATACTAATTTAGGGAAAAGTTTATACAACAGGAAATCCTGACTGAAGGCCACAGAATCAGGAGAGAGATTTCAGAATTCTGCAAGCAGAACATCCTTGAAGGGGAAGTAATTTAGGAATAAAGAACATGGACAAAGGCAACAAAGCAAGCTTTAAACAAGCAACCTCAAATACAAGCTGTGTAAATGTGGTAGGAGAAGATCTGATTTGCTTTGTGTAGTGTAATGGCTGTTCAGCTGCCTCTAGGTCATATAGTGGGTTTGAATCCCATTGCAGAAGCTTTGAGAAGGTTAATTCACTATACTTCTCAGATTCTCAGCTAAAGTAAAACAGTACTTTAATCAAGGAGGCCATGCCCATCTGTATCGTCTGAAGACTTGTCTTTGTCTTCTTGTATTGCCCAAAATTATTTTCTTAGCTGTTGTAAGGTTTTCTTATCTGCTTTTTGTTAAACAAGCTACAGAACAAATGCAAAGATACCCATGTTATGATTAAAATTGCAAGCTTAGCTTTGCAGCAAACTTACAAATGCTTCACATTCAATTTAGTGAACCTTCTACAAACAATTTCATGCCTCATTTTCCAGCTCTAAGTTGCTACAATGGATATCTTCTCAAAAAAATAAAGTAAACCTCCAGTGTTAAGTATTCATTATATACACTCTCCTTCTAAATTTCTTTGACCATCACAGTATTTCTTTGATGTCCCAGCATTTTTACATTTCAAAGACTAAGATAACAATGTGATTTTAAGAAGTCTGGAGGGGAATAAAAACAGAATACACATCTATAGTATGCAGCAAAGAAACTGCATTTTATAAGACAGATTGTGTACACTAGTTCAATTGTTCTTAGTTTTGATTAGTGTTTGAAGGGTTTTTTTGGGTTTTGTCTTTTTATATGAAGCAAAACAGGTCATGGAAATCCCTGCTATTAACAGTGAAAGAGCAATGTTCTTGTAAATCACCAATTTCCTTCCCCCCACCCCCCTTTTTTTAAGAAAAAAAAATCACTGAAATTGTGACACTATGAAGCAATTCTCTCACGTCACTTTCAATCCTCCCTAGGCCCCAAGGATGAAAGGAGCTCTCCTCACACAAGGGAGCCTCCTTTTTCCTATACAACACGCAAATGGACTTTACACAGCTGGGCTAAGAGCTCAAGAAAATAAAACATCTGGCAATTGGAGAAATGTGGATATTAATATTGTACAGAAAAAATCATCACTGTGTAGAAATCCACTTAGATACAAGCATCTTATGTTGCCTGTTTTCTGTCTCTGATGTATTTGCTTAAAAATTAGGATGTCTAAAAATAGGTATGTTAATTTTCTGTATTGATGTGCAAGCTACTTGTGTGGCTGATTTCCATATAATGGTAATCAAATATATAAGTTTTTGAGGAAAAAAATATGACAAAATTAATATTTTATAGTTTGTTAGCACCTTGATACCTGGTCATCTTTACATGTTTCCAGCTCTGGAATCTGCTAGTGTAGGAGAAAGAGTAAGTAGTATATGGAAGGTCATAAAATAAATAAGTTTAACAATTAAGAAAAACACCAGAATATTTCCTTTAGTTACAGATGCTGAAAGAACCCCAAATCAGAACTGTCATATATTACTAATGTAATGATTCTGTAATGATTTGGGCTGCTCAAAATTAATTAATCCGTAACTACAAGACACTGTGAGAACAGCACCATATTGCTAAATATAGGGTGCCAAACAGGTATCATCATCTAGGTCTTGTAATCCAAGAAATAATGGGAATTTTACATATGGCTAATGTTAAGCAGCACTTGACTAGCCATGGAAAGGGAAAAGTCAAAATACTCTACATGCTGTAGCTCAAAAATTATAGCTATCTTTTGACTACAGCATTCTACCATAAACTAAACTAATCAAACAAATACACATAGACTAACATTGCTCTTTAAAAAGCACTTTGGTAAAGTTTGTGTTTTTACAGTCACCATAACAGCAATTTCTCAGCATGTCCTGCCTCTGAGGGCCATGTGAGATCAAGATGTAAGTATTCTTATTCTCCATGTTAGAGGAAAAGTTGAAACACATACAGACTTATAGCCTGACTCGGGTCAACAAGATCCAGAAACAGTATAGTGTATGACAGAGTTGATAAAAGAATGTGCGTTTCTACTATTTTATACCTAAATACTTAATCCCACTGATGCGCGGAAACTGACTTCACAACTCACAAAGAGTTATAAAGAAGGTATGTTTTTTCAGTGCTGGGTGCACAGGGGATCACTCCACCACAGATGCGCACACTAATGTGGCAGTTTTTCGTTATATACAGTTCAATGATACTTATTCATTAGGTTACCTCATACACCTATACATATTCATAACCTGTCCTGCTTCATATTAAAATTAGTCCCAAGAAGTCATTTCCATAAACTCCTCCCAACTGTGCCTGCGCACTGATGTTTGGTGGTGGTCGTTGAGAGTTGTGGGGATGAAGTCGGATGGCTCCTCTTCGTCACCGCAAGTAACCTTCTGTTTTGGGCAGACTCAGTTACCCCTTGACTCTGATACAAACTACAAGTTTGGTTTCAGCAGGTTTTGTATATCTTCAAGGACAAGGGGGAGCTTGAACTAGCTACAACGAAATGCTTTGCCTGAATTTATGACCAATTATGAGACAAGCAAGGAATGCATGAACAGATAAGGAGGCAGAGTTGTGCAAGGTCATCATCCTGTTAGTAAGCCCCCCCTTAACAAGCATTTTGTTAGCAAGCGCCCTTTAACCCTTTGTAAGTATCTTGTTAGAAAGCCCCATATCACCGATGTATTCCAATTTCTCAGTATTTGACATGCTCATGGAACTGGACCTCTTCTGTAGCAGCTCCATGCTGGGAGACCACAGAATAGGTCTAGCATTTTAAGAACATTTTGAGCCAGAGATTTACTCTCTCAGCCCTTGAGAAACTTGAGCTGAAGACATCTTGTTTTGTCTGCCAGAACTGTATCATAACTACTTCTTGTTGAAGCTTGTTCTTTTCAAATGTCTATTTCTCGATTGCCTTGTAATTTTCTAAAAAAAGGAATTTCTTTCAGGTTGTCATATTTCATCTCAACAATTTTTAGTACAGTCACTCAAGTGTCAGGAGGGTTTTTTACTGTATCCCAGGGTTGGGGTGGGGGGTGCGGGGGTAGGAAGGATGGAGAACAAATATCCCTCTGAGAACACTGTGAATCTTTTCTGATAATCAAAATATTCAAGAACATATAGTTTTAAAACCACATCTTTTCCTAGACTTACATAATGTAGGTGTCTGGAGAAAAAAAAAAAAATTTGAAAAAATAAAAATCACTGCAGCCTAAACAATATGTCCTGCAGAAGGAATATAGTTTTAGGCTGTTCTTTCTAGATCTCCGCTGTTCAGAGATAAGTCAAATGGACATCTTCTCTTACTCATAAAAACATAAAATGCACATAATTTGGAAAAAGAATGTACAAAACACTGTAGCCTAATCTACAAGAAACAGGACTGAATGTTTTCTGATTTCTGTGAGAAAAATGTGTCAGTGGAAGAAAAAAATAATCAGAATTCTAGTTCTAATTAACCTATCAAAACCAGACTTTTGTTTATTTTTAGGGCTTATGCTATTTATTATATCAGGGGGATTTAAAATAAATCTTCTACTTAAAACTGTTGAAAGCATCTTTTATTTTCTAAGTGTGTGAATATATGAAGACTAAAACAGCTAACAAAATATTTGTACTTTGGGTATCTTCAATCTACAAGTCAACATATGTTAAACTGTTGCTTGATTTAAACAGAATATACTGGACTTTCACTTATGGGCTGCTTGCCTTTATTGGTAGGTAGAAGATAATGTATTAACAGCATAATGAAGTCAATGTATAAAAACAAGTTTAAAATTTTGACCACTTTTTGATCAATAGTTGCTCACATTGATAAACTGTATTAACTTCCAGACTTCCGTCTATATCTAATTGCTATGTGTTCCTAAGAGTATATTCCTCAGATAGGAATTCTCTGCATAGATAATCTATTAAGATTTTCTGAATATACAGGACAATACAAGTCTTTCCCCTTCAATTCAAATAAGCACTTTAACAATAGATTACAACTTAATAAAAACAAAAGTAAAACAGACGGGGAAAATGTGCAGGAGAAGATAGTTGATCAATTAAAGTTTTATCATAATAAAACAAACTTGAGACAGTAAACCTACCGAGTAAGTTTATAACGCAAAACAATATACCGAGAGAATAGTTTATGTGAACAATTCTGTGATTCAAATGCAAATGATTCCTCCTTAAAAATAGTATCATGACAGTTTTTAGTGGATTAGCCTCTTCTAATATCCATCAGATTTTCTTCATAACCCCTTGTTATGGACAGGGAGCAACACTGTACTCCCAGATTTCTGAACTCACAGAATCTCTGATGGGAGGAAAGAATAAGCAGAACGCAAAATGACTAGGATATATCTACCTGTGGACTGGTAAATGGTTAGTAATGAAATATGTTTGATGAAAAGGACACTTTCTCCATTTCTGACCATATTGATGTATCACACATTGATTTTAAAAAAACAGCTCCCACACCCTGCCACAGCTTTTTTTTATTATAATTGTATGACTTTTTATATAAAGGGTTGGTGACCCTAGGCAGCAATTACAAGATTAGAAGACCCATTCATCAACCTTAATAGGTTTCTAACCAAAATACAATCAGAAGTCATGCCTCCATTTTTAAAATTATTTGCCAGTATTGTCATGAAGTAATTTTACTGTCTCTGGCACTTCAATGTATCTGGTTTACAAACGCAATTCCAAAATTATTTCAAAATCTATTTAATCTCAATCACACAAAAGCATGAGGGGAAAGAAAAGGAGAATGTGAAGTACCACATATTACCACTACATATGTCATACTATACAATACTTAAGTGGTTAAAGATGATGAAAGAAGTTGAATAGAGTAGTTAACAGAAAAGGGAGCCAGAAGGACCATAACCTTTCACCACCCAGCTACTGTCAGGGTATTGTTTTTTTCATTAGCCTATTATTTTTCTGCTTTAAAAAGGGAATAGATACAGAAACACAACAGTCACATAGAACAGAAACACCACTATGGTAATATATGTTCTTTACCATCATTACTTTACCTACATTACCTGCAGTATACAACTTGAAATTAGAAATAAATGTTAACTTTCTGTATACTATTTCATAAAGGAATTCTATTCTGTGAATACAAACTGTATTCCAGGAAACCTTGCTTCCAAGCAATTTTTATTTCATAGAATTATAGAATGGTTTGGGTTGGAAGAGACCTTCAAGATAACGCAGTTCCAACTCCCCCTGCCAGGACAACCTGGGCAGAGATTTAATAACACACAATATTTTGAATACAAAATGTACTGTCCCTAAAAGCACCACCAAACCACCCCAACTCTCCCAAGCAACAAAACAGCCTGGAAAGTATGGTAGTATACACATGCCTTGTCTCCAACTCCAGTGTCTGGACAATGCACTCAGTCACATGCTCTGACTTGGCTAGTCCTGCGTGGAGCCAGGAGTTGGACTCGATGATCCTTATGAGTCTCTTCCAACTCAGTATATTCTATGATTCCACCTCCAAATCACCAAAGAACTGTGCATACACTCCTCTTCAATCTACCGCACTCCTTACACTGGTAATTGCCACACATCCTGACTTAAGAGTTGTCAGAAGATACTGAAGGCTAGAAAATCTTGAACAAACTGAAATCTCCATGTGGAGACATTATTAAACCAAGTGTATCTATGAGAATGGGAATCTAAATGTTGCTAAAATAATTTGGGAAATCACTTGAAAGTGCTACCCCTCCAAAGTCATGTATTCTCTTTGAACCTTTTTGAAATGTTCTGATTCAATCAACTTGCATTTTGAACAATCAAAATGGACATATCTCGCAGAAATTTTAAATGTTCATGCTTCGTAACAACAGCAGTAAAGCCACATATGACAAATGAACATTACAAGGATCCAAATTTTGTTCTGGCTTTAAACAAAAAAAAATAAAGCAGAAGTATGTCTAAAGTTCTCTAATCATATCACTGGCACGTTCACCCAAATCAGTTTTTCAACTAAACCGTAAATCAGTTTTGATACTTTTTATATTAACAAATCCAAATGAGTAAGTGGTAATAGACACTGTGGATTCATCTCCTGGAATGTACAACAACAGGATCACCGAGTTATGCTGTCAAATCCTTAAATATGGGTCAGAATTGTTGACATACTCTTAGCCTAGCTTTTCTGTTTTGTGCAGAAACCATTGACCTTTTCTGCTCCTGTCCTGCAACAAATGGTCTGTTTGATACCAACAGATGAAAACCATAAATACTTTAAAAAAAGGAAAAAAAAATTAGAAACGTAGATCTGCTGGCACAAAACAGAGAATTCATGTCAGTGGATTTTAATTTGTTATTTTATAGGTGCTTTCTGTTAAATATATTCAGCCCCTTAAAAATACAGGTTTATTTTCCCTTCAGGAATTTGAACCCATTCTTCCAATCACAGAAAATTAATTTGAATTAAGATTTTTTTCCCTTCTTTTATTAATTTAAATTTTTCCCTTCTTTTATTAATTTAATTAATAAGAAAACCTGTAGTTTTTCTCATTCCACTTAGGCTCTTGGTACATAAATCCATTCTAAATGTTTTCACAGCTGCTCAGAAGGTGTTGATTCTTAGTGTCAACTCATTCACTCAACTTAACATAATCATTCCATTTTAATGAAACAGTTAACAGGAGACTGACAACTATCATTTTACTGATGGGGTCCAATAGCTGGGAGAGGGAGAGGTGACAGTGGTGTAATTACCGGGCCTGACATACTTTGTTCACTTCTTTCCACCTTTTTAGGCAGATGAGGCAGTACTGCACAATGTCAACAATCAAAATGGAAATGCAGGCAGTGTGAAGACCTGGGTGAGTAATTACCAGGGGCTGCAGACCTGTGACTACTCCCAGTGTGGCAGGGCTGACAAGGTGCAGATTGTTTTTTATCCCCCAGTGTGAATCTGGCTGTCTTGCTGCTGATAGATCCAGGTGGTGGTATTAATTAATACACCAGCAGGAGCTAGTTCAGCTCTTGACAATGCATTATCCTTATCTGAAAAGAGAAGGCAGCAGTCCGTTGCTGAGAAAAAGTCATTGCTTTTGACTTCTTACTATTAAGGTTGAAAAATACAGTGCAGCTTGAGAAGATGACTTATACTAACAGTTCCAGTCTTACTGTATTTCTGTCTCTGAAAGTTGGATGTAAGCAGGGCTGCATTTAATGAAATTGCGCCCAGATTGTCAATTCCACTTAGTTCACGTAAGAAATGTTCAGCTGACTAGTCCTGTCAGCAAGACATTTAGCTTGTCTTCTGTTTAAACTTTTTGCTCCTATGAACTTTACATCATCAGTTTCCTGCCATTTGACCTGCAAATAAATTCCAGTAGAAAATACTGCTACTGAATGGCAATTAACTGTAATGCAGACACTGACTGTGGTTATAGTAGCACTCTGTACATTATCTAAATGTACAGTAACAGCTGTCAATGTTTTAATCACCGATAAACTATTAGTTATACTATTACTTAGACAATTTGATATTTTACATTAAAAACTAAAATTTCTAGATACATAGCAATATATGCCCCGCTTCAATGACTAACTCTTATAGTAAGAGTATATCTTGTGGGAAAACGGGTAAGTCCAAATCCTATTTTCAATAGTGATTAGATAACTGGTAAATCAAAGGTATTTTATGACATGGACACATGCAATCCTCCATCTTTAGGTGAGGTAGGTAAAGGGGTATAAACTCAGGTTCTTAACACACTCTCATGCAAGCTCTGTCCCTTCTGCTCCAACAGTGGCTTACTCCTGGGAATGAGTTTCCGCCAACACAGATCAAGCTGGCAAAACCTTATTAAGGTCTTTAAACACATCCATTTATTTTTAGTACAGTGGGTTGGTAATGCTGGCAGGATGATGAGACAGTGCTGATGATGAGCCTCAAGAACAGATTTTAGGTAAAGTTAAAAAGAAAACAGTTATGATCTTAAATAAAGTTGATTCTGAAAGCAGGCCACTGGCTACTAAGTTACTAGGTGCTTTTTAAAACTTTACAGTTTAAATAGTAACTACTTATGTGAGCATATTTTGTTAATGCTATACTTGTAGTATAAAGCATTGAATTTTAAACTTTTCTTAATCACACACGCAATTCTTTTGCGTTCAAATTTCAATGTTTAGGTGAAGTAAAGAACTTCAAATGTAGGAGGATTGGGGAAGCAGGGAGGGATTTCACTGAAATGTATAACTTTCAAAATATTACACATAGATCAGATATTACACATCTGAAAATGCATGCCTTAAAATTATCTTATATAAGAACTCACAAAAATCCTAAAATGCATGTACCCAAGTTGTATTATCCAAAACTGATACACAAATTTATTGCTGCTATGTCACACATGCAAAACCAATCTTATTTCAATAACACCCAGTATTAAACTTCATCCCTCAAAATTTTACACTCTATTGAAAAGAAATAATAGTGTTAAAGAAAAGCTAATCCTGTGATCTTTTCACATTTGGCTGCAGATGTTATGCCATTTTCAAAAGAAATACTTGCCTGCCTTCCTTCTTACTCACCTAGATAGTTACTAGGCTAGACACATTGCAGTCTCCTTGAATAAAATAAAATACCCTGTTTAATTGAATGCCTGACACTCAGGATTGAACTACTGAGACAAGCCTGCACATGCACTAGTCAGAAGCAATATTAAAAATAGACTCTACCCAATAGCAGAAAAGCAACATACAACAACAAAAGCTGGTAATCACTACTGAGAACTTCTGACGATGGATATGAAAGCATACTGGAAAAATGCAAATGAAATCTATGCAGGAATGCAAAGAAAGAAAAATAATTTTACACCTACAGGCTATAATAAGATCTCTGATTGTTGGTATCACACCTGTAGACCTCTGAACTGGTATGGCAGAAATACAGAAGCATGACTCATTTACTGCAATAAACAGCTTGCTGACTGATGAGAAACAAAGTAATTTGTACCTTTGTCTTTTTAAAATGTCAGTGTGATGAAAAGCAATTAGGCACCCTCTGCTGTGAGGTGGCAGTACAGACCCTCATGAGATGCTGAGTGCCCACAGCTTCACAGATTTCAATAGAAAAACTTCATCTGTATGGTTATTAATCGATATTTCCCTGCACAAACTTTCTTTGGCACCTTGAAATACCTAGAAAACACTACATTTTATCACTGCTTTTATTGACTATAATTTGCTTCCCAAATTTAGTGTAAAAAGATACTTAAGGAGATTTTCTTACAGGTTAGCAACGAACCATGTATATACCTGCTTATATTCCTCACTCTAGTGATACTTTGGGTCTAATTAATTCTCACATCAGTTTTACACGGGGCTGTGAACAAATGAAGCCTATTTAGCCTTCTAGACTTACCCCAAGGTAAATGATAACAGGAGTAGATGCTTTAATTACTTGTCTATTATTCAAACTCTTGATATAACAATGACTCCAAAAGTTTTCTTAAACATTTTAGATCTCAACTTTCCTGGATGCTACTTGTA
>VZTU01011137.1:0-25364 GCA_013400835.1 Zapornia atra
CCGCCCAAGTCCCTTGAATTCCCAGGAGAAAACAGAATTTAAAAAATAAACTCGTTGAGAATCTTTGTTTCAGAAGTTGCAGCACATCCAGGGCAACTTCTCTAGCACATCCACAGCATGTTCTCACACTAAGCAATGCAAAGAAAAGGTCCATGGAAATTGTAACCCCCCCTTCCTACACCAATTCTCTTCTGCAAATTTCATGCATTTTCATCTGCTGCTTTTAGTCATATTTCCACAGGACACATTGTCCACGGGACAAAAACAAACAGTACTGATGGTTTTCAGCAGAAAACATCAAGGGCTGACTGGGTTGCAAGAAGGAGTTTGTGCTCTCAAAAAGGAAGGTTCTGAGTCAGTCAAAGCAGAAGAATAAAATAAACAGGAAGTGTACTCTTCATTTGCATATAACTTCATTATCACTACTGTCACCTGCATGACTTCCTATTGAACAAATCCATAGGGAAGTTACTGGAAAACGGTATCTATGCACTGGCTGCTTTGAGCTCTTGCCTGTCATGTTCAACCTGTAAACAACATAGGTACATACATCTACATGCCTAAGGAAGTACTAATCTCAACCAGAATTAGGAATATGAAGAAGGAATGTTATCCTAGTAATTTTAAATTTAAATTAAATTTGCTTGCAGGAAATTTTTTGCTTGAAACTTTTTTTTCGGTGAAATCTTTGAATCAAGACACTAATCACCATGTATGCTTACGCAGCACCTACTGCAACTGGGATTCAGTCTTGATTGGGATCTCTGGGTGCTAGGGTAATATGAATATTAAAAAGGAATGTATACGAAGAATGATAGGTGATAATTAAATCATAGATGATAAGATCAGAGAAGTATTCTCAGGTTATCTAGGGCATGTAACATGCAAGATGTTTTCCCTACGTCAGACACCTTATCTAATCTGTTCCTAAGCGAAAGCACAGTTGTACATGACTTTGCTTTAGTTGCAACATCTTCTACAAATCGATGAAAATATCAGTCAAACATTTCCCATGAAACTATGAATCATACATCATCAACAGGAAGGTATATCTTAACAAGAAGGACAGCAACCTTCTTATCACCTCAAAAGAGAGATTAAAGCTCTTAGCACTGCATTCTTTGTTACTAATTGCAAGTTTGAAAAACAAATTGTTTCCTACAGAAACTGCAGCTCTGAGATGCTGCAGGTATTAGAAAACAGCTACACTGGGATAGTTTCTCAAAATAATTGATCACCAAAAAATATGATTAAATAAGGAAAAAAAAAAAAAGCAAATTATTTTATCTCTTCACACGTGGTGGGGTGTAGTGTTAAGGATAGAGATTCATAAATATAGCAAATTAAATTATGATGAGAAAAAAAGGACAACAAGGACTACCTGGGAAGTGCATCCATCTGAGAAGCTGCACCATTGGACAAATGAAATTTTGAAGGGGAATTCCACTTAACATATGGATCCCTTAATACTTGGAGGTATTTCAGCTTCGGATAACAGTCTAGTAAAATAACTGAAAAGCGTAAGAATATAATTCTGTGAACCAGAAAATGCATCTTCAAGATAGAATTTTTAATTCTTGTATGTTACCTTTTGTAAATTATCTATTTAAGGTGACAGAAGTAATGATATATTCTGGTATTAACCATATATTAATGATGGCTTTTCTTGTTAAGGTACCAGATACAATACTAGGAAAAGTGATGTCCTAATATCTCACTCAAGTGGTTATCCTCTCTTTTTGTTTTTTCTTCTCCCCTTAGAAATCCAGGACAATGCCACTCGAATAAAATCCATAAGGAGCCTGGTAAAAAAGCTCCCTAGACCGAACTACGACACAATGAAAATTCTCTTTGAACATCTAAAGAAGTAAGTAGAACTGCGGTACTAACAGATCGATCATTTTAAAGGGAATCAGTGTGTGGTGTCCAAATCCTATTGGAAATGTCATCCAAAACACTGCCGATAATTACGTTCTTTGGCAAAACAAAGCATGATTTATGGTGTCTATGTATATCCTATTCCTGCTCAAGAAATCAGTATGTCTAAGCAAAAGCATGAATGATTCCTCTACAAGAAAAAAATGCCAACCAGTTTTGTTTATCTTGATGCAGTCAGACACACAAGGATTACTATGCTACAGGTACACTGAATTGGGCAAATGCACCATGTTCCAGTTTGGTTTAACATTCTCCAACAATAGACCTTTGGTCACTGTACTTTCACTGTCTAGATGCCTGACATTCAAACTCCTTCTTTAAGGAATAAGGGTAGAAATATCCTCACCCAAGAGAATACATTGCAAGCTCTTAGACCTCAGGAGAAAGCTTGTGACAACACAGGATGTCTAAAAAAATGCTGAGGAGAGATTTGGAAGTGCATCTTTGCACTCCTAGTGTTGCTGAGACATCACAGAGAAAGAAAAATGACACTGTGATGCTCCACCTTATCATTCCTCTGTGGTTTCCGCACTCATTGAGCTCTGTTTTCAAGAGATGTCAGCCCACAAAGTCAACCCAGGATATCATGCTCACCTTGGGTTTTCTTCTTGTGTTTCTTGGTGTTAAGAGTAAAAATGTACATAGACTACATGCACTTGTAGAATGACTGGGTAGAAGTGACAGACCTCAAGGTAGGGGCACACAGAAGGCAGGCTCCTCTTCCTCCCTTCATGGCTGTCCTGCTGTTGGGATTAACCAGTGCCATTTTACACAGTCAATTCTCACTCAAACTAGCATTAAAATTGAAGTGACTAAGCAGTATGTAGGGCTCCATGGAAGCCCTGGGCACAGAGAAGTATTTCATCCCAGGAATGATATAATGACTCCAGTGAGTGAGTAATAAAGTCTCCAAGTAAAATACTAGTCTGAGCTGCTAATGAATGATGCCTTTATACTGATCATTTGTGCTACATTCTCCTGGCATATACTTATAAGAGATGAAGATCCTTTATCTTGTTTTGCAGCTTCCAGCTGAAACTGCAAAGCGAAGTCCATATAGTCATAGGAATGTCCCCATTTCATTAAGTGTAGAAGGATTTTAAACAGTCCATAAAATGACTGAGTCTGGCCTTGCAGAAAACCACTTTTCTATGTATTCCTCTGATGTACCGTGCACACACATTCTCTCCTTCAGTGGGTTATCTAGAGAAGGATGATAATTTATTACTGTCAGTGTAAGAATAATAACAGAAATTATTTCCTGGGAAGAACCTGAGTGCAAGAAGTGGGTAGACGCTGTCAGCACAGATATGCCACATACAAAATTTACTGTACCATAATGTGGCATTGATCCTAACCTGAAAAAAGTTTTGTTACCATGTCTTAGGGGAGAGATATCAGGTATACACAATAAGTCTTTGATCTTACAGTTAAATCACTTGATTGAGACTCGGGAGACATGGGTTCAGTTCTTGGCTTTGACCGGATGTTCTGGGTGACCTTGGGTAAATCACTTAATCTTCCTGTGCCTTGGTTCCTTGTTTACAAAATGATGATAATGCTTCCTTTGTCTGCCTTGGCTTTTTAGAGCATAATCTGTTTGGGACAGCAATTGTTTCCTGCTGTGTATGTGTAGAATAACTGGCAAAACTGGACCAAGACTGGTAGGTTTGGGGGAAAAGAAAATAAAAGGGAAAAAAAAAACCAAAACAAACAATCCCCACACTAAAATACAGCCATTTAAATACCAATACTTCATAATGCATATGTGCATAATACCAGGCTTGACTACAACTCTATAGATATGTAAGTATCTCACCTTGGTATGAGACAGCATGGTGAAGCTTGAGGTAGTCTGACACAAAGGCACAGTGTGAGAGAAGGCAGGATGATGTGATATTTGAGTCATCTGCGGGCCCGAGAATTACAGGAGCAATCGCCTAAGTCTCTCTGAAGAAGGTCAGCCTTCTCTACCACACAAACACATCCCCAGGGAAGGCTATGGCTATTCTGTAAGCTTTGCTCCACTGATACGGAAGGAGTAGAACAGCTATGGAAAACACCAAAAAACAGATAAAACCTGATATGTTCTCTTGAACTTGTCAATGCAAGAGACTAGGGGCAGTCTGAGTGGCCTTGTGGCTCCAAAAATAAGAATAAAGAAGCTTACATCCATTACTAGTAATGGCAAGATGTATATATTATGCAAATATAGGCAACTCATGTTTGTTTAAATTAACCTAGGAGAAAAAAGCTAGTTTGCAGAGGTTACAAGATGTAGAATTATTTCACTTTTCGGTATGCTCTTCAGAAAAGGGATGCCAATATGCACACTATGCCTACCTCACCACTGACTTGCACCTTGTGCCATCCCTTTCAATCACTGACATCACTCAGTGTGAATCACAGGAGTTCAAAAGTTTCAGATTAGTTGGGGGGAAAAAAAAAAAGAAGTAAACTGGTTTGATTTGAGGCGTATTACTGAAATGTCTGTATCTGCTGGGGGAGATGATGGCTGTTCTTGCCCAGTGTTGAACTGGACTTTGAAGGGTTTCTGATAGGAGAAGCAAAAGGACCACAGTTATGATGTTTTTTGTGGCATTCCTCCCTTTTCCCTACCCCTTCCTTTCCTGTGACTTCTGTACAGCATGTAGAGCATATGTCTCATTGATGCACAGGAGCTCAGCACGAGAACCCAACCTTTGCCCAGAAGGCCACGCTTACCCTAAATCACTGCCAGCAGAGAGGCTGCACTGTGGTTTCACTCCGCGGCGATGCAGTCCACAGGAAAAGGTCCAGATCAAGCACAAATAACAATTGAAATGCACTTCAGAAGGGTCCTCCTTCAGAAAGGCAGACAAAGCAGATGATAACAGAGTCTGCGAGAAAGGCCTAGCAGCAGGGATTAACACCAGTGCCATCTATCTTTCTTAAACCAAGCCCTCTGAAGTTGCAAGAAGTCACAGGGCAGTGTATGAAGCCCACAGGAGGGGGATTAAAAGCAAATCTTGGGGTTACAGTACCTGTTCTTTTAAGTTTTTTGTATTTGATGGGGGGGAGGTGGGAATCAACCCACCCATGTCCCCTG
Organism: Zapornia atra; assembly: GCA_013400835.1. Classification (NCBI taxonomy): domain Eukaryota; kingdom Metazoa; phylum Chordata; class Aves; order Gruiformes; family Rallidae; genus Zapornia; species Zapornia atra. The sequence continues at coordinate 5,027 of VZTU01011137.1, forward strand.
TTCATCTTTACCTGAATTTCATTCTATTCATAAACAGAAGAGACAAAAAATGGGCCTGAATAGACATAGCATGTAGCTCTTGTCAGTCTAATACCATAAGAAATGGGTTTATTTGAACTCATACTGAAAATAATTGAGGACAACTATTTAGCTTATTCATACTTCTTCCTGCAGAGCTAACCACAGCAATACACTTTATGCCTGAAAGAAACAACAAAACCCAACCTGAGTAGGGATTTTCCAAATAAAGGGCCACAGAAAACTGCCTGTTCTACCTGAACATGGTTGAAGTATATTAACCTGCTATATATAGTTCGTGCACTGCTGCCCCATACGTTTGTGAAAACAGCATCCTGCTTCCTCAGGGCTCCACTCTTTCCTGTTGCTTATCTACAAGGGATTTTTACTCCCAGAGTGAGCTAATCGCAGGTACCAGATAAAATTGATATACATTTCCTGTCCTACTTTGCAGGCATATGCAGGACATCAAATGATGCAGAAACCTTGCACTGGGTCTCTGCGCAAATGCGAACGGAGAACAGCCAATCCCTACCTAATAAATCATTATTTGTACCCAATAATTCACTCACAAAACTGTAATTCAAGTGAGGCAGAAGGAGCATTTCACTATTTAAGGACCCTACAGTATTATAAGATCAGTAAACTAACCTTCTTTCACAGCAGCATCTTTCAGCTAGCTCTTACACACCCATTGAGAAACTGAGGCACGAGAAGTTTAAATGGCTTAAAGACTCAGCCTAGACCATCAATGTCATTTAAAAACCTGGAGTGGTGTGGTTTTGTGTGTTGGTTTTTTTTGCACAGAAGCTTCTGCAGCAACTGGAAAATACTCTTTCTTCCCTAATACAAAATGCAGCAGGGGAGAGGAGCACCCTGGCTGGGTCCTCTGCCGAGGGCGGACGCAGCTCTGCTCCAGAAGCTCTGTGCCTGCATTATACAGCGCTGTGCCTGAGCTAATAAGCTGTGCTTATTAATGTTAAATTAATGAATCTCAGCCTGCTCTGCTTATTAGGTTGAGCTCCGTGCCACCGCAAGGCAGCTCTGTGACTCCCAGACCCAAGCTGTCTCACGTCTGACCAGGCTGGAGCACAGGGCAGCCAAGCTTGCGTCCGTCTTTGCCCATCCATGTAGACACCCCTGTAAAGGGATCTATTGCAGACCAAACCCCCTCTCCTCGCTTACTATTTTCCTGCACAAAGGCAGGATAATACGTGTTATTTACAAAAGTATAAAATGGATGTTGAAATAATTAAATGGGAAGACAGGGGCCAGCCTGACGCTACCATCCCTCTCCCTTACGTGGGAAGCGCTGAACCCAGATGCCCAACTGTGGAAGATATCCTTCCAGCAGCAGCATCTGCCTCCTTGGCAGGCACTTCAGGCAGGTTGTCTGGGGAGCTCTGCAGTTGCCTCTTGGTTTATCACGTGGATCTGTTACTGTGGCCTATCTGGCTGCCTTGCCCGGGCAGAAGCCAATTCCTTCTGATTCACCTTTGAATCTAAGTAACTCCATATTTTTTTTATTCCATCTTTTTTCCATACCGTACACAGCACAGCAAGACATTTTCAGATGCCATCCTGCTCTTTCAGAGAGAGAGTGATGATTTTCTTTCTGACTGCCTTCCCCCATGCCCAAATTCTTCATTCTTCCAAGTAATCGTTTGCATCGATATCACTGGAAATAAGCTCATCAAAAGTAGAACTTTTTTTCCTAACATAAATCCACTAATATTAATATATTGTCTAACAAAAGTCCTGAGTACTGCAAGATTCATGCTTTAGTTGTTTTGGAAAATAACCTTCCCCCATGTCCATAGCTCTCTAAGCAGAGCAAAGCAGCCGACCTTGACAAACACAACACACACCCCAAAGCTGCAACATGGCAGCAACCTTCTGAAGAGCATGGTGTTTTGCCAAGTACGAGCAAGTAAACAGACTTATTCCTACCTATTAAAGACTTTTTTTAAAGAAAGGAAAAAGCCATGCCTAGACAGAAGCCCACAGTAGCCCGCACACCAGGACACGATGACAATGTGATGACAAGTCCAGCAGCAGTACCCAGAATTCTGAGGGAAAAAATCAGAAAATAAAGTTAAAGTATGGCATCTAATAATACTAAGCAGGGGATGTCTGTAAACTTTTTTTTTTTTAAGTTGGTGGAGGAAAGATGTAGCAAACATATGTGATTTTCACTTACTAAACTATGTGTCATATCAGCAAGTTTCGGGCAGGCTTACATATTAAATCTATGCTCAGGAGAAACCTTTTTTCACACAGCAGAAGAACAGATTACGTTAGGAACTGTACAAGCTTTTTATTAGGAAAAAGCAGAAAGAAAAAAAAAAAAAAAAGTAGAAGCTATTTAAAAGAAAAAAAGGGGGAAAAAACAACCAACTAAACAACAGTTCCTGGAATGGAAGGAGTACACAGCAAATTTCTGTTTGGGAAACCTCAGGCAACCTGGGAGACACCTACAACCCAAAGGGTGGGCTGGGCATTTGAATTTTGCTTCAGGAAGACTACCCAGATTCAGGAACGTGCAGGAGCCCTTAATTGAAAGCACAAGACTATTCACTGAAATTATTTCCTGGATTGAGAGGTTTCTTTATAATCAGGCAACTCAGGAGCAGCTCTGGCTCTTCAGCCACAGGACAGCAGCAGGGAGAAAAGTTTAGCCTTCTACTCCTGGAAATGCAAGGAGGAGAAACCTCCTCTTGCACCACAAGAGTGAGTAGGTGGTGACCGGCCAGGGACGTGAGACACTCAGGCATCCCTGCCTAGCATTTTAAGGTTTGCATGAAATGAATTATTCACTTTGTAGCTTCAGAAGGGCAAATACATATCGAGACATGCTCTTGCACACGTGCTTTTTTCTGTTTCAGCTATAGAAGAGTTTTAGAAAGGACCTGGAGCGATGCCAACACTTGTCCCATTTACCATAGCTTCACAGAGCTCAATTTGGGGGAGCGAGAGGAGTTTACATGTATTCCTCTCTGCTAAATACACACTGGTCTGCTAAACTCTCCCCTCAAAAACTAACGGGCACAAGGAAATGTGTGCCAGGCACAAGTGTGCATGGGACAAGAGACATAACATATTTTGGATTAAAGGTAAAGAACAGAATCCAGTCTTCCTGAAGCACCTTTATGTGTTTTTCTTTTATTCCCTTTGGGCAGGGGCGGGGGCTTGCTGTTGAGGTTTTTGCAGTTGTGCCTATTCCTTCTTTTTGTGGGATAAGGGAGTTTGCAAAGTTCACCTCTTCCCTGAGGAATACCTTACAGCTTAGTCTTTTTAAAGAGAAGAAAACAGAGTAATTAAAGCCACGTTTTTACCTGTGTTTCCACACACTTCCTATTTCCACAGCCGCATTTAAAAATACAAACCCTGATTTTCATAACAATCAGGCAAATAATTACACTTGGTACTTTTCAATGCTACCAAGCTTCAAAATGTACTGAACTGGTGTATCAGCAAATAACAGAACGATAAAAATAATTAACATAGTTTTAATTTAAATATTTATGATACGGTTGACTCTGTGGCTGTTCGGCACCATTGTGCTAGGTGCAGTACACAAACACAGATAGATAGAGCCCCTGTTTCAAAGAGCTCCTATTGTTCATCCCACATTACTCAATATCAAATAATCTCAAAAAAGCTTTTCAAACATTAATTAAATCTCATAACTTCCTTTTCAGGTCAGTAAGTTTTATTATCCTAGTTGTGTAGATGGAGAAAGTGAGGAATGAAGAGGGTAAGGCATTTGCCCATGATGACACAGAGAACACTTCTCACTTCTACTCTCCGCTGACTTCCCAATCCCCCACCCCGAGCCCCCCACGGTTTTGAAGGCTCATCCATGAGCATGTTGGCGCTGTGGGCGTATGAGTGCATATGGCCAGCACATCCCGGGGAAGGCCGGTTACTGCTAAGTACTCTTGGGGTAATCAAGACCATGTGAGAGTCCTGCTTCTGGTTTGCACTCACATAAGCTTTAGTAAAATAGCACTGGCGGAGTTAATTTATGTGATTTTGTAACCTCTTAATATTGCTTGGGGTTAGTGTTCTTTTCAACTCAAATGTTTTTTGCTGGTGAAAATTAAGAATGCTCAATTCATTACAAAACAGCTTTTTTTTTCCCCTTTCTTTTTCTTTCTTTCTCTTCTTTTTTTTTTTTTGCTTCTTTTTTTTCTATTTTGGGAGATTGGGCCCTAATGCTTTAATGTCTAGGACCAGGTCATCAAAGGGTAAATTGCAATGCTTTCCATTTTTCTGACTAAAGATATGGGATTTTTCACAGAATGAGGCTGTAAAATAAATAATAGACTTGAAGTTTCTTAAGATATTCATTGGAACTTAAAAACAAACCAACAACAACAGAAAAAAAGGACTTCAATGCCAAAATGTCAGCGTTCTGTGCAAAATAATTAATATAGCACAATAGGATCTATTCTACTATCGATTGAAAGGGAATTTATGCAGGTAATTCATTAAGGCTAGTGGGAGTTTGGCATGTAAATCCCCCAGCACTTCGATGGGAAAACAGACCCTGATTATTTTCTTTTTTTTTTTTTTTTAATAAGCTATAAAATACATGCTCTTCAGTGGCAAACATGAAAAAGAAAAAGCAAATACCTGAACAACTAGGGCAACAGTGGCCCTGCTCTGTGAGACTTCTGAAATGACATTAGATCAAATAATTTTTCATGCTTTGCAAAAGATGCAGCAATCATTTCAATCACTGTGTTAAGAGAATCAATACATTTTTTTGCTTGCAGAGAATCGTATTTTACATTGTGATATTCGTAAGTTATCACCTTCATACATCTCTTTTTGCAGTCAAGTGCATGATTAGTACTTCTGACAGAGTATTGGCCATTTCCGTATTAAGATCTACAAATTCTTGTAAATAAAAAACAATCTGGGAAAAAAAAATAAAAAAGAAGAGCAAATCTGTGGACTGGAATGTACCCTACTTGTAATGGGAACAAAAAGCTGGCAATGAAATATAAACCTAAATCACAGCAGAATGACCTACTTTAAGGCATTTGCCAAAGAGACAGTGTTTTAGACAGCTCCTCTGAAGTAGCGTCTTTATGTCTATGCCATCTGCAGATTTATTATTGTGCTTTAGAAAAAAAAGAAGGGGAGGGGGGAAGAAAAACCTACAGTATGCCTGAACAAAACTCTGCTTCATCTATAGGAAAGATTCCAGTACTATGGGCACCACACCCACACCTACTCATGTGGTCCAAGTTTTTTCTTTAGAGGCACCTAATTAAGAAACCCTGACTCATTTACATGGATACGTTTGATCTAAATTACACTCCAAACCACACCAAATTAGGAGCATCTGTGAATGCAAAGTGTTTGTTCCCAGTGACTGGTAGAATAGGGCCAGTTCTGGACGGCACATGTTCAAGTGACGAAAAATATTTCAGATGTAACATACTTCTGAGACCCACTTTTCCACTAATAATTCAGAATGAGTTAAACCAGTATCTCTGCTTGAACAATTATTTCAGGCTGTGAAAAAAATGTCATTTTACTTTTAAAAGGAAGTTGGGAGGGGGGGAAAGGGGAGTAGACAAGCCACCTAGTTTGGTTGTTTTCCCTGATGAAGTGCCTTAGCGCAACCATTTCCTGCAACTGAAGTCTTTGCAGAGTGTGTATTAGTAGATACATGTTACTCCTGAAACCTGAAGTAAAGGGAAGAATGCATGAACGATTATTAGTTGTTTGCAGACAAGGCCTTCCACCTTGATGTATGGTCTTCTGTTGTTAACCCACTGTGTTGGCTTTCCTAACGAGTCTGAGCAATGAGCAGGGTCCCAGCCCCATAAGGTGGAACCCTGCACTTTGGATGACATGAAATATTCAGGACCACCAGAGCGATGCTTCCCGTTTGGGCTGCATTGCTGGTGCAATCTGGCTAGGCCTGTTTGTGTCCTGCAAGGCCGCTCCATACCGAAACAGCTGCTGCAGCAGTAAGGCAACTTTCATCCCACTTTCCATCTTCCAGAAAGAGCGAGCAGGGGGTGCTCCAGAACCCATTGCTTGCTGCTTTGTCGCCTTACAGCCTAAACTGACAAACTAAAACAAAAAAAAATAAAAAATAGCCTTTATCTTGCTCTAATTTAAGCCATAGGAGTAGCCCAAGCACTGGGGAGTGCAAATCTGAATTGCACACTGGGTTTGCATTCCCAGTCCCCTAACACAATTAGGCACAACCTTTGGATTTGGCCCATGGTGCTTGGCAGTCACCTTTTATTCTTCCCATCTTTTATACTTTATGAATAGTCTAAGTTACATAATGCCAGTGACAATTTGTTTATGGCAAGAATTAGAGTCACTGTTTTATGATTACATTCAAACTTTAAGCCACATTTTGACATCTAAGGATCATCTTGCGTTCTCATGTATTATATACAATGAAGGTTTGTGTTCCAGTGGGGTGGGGAGGTGGGGGCGGAGGGGAGAGGAACTTTATAAATAACATGACTCCTTTTGTCTGAAGAGATTTTAATACATTTTTTCTGATCTACTGTTTTTGCAGTAGCTAGAATATAATTTGAATATATTAATATTTTCAGCAACTGTGCTCAGGGAGCCCAGTTAATAACTTATGCATGTATATATAGATACACTTCAGACCGAGGTAATGTTTTTAGCCCTTATGTTGGTAATACTTAGAAACAAACAATGAAAGAGCCTGTTCTTTCCTCCTCTTTGTTGTGGGCATGCATTGTGATGGTATGGAGCCAGTGTTCTTTCTGTTGTCTACACAGCCTGGATTCAATAAGCAGTTATATATGCATATTATGACAATGTGGTCAAGGAAACCAGATTTTTTTACTATACCTTCATGTGCCTGTACAGTATAAAATCTGGTATTTATTTTTCCTGTCCTCATTCAATATGTTAACAAAATCATAATTTGATACAGGTTATGTTCACTTTATAATTAAAATTATAGAGTTAGATGAAAATACAGCAAGATGTTGCTGAATGGAAAATATTTATCTTTTCGTACATTACGCATTATGGTGCAATGTAAAATCATAAATCTGTGGAGTGGCTAACTCCAGCCAAGCATACGCCAACTTGCCTCCTCCTCTGGTCTACAAGATGCAACTGGTTACCTCCTCTTAATTCAAGAGTTTCTACACCCACCTCAGCCCTGCTGTTGGACAGCACTGCCACATCTTCTCCAGAGCTTTGCTGTGGTCTTCTAAATTAAAAACCCTTTCCATGGAAATGAGCCAAGAAAAGGGGATTCAGAAAACCTCTGTTTTTTTGTTTGTTTTTTTTTTAGAGACCCCACCAATGCCTCTCCTGTAGCTATCTTAGCACCTTCATGGACAAAATGCAGACTTCTTGCACGATGTTTTCTGTGTCAGCACTAGACTTAGCCACACCAAACCACCTCAGGATAGCACTTCATCTGCTTTGAAACCTCTCCCATGTCCCTGATGATTGTTGTCTACACTGCTAAATCCAGGCCTTCTCCAAACACTATTGAGTCTTGGAGTAGAACCCGACAGTTTACAGCATATGGGACAACTCCATAGCTTTCCAGTAGGTACTGTTTATGGTGAACATCAGTTTGTCTGTGTTCAAACTTTCAGACCATGGAGGGTTTTCAGTAGGGCTGTGGCAGAAGTAGTAGCAGGCAACTTAAGACCATGTTCTAGGAAAACCCAGATATATTTCCATATCTGGATAACTGTCATAAATGCGTCATCAAAAGAGTAAGTTTTCCATTACTTCAGAGCATCTACCCCACGGAAGTCATTGCAGCTGCTATGGACTCAATGTCAGCCCCAAGATTTCTACCTCGGGGAAATTTCAAAGCTTGATGAATACATTTTGAATCTCACTAGACCACTACAGGGAGGAACTGCCTAACCTTTCTGGGTTACATTCCAACAGATTTCCATGTTACTCTTCATATTCAATTAAGTTTATACAGCTTTCACATCCTGAAATTACAATACTTGCTTCTTTAGGAGACACTTTCTCAGCTTGTAAATCCATTTACAGCTATTCATTTACAGTTAGGCATTTTCTGCTGTAAGTGAAGGTCCATGCAGAACCAACAAAACAATGTCCTGAATTTAGTCTTATCTGAGGGCCAGAGAGTGCAGCATCAGTGATCTTCTGGAGCTCAAAGCAATGAAAAAAAACCCCATATACAAGACATTTCAGCTTCATCTCCAAGATCAGCATACCTACACATAACGTCAACAAGCAAGAGACAGACCCATCTGCAGGGTGGGCACTATCAGAAATGCTACTCTGGAAGTCTTTCAGGCATTTTACTCAATTAAGCTATGACTGAGAGGTTTGGTGTCCTGTAGCCGCTTAGTAAACAAGCTGCCCCAACACTGATGAGTATGCCTTGATATCAAGAGTAAGAGTGTACCAGTTGGTACTAAATCCTTCAATATTGGTTTAACATGGTTTTGGTTAGGAGGTCTAAGAGACTTGTGTTTGTCTTATCACAAGTTTTTCTAACTGTGGATTTCAATTAGGGTAAGAAAAAAGAAGATATCGTCAAGTCTGGTCAGTTGAAGCTTCAAAGATGGAAGAAACACAACTACTGAGAGAGTTAGGGTTGCTTGCACAGAGAATAAAGACTTTTGTAAAGTGTCTAAGGCAGTTAGACCACCACCAAATAAAACCAGTACGTGTGAATGGGTATTTGACTTAAAAAAGAACTAACGAGAAAATCCAAAGCTAGATTAAAGCTAGGGAAGATATTGCAGAACCTGGAGTACTACAAAGGTTGCATCTTAGAACTACACATATATGGAAAATCCTCCACTCCAGGCAGTTTGTGCATTTAGTGCAATGGACTATACATGTGCACAAAAAATAAACATCAAGCTAAGGTGAGCGGACAAGACAGACAAAGTGTAAGTAGAAAAGACAATGCTGACATAGTAAATTCATTGCTCAAGGGCAAGCAAAATGTAAATAAGTTTAAAGAAATCAAAGACTCATGGCACATACTCACTAGTGCATTTAGGAGATACATTCATCCTACTCATGTTCAATATCAGGGCTGAAACAATCGTGGTGCTGGGAGGCATGTTAAAGCATCTTTCAAATCTGATACAAACGCGGTGCAGATATCTTGCAATAGTAGCTTGTGGAGAGCTCAGAACTGAACCTGAAAGAGTAGGAAGCCTGGTTGAGGTCACATCCCATATAAAATCCTCTTGGTTGGGCAGACCACTGCAAAAAGGCTTTCATTTTAAGCAACAAGATGGTGGTAACATAGGTTAAAAAATGCAGATTTTCTATCGGGGACAATTAATGGGGCAACATTCAGAAGTTTTCAATTGAAAACAAACCAATTTATTAAGTAATTATATATATATAGGAGCTCACAGAGAAGGAAAACTTTGGTGAGAGCTTGTTCCCTGACTTGTGCGGAATTCTTTGCTTGTTCCCTGACTTCTGTGGAATTCTTTGCTATATTACCCGGTTTCAATGCCAAAAATTACTGGTTGTCTCGCAAAACTGAATAATTTATTTGTGATGCTGGACCAAAACAATGTGGTGTTGGTGACACTAAGCTTTTTTCACAAGAAGCTCCAGACTCACCAGCAAAGATGCATTTCTGAGAAGGTTGTCTCACAGTTCAGCATCCCGGGTTGAAATTCCAGCCAATTGCCACTTCGGGGCTTTAAGTCAGCAAGCAAACCTGTCATATCCAGAGCTGAGTTATTTGCTGTCAACTGGATTACCGTAGCACAAAAGGGCTATAATTGAAGGCTGCAAGAGGTTATAGATTGAACATAGTCAAAAGCAGTAATTCCACTTAGTAAAAGTAGATATCATCCAAAATGAGAAAAGTTAAGCCTATATAAGGTGAAATTCTGACTCCATGCTGGCTCCCAGTCACTGGGAGTTTTGTCAGTGACTTTAACAGTAATCAAAATTTCACTCTGTGTCGAGACAGATGCTGCCAAGGGTGTGATGAAGTGAAAGTTTAAATAACTGTTAACCTGGGGCTTCCAAAATACATTTTCTGAGCACGGACTGCTGTCTAAGTCAGTGTTTTCCTGATGCAGCAATGCAGACAGCCCTTCTGGGGACCAAGGGGATAAAACATTGCTAGCGGAGTACATCTAAGGTTTGCAATAAGAATTTCCCTGCTGTAAGTGCTGAAGTTCACATTGTTCATCATCCCACAAGCCATGGTGGAACTGGGCTCCTTAAGCGCAGCGGGGTACGGTTTATAAGAAGAGTTTTCAGACAGCCGTAACCTTGCTGAGTATCAGTGCCAGCGCTGTTATCCTTCCACCTGAGCCACTCCTTTGAAAGATGAGGAGAGATTACTGGAGGAAAGAGTGTAGTAGTGCCTGGCAGAGACGCTAAGGTTACTGAGAGGAGTGGGGGGTATGTTATAATACTGAGTTGTCACATCATCTTTCTATTTTTCTGCCCAGTATATTGGAACCAAAGAACATCAGTTATGTGCATTTGTGAACTAAGCTCTGCAGGGTCTCAGTGTGGTTTCTCTGTGCCTGCTGCTTTGGGTGTGCTGTACACAGGTGGCTTCTTCCACTGAGGAAAAACCCAGCTGGGTTATCAGCAGAACCATGCAGGGGTTCGCCACATACTTTTGTTTGTCCATCACTAAGCATGTCAAAGCCTCCGTGTCCCCACCAGAAAACAATGCTGTTAATAACATTAATCCACCTTTATTAAGAACCTTTAGCTTTATGGGTGAATACCAAATATGCAAAAGGATAATAAGGAAATGTGTTTTTTCCCTTGCTGACCTAGTTTCTAACCTCACTTTAAAATCTTCCATTGATTTTAATTATGCTTAATCTAAAGCTAAGCTCACAAATCTAGCAAACTTAAGGGCTGCTTTTAAGTGTATTTCCTCCCCTGTCAGAGTTCCTCAAGCTTTCTACGCTACAGTTAGAAGCTTATTTCCAGCCAGGCTACACAGCCCAGGCAGCTCTCTCTCTACCCGTAGGAAGCATCCGGCACCGCTACTGTACGACGCGTGAGTTCAGACGCTACCTTGCTCAAATCAAGCCTGTGTACAGCATTCTTCACAGAACAATTGCAGTCCTTTTCTCATCAGTGATAGCCAGAGGCAGTAATAAGGGTGAAGGATATCTATCATGAAAAGTCCAGTGTCAATGTGTTCCCCCAATTTATTTACTGACCTTCAATGCAACAGCCATACTCCTGACCCTCATGAGATGAAGCCTAAGGGGAAATGGCACTGAGCACCAATTCCACATCCTGTTGTTCTGTGGTCTAAATTAAGTGCTAATTAATTACCACTGGCATCTTTGGCATTGCCTGTCAAATTGGATTTAGGATATCCTTTCGCTGTTTAAACAAATAGCCCCACATATAAAGCTAAAATCCCAAGTGTTAGCGTTTTCTCTGCTTCTGAATTTTTATTTAAAAATTCAGCAAGTGCATCCATGGATTTTGCAGGTAGAATTCAAATAAAAGAAATGGGAATTTATATTGTCAATTTTGATTAATAGACCTTCATTAATAAACATCCTGTTATTCAGTTTCCACCTGCAGTTGCTGATGTTGCCTGGAATCAATTAACTCATATAATTTGATTTATTTTACAAAGACATTTTTGGATGTGCTGTGCTGATGATAAAGGTTCTATATTTACAATCCTTGATTTAAGGGAGATTGTTACTAACTGCTTTTTATTTTTAATGTTGCAAGGAAATGTAGCTTCAGGCATTCTTGAATGAAAATATTTAAGCAATTTAAAAAGTTGGGTTTTGTTTTTTTTTTATGCGAAACTATCTGTTGCCTTCTGAGCCCACACAGGAGACAAAAGCATACAGATCCAGGAACTCTGACAAGTTGGTCTTTACAGTATGCTGGGTGTTCTGCTAAAAAGAAAAAAAAAAATCAGAAATAGAATTTAAAAATTAAAAAAAAAAATCTGAAAAAAATTACACCATCAGCCAAAAATAGAGTTGCATCTCTGTCTGAACATATATTATCCTATGTAGTTTCTCACTACCTTTATCACTCTACTATCCAAACACCTCTAAGAAGTGCATTAGCATCTGCCTAACATCTGTCACGGGTGGTTTTGTTCTCTCCCATCCTCTCCCAAAGGAAAGACTTGTGCTTGCAGTAACAGAGTGGCCTTTGAAGAGGGGTTTACTGTTGTTTGATATATATGAGCTCTTACAGGGCTATAGAGAAGTCAAAAATTAGTGCCCTGTGCACAGAGCCACAGCCAGAAGAGTCTGAGATGCTCCTTGGTCTTTAGCTGACTCTTACCAAGTGGCTGTTGCTGAACAGGCAAACTTCAAGCTCAGTAGCAACTCACACTGTGATAACATGGACTAGACAGAGCGCCTCCTCCCTCTGATTGTGGTGGGTTGATTCTTGTTGGAGGCCGAGTGCCCCCGAAAGCTGCTCCATCTCTCCCCTTCTCAGATGGACAGGGGAGAGAAAATACAGCAAAAGGCTCCCTCCCTTAACTTCACAGTTCTCCATGAACTTCTTTAAAGTGAGTCCTTTCCATGCGCTGCAGCTCTTCATGAACTGCCCCAGTGTGGGTCCCTTCCATGGGATGCAGACCTTCAGGACCAGACTGCTCCAGCATGGACCCTCACGGGGTCACAAGTCCCACCAGAAAACTTGCTGTGGCATGGGCTCCTCTCTCCCAAGGCCGCAGGTCCTTCCAGGAGCTTACTCCAATGCAGGCTTCCCACCAGGTCACAGCCTTCTTTGGGTGCACCCACCTGCTCTGGCATGGGGTCCTCCACAGGCTGCAGTGGAATCTCTTCTCCACCATCATCCTCCATGGGCTGCAGGGGGGCAGCCTACATCACTGTGGTCTTCTCCATGGGCTGCAGGGCAATCTCTTCTCTGGCACCTGTAGTACCTCATCCCCGCCTCCTTCATTGACCTTGGGGTCTGCAGAGTTACTCCTCTCACATCTCACTTCTTTCTCTGGCTGCAATTGCTCTTGATGTTTGGGTTTTTTTCTCCTTCTTACCTCTATTATCCCAGAAGCACTACCACCATCGCTGATGGGCTTGGCCTTGGCCAGCAGCAGGTCCATCTCAGAGCTGGCTGGCATTGGCTCTGTTGGACATGGAGGAAGTTTCTAGCAGCTTCTTACAACACCTTCCCCTGTAGCCACTCTGGTGCCAAAACCTTGCCAAGCAAGCCAAATACACCAGTTTTATGAGTATTAATGGGAACCAGCTTGCATTCAGACACAAAAAAGTTAAAAAGCAGGCCAAACTGGGAAGACAGAGCACTGGTGGTCAGTAAATGGAAGAATTTAGCGGGTTACCCAGTTGTCGCAGTTTTTCAAAAGTGAGACTTGGAACTTTCACAGTGATAGGGAAGACTTTATGAAAAGGTTTTGACTCAGTTTCTTTAACACAACAAGGTTTGGGGAAGTGGGAGTAGAGCACTAGAGCCTCTCCCCACACCAGGCTCTTCAAGTGGAGCCACCATAGCCTGGAGATGAACTCCTTGCCCTTGCTGCCCATGCCATACCTGCACACCGATGTGTACCCACTACCTTTGGAGCTCCTCTAACACAGGAGACAGCCAGAAAAAAGACACGATCCCAAGGCTGAGGTGCAGGTATTACATAACCCTGCTCTTTTTATAGAGCCACGGCTGAGGGCGGAGGCAGAAGAACAAGCAGGATGTCTCAAAAGCACATTCCTGAACAAAGCCCCTGTAGAGGCCTAAGTCCCTTTAGATATCTAAATGTGCTTTAACATCTTGGCCTCAGTCACTTGGAAAATGAAGGCTTTCTTTACAAGACAAGCACTATGTGAGGTGTGTGCAAAGGCAAGAGCATGCATACTCTTCAGAAAGGGTGTCAAATGGGTAGCAAAGCTTACCCAACAGTGAGAAGATTTTATTTTGAACTTATTTCTCTTATTAAAGCAGGATAAGCCAGAATAAATGCCTTTCTTCAGCTTTTTTGGAGTCTATTCAGCCAACTGTTAAACGATGTTCAGAGTTAGTTTAGTTATTATTTTCTTTTAGGGCCAGACTCCAAGGCAGTTCATCCAGGGAAGGACTCGTGCTGTGAGATATGTGGGGGATCCCCTGAGGAAGCCCATTCTCCACCAGGTCCCTGTCAGCTGTCCAGGCACTATATATAGCCATCCAACAGTCAGATTTAAAGGCTAGTCTGCAGGAGAAGACAGCATCAAGTGCTTGTTCTTGTGTCCCAGAGCAACTGAAGAGAAAGGATTTTTTCCCAAAGAGCTGTAACATGAACCCACAGCTGCAGAACACAGGAAGCCTATGGAGTTTCTGTAGGCCAGGAGCCATGGAGGCTATTTTCAGCAAAAGCAAGCTCTTAAGTATGTCTGAACTATTTCTGACCCCTCTCGTAACGTATCACACGCCATGACCTGCTTGCTCTATTACCAGTCTTGGATAGCTATTGTTTAAACTTCAACCTATGGAGCAAGCAGGGATTTAAAGCATCTTTGCATGTTGCACAGGCAAAAGGAAGCAGCTTAAAACTGTATTAGCCTACTGTGATCACATCTTGAAAAGGACAGACGTTGTAGTGCTTGGAAGCTCTTCCATGAGCATAAACCTCAGGTTGTAGCTCCACATGCACAAAGCTCCCCCCGCCAACGTGGCATACAGATTTCACAAACAACAAGCTGGGGATTCAACTGATAATGTTTGCATTTGCTTAGCTTCATCAGCTGGTGAATACCACTGTAATGCAACTGAGCAAATCATCCATAAAGCCAGTACATAAATAATAATGAGGTTTAGTTTGCATTCATAAAATATCAAGAATCCCAAATTATTACTAAATTTTAAATTTATCTACGTTGCAGTGCAATGCATGGAACAGTTTACACAGAGAGCTTATGGCATCAGGGGGGCACTTACCACCAATTATTTTCCTAAGTCTCTCAAGACGGGGTTAAGTAGTGCACGTACTCTACACCCTTCCTCCACGCTGGGTGCATTTTGATATCTGTCTTAAGCTGCTATATCCAGCTGGATATGGATGTCTTCGCAAGGATTTGACCTAATATAGAAGGACACCTATTGTTGTTTGTGTTTTAAAAGGACTCTCAAAGCCAAACTTTGTAGTTCAGCTGGGGGTTTTTTAGGGGTTTTTTTGTACCCAAAACCACTTAAGGTCATCCTGAAGAACAATCACTATAGCTGAACTGAAATAAGTTTACAACAGAAAATGATGTTGCAGTAATATGCTGTATGTCTCAGGGACGTATGTAACCAGCCTTAAATGGAAAGGAAATACACTCGGAAGAAACATGATAGTTTATCTGTGCATCATTTTGTACTTGTGCTTCCTTCCTAACACCAAAAAACCCATCTGCAAAAGCCCTGCCAAAATGTGCTTATACACACGCAGACATTATCACTTCGTAGGATGGTACATTTTATTATCAGGTTATTTTCCGGTACATTTGGCACAGTTAAGGTAAGTGTATTAACTTTACTTCCAAATAAAGAAAACAAAGTTGTACTGAATGTCTCAGCCATTGTCAATGAGTTAAGAACTGACAGGAGGTCCAAGTAATCAACCCTGTCTACTGCGCCGAGCTTTCCCCTGGGACACCTCTTCTGATCATACAAAGTATCTGACTGGCATGGAAGTAGAATTGCTTTCAATAAAGATTTTATTTCAAGGTTGGATGATTCCTTCCCAAATGTCTTGTCACTAAAGCAAAGTATCTAATACCTGTTATTTTTTAACTCCTGTGAACCAGCATTTGGAAAGGAGAGAAGCATAAAATGTTGAGCTAGAAGCTGTTCATCATAGAAGTCAAATTTTTAACGCGTTCAAATTGATTAGGAGCTCTGTGATAGTCAGAAAGCTGCTGCATAAAAACTGGCCCATAACAGGGCAGCGAAAAATGTAGTTGAAGTACGCTGAAGGCAGCTGAGCCATCCCCAGGGATGGACCTTAAGCTAAAGCATTACATTTGCATATGTCTGAGAAGGTATAGGAAACAGATATTAGCTAATTTGAGAATAATTATTCGTAAAGTGAATCAATGGGATGCGGAGACTTTGACCCACAAAACCAGTTCATGGAAACTTAGATATCAAATTGTCCCCGTTGCCCATGGGGGTGAGCAGCTCTGGCCATGGCAGTGGTCACTCTGTTCAGCAAAGGTACAAAACCCACCCAAGCGGGCTGTCATGAAATAACCTACTTAGAGAGGAGTCAGCTCCTAATTCTGTACAGTTAGTTTTTATATGAAGACAACAGATGCCACAAATACATGTTTTTTTCCCCCATTTTTCTGGGGAGTTTCCTTTATTCCCAAGCCTCTTTATTCTTTCTTGACCTTTGTTTAGGTCTTGTTTTCTGCCTCTTGTGACAGGGACTTCCCTAGTTAAATAAAAGACTGTACATAATGCTGCTGGTCAAGATTCTCATAAGATCAAAACCTACTTTTATCCCTCAGTCCTCTACTGACTTCAGAGAATGGCTTTTCCTACATCTGCCAACCTGCCCCCTCATGTTTTACCAGGTGACCCATTCATGGAAGACTAGCAAGATCATCATGTTGAAAAGTTACCCTTAGTTATGAATTTCAAACACTGAAAGAGTACTAGGCACAGTTAAAACCAGTTCTGCTAAGGATAGAAATGCCCCTGACATTAAGCTCATTTAAATCCTTGTAGACTCAAAAAAGCTAAGAAAGCAAGATTGAGCAGCTCTCAGCACAGCTAGCAGAGGACAGCTCTACCCTCAAACACTCTCCAGCTGACAGTAAAAAAGTGCCCCTTCCAGTGGGGTTTTCCTCCCCAAATATTCTCTCTCTGGATTTTTTCTATGTGCAGTAGGAACATTAAAATGGTGAGGAATCTGAGCCCCCATTGAAATATCCCCCTCCCCAGCAGTTACTATGGAGTAAAAATGGATGAAGAACATTTCCTAACACCAAGTGTGTTTGAAGCAATAATCCACCGTGCTTTCCGAATGTCAAAATTAATAATGGTTTTATTTAGAGAGTTTGAAAAGTGTTGGTTTAATGGAAATGGAGAGCCAAACTCACCATACAATGACCCTCTTAGCTGTAGAGTTGCCCTGCTCTCAGTCACACGTTTTCCAGCTTACAGTTGCCTTGGCAACAGCCAAAGCATAAATTCCCAGTATTTTTGCTTATATATCTGCCATTGACACCAGAGCCCTCCTATCAGACACTTCTGCTGTTTTAAGACATCATTAATTTCATTACTACTAATAATGAGAACTGGATTTTCTGTGTATCTCTTGACTGGTGATCTTAAAGAACTCAAACCACTCTTGAACCTCACTTATTTGGGGGATGGTGTTGGGGAAATAAAATCTTACACAACATAGCACCCAGCAATTCCTTCTCATGATTCCAACATCTGTGGCACCGGATTATAGTTTGGTTCTAAAAAAAAAATTTTAAAAATCTTAAATTGATGGATCATTTCTCTTTTCATTTGGAATTGACAGAAAGTAGCTCTGGCATTCGCTTTCACTTTTTATGTTATAAACGGTGTATCACTCTTTCTGCCCTTTTTCTTGCCAAAAAAAGAATTTATGCACATTTTTAGGGATTTTCTCTTTTAACAACTCAATTCCACTTAGCAGATATACAGTAATGGCTTTAAGTGTGCATATTAGGTTTTGGTTTGCTTTGGCATTCTCTTTTGTGGACAGATGAAAAAAAAATATTAGTTATAGAATTTCATCGGTAAATATTTGTAATTTTAAAAGTCCTAAACTTATAATTATTTTATTCAAGCTGAATTGAATTCCTTCCTTCTTCCCCTCCAGTAGCTGTATGTTGCCACAGATTATTTAACCACTCAAGACTTTCTATGTTTCCAAGTTTGCTTGGTTTATAACTGTTTGTTATTATGGTTATCAAAACAAGAATGTCTTCATGAATAGATAGAAAATATCAAGAAGTTTCAAAGGATTTTATCAATTCAAGAGTTATTATTCTAAGGTTAATCTCAGGGGACCCACACGTGGGTGTTCTCGGTGCCACGTTCCATACTGATGAACCACAACAGATAACCAGTTCCTCTCCATCACCAATGCACACAATGTGCGTTCTCCCTTTGCTTCATGCCATACCCTCACCTTCTGAGAGCTGAGTGACTGCAAACCATGTGCTGGCAATGACCAGACTCAAACAGGACTTGGCATCACCACAAAAAACAAGGGGAGTTATTCTGCTTCAGAAAGATGGCAAACAGGACAGTGATTGGCCATTTGTCTTCCATTTTCTGTGCCTGTATCAGAAACATAGGATCGCAACATCTTGCCCCAAAAGATAAAGGAAGTCAGTCCCCTCCTCTCCCTTTAGTAAATTGAACTCTACCATCACCGTTCTTTATCCTGACTCTGCTTATCCACGGTCCACTGCCTCCTTTTCCCTGCAAGGTGTTTCTCCTCCAGCTTCATCAACATTGCCCATTGTCACCTCCCTCTTGTTGCAAAGCCGTGGCTGATGCTAAATTGATGATCTCTAAATTGCACAAGATACAACTGCTGAATATCTGGGCTTTTTTTACTCCTGATGAACTAGCATCTCTACCCATGCTGATGACATCAGTGTGTGGTGTATAAGGTGTATAACTTCTACCATGTAACAAGATCAACAGAAATCAAGTGTTTCTCACAGGGAGGCCCCCAAGCTCGTTGTATGTGCTTCTGCATTAAACACAACCACCTCATCGCCCTTGTAACAAACACTTTTAATTGTGGTAAAGATGTGTGATATCCATCAGTCCCACACAGCACTTTGCAACAAAGCTACTAAATTTTAAGACTTTCTGAAATCCTAAGAGAAGAAATCATATATTAATATTACCACAGAGGATTTTTTTTTTAATTTATAATAAAGATGCTATATTTTAAGAAACTAATAGTTAAGCCAATCTGATTAGTGCCATATGGAGAGTGTTTTGTGCAATGGACACCACGGTTACAAACATGAGGCAGAACGAAGCAATGCTTCCTATTTATATATGGGGAAAAAAACCACAAGCGTTGATGTTCAAGGAATGTGGTAAACGACAAGGCTGGCAGAAATCCACAAGATGATGCTCTTTGCTGTGTGTCCCACCCATTAACATGAAAGAAACCTTTTTTTTTTAAGTGATTAAAGCCATTAAGCCTCATGAAGTTTCTTCACCTAGCATAGTTTGCTGTAAATTCAGCAACAGGTATTAGAAAACAGGCAGCTATGATGATTTTTAAATTGATGTCTGAATTTAAAAAGGTAAATGAGTGACCATAAGAGAGAGAGGAAAACAGAACTTGGCTTCAACTGTCTACTTGCAATATTTAAGTTAAAACTACCAGGTTAAGGAAGCATCCATAAATTCAAACATTTACATATTAAAGTCACATTTAGTTCACATTCCTTGGTAGAGCTGTGCAATTTATTTAGCAAATATGTATTTTCATTAATCGTCCTTCAAACCTAAGAGATATTGTATGTTCTGTAGGGTTGAGGGAAATGGATTTCTACTTAGTTTGTACTCACTGCTGCAGAGATTTATGCAAAACTGCCTACCTAAACGCCATCCATTAAACCTATATTGTTCTTAGACCAGACTTCTCCATCCTTAATGTCATTTCCACAAGAATATTAAGTCTTAATACAGACATAAGATCAACTTTTAATAATAATAGCCCTCCTCTTGTAATTTTGTGGGTAATAAAGATATCAAAGGTTATAATCCTTACCATTATTTTCTAACTCATCTCATTAAGGTATGTGGTCTCTGTCTTTCAAGAAACTTTGTGTCAGGATAAGGCATGCAAAAGTCTTTAGTTATATAAATTTCACAATCCATTTCAGACCATGCTAACTTTATTGGATTTAAATTAGCAGAAGGAATGTGTTTCATATGAGCTCTATATTAAGGGATTTTTTTTTTTTTTTTGCCCTTGTTTCCCAACCCTTTCAGTGCTGGAGACCATGTTAAGTGAAGCAGGGAAGCTTCACCCTAGAGCCACCAAAACAATTGACACCAAAACGCTTGTTTCCCTTAGCACAAAGAGCAATCCCTATTTTTGGCATCTAAATGTATGAGCTCAGAAATTCTTGCTTTATAGCACACAGACTAACTAATGCTCTCTCACCAGAGAGCAGCAAACTGTACCCTGATATGAGAGCAGTGTTAAGAGGGCTCTAGACCTCCACCCCAGACACATCGTGCTGACTGGGGCCGACTCCCCACTCCTTGTTTGTCAAATTGGCAGAAGTTGTCTCATTCCTCCCTCTTTTCTTTCTATTTGATAACTTAACCAAAGAAA
>VZTU01011137.1:25369-40369 GCA_013400835.1 Zapornia atra
CTTAACCAAAGAAACATCCCTGTCAGGAGGATCAGCTAAAAAGTCCCTCTATGTACTTCAAATGCAACAGCGACTCCTTTGACATCCCTCTTTTTTAACCAATTCTTTCCTTTTCGTCAACAGGATAGCAGCCAAGGAATCCGTGAATCTTATGTCAACACAAAGCTTAGGAATTGTGTTTGGACCAACACTCCTTAGACCTGAAAAGGAGACAGGGAACATGGCAGTCCACATGCTGTACCAAAATCAGATAGTTGAACTTATGTTGAGTGAGTACAGCAAGATCTTCGGCTCTGAGGAAGACTGACAGACAGGGCCTGTTATTGAAAACGTTCACATCTGTCTTGATGTCTAATATTTTTACATTTCTGTAAACATATTTCTGAAATATTTCTTTTTCCTTCAAGTGACAGATGCCTCATTTTGTGAAAACTTAATGATGATTTTGTGTTTAATTTTCAAACATTGGAATAAAAAATATTGTCAACATTTGCCTATATGTATTCTGCATTAACCCTTTGAGAGTTTCATTATGCTAGCACTCCAAGTGTCACATTTTTTGCAAGCTGAGCATACAGCATATGGCCAGAGACCATAGAAAATGCTGTTTACCAACATATGCAATGGCACAGAAAGACAAATAATAATTGAGATTTGTGAAAAAATGGATTAAAACATGTATTTTAAAAGCAGCGAATTAAAACAGTGATACCAGATCATTTGTAGCTAATCTCAGTACCATTTACCCTTTTCTTTGGTAGATATGGAAAGTTAAAGACATGATGAATTCAATTTCCTACCCCAAGACTTCACAAAAAGATTACATTTAATACTTTTAAACAAATCTAAAAAAACTCAGACCAAAACAAACAAAAAAAAAAACCAAACCCAAAAAAAAAAGCCAATACCCCCTCAAAAAAAACCCAACCAGAAAGTCTCTGTTGGCATAAGAATGCCTAAAAAAAAAATTAAAACCAAAATCATAACTTTTGCATTTTTACTTAAATGCAGTACATGAAATGAAGACATTGCATGGCTACTCATTTTAATGTAACATCCATTTTGGTTCTTCATCACACTGTACATCTGCCCGCTTTCCCCAGCTATCTCATGTTCTGTAGCATTTGTATTGTGCTCCTGAGGATGCTTTATTGGTGAACTACATTAAATTCATCTAGAAAGAACTTTAAAAAAAAAGCCTTTTCATATGCCCTTAGGAATACTTGGCTAGACTTGAATCAATTTATGCATTTGATGGTTAGTTTCAGTTGTCATGGATAAACAAAAGAGTAACTGTCTAGAATATATCAAATATTGTTTCATTTTGAAATGTATGTTTCCAGCTATACACATCTCCTACCCTGTTTTGTAAAAGTATTCTGCTGATAAAATGTAGACTTATGTTTGACAGCTTTTTAATCAAGTTCAAAGAGAATAAATAAAACTAATCCAGTGTGGTAAAGAGTCTGTCTGGTTATCGATTTGTTCATAAAATGAAAAATAAACCATGTAAATAAGATGTGTGAAACACAGATCTAGAAGCAAATATTTAAAGCAATTAAAGACCCCAAAACATAGGATTAATGCATAGGTTTGCTGTGCACGAGAGATATGTCTTCAATATCACCTCAGCAGATCATGGATTACTTCAGTTTTCACTTAGCATCATTTTGCAAAATACCATGTTATTCAGGAAAGTTTGCTCTTCAGAGTGGTCATTTATGGGAGCAAAAGTATCATGAGGCCTGATCTTTAACTAAGACCAGACTCTTTCTTCAGGTACTAACACAGGCAGGAAAAAAACCACCAAGAAAATAAAAAAAAGAATTGTCCCCAAGATATTTTCTGATTTCATCCATGTCTGGAAAAAAATAAATAATCAAGCAACACAGAGGCATAGTGACCAGCAATTAAAATGAAAAACACAACCTCCCCCCAAAAATCTACCCCATATCACAAATATTCAATATAACAATTTCTGAACAAAACTATAATGTTCTGGAGAACCCAAACCCACTTTAGTTTCAAGAAAATATTTTTCATGTTAATGTCAAGCCATGAGTACTTAAACAGTAATGCTTTTCAGCATCGTCGTCTTTAGGCTCTTATAATAGCAACAAACCAGGCGCTGTTTATAGCCTGTGGAAATGACTGGAAGAAAGATAGTCAGAAGTTCAGTCTATTCCTTAATAAAGACCATTCACATTATGGCCCCAAGGGTGCTCACAATCATGCTATTGAAGTAATTTCTGCTATTACTGGAAATGAAAAGTTCACTTGTTACTTGAATCCTGTTGCACTCAGAAGAAAAGATTCTTAATTAATTAATTAATCTTCTTGTGAGCTTTCTTTGGAGCATGTAGACTCCTCTTTTCTTGTTTTTATAAGCAAGACAAGGCTTATGAAGTGAACCCATATCTTTCTTAAGATCAACTGGTCTGATGGTGGGGGAGACGAATGAAAAATCAAGTGAACTTTCGGACAAATAAGCCTTTCTTCACTTTTGAAAGGTGCCTTAGATGGATTCTATGCAATTGTGTTGACTTCTCTACAAAACACTTTGTTAAAAGATAGAAGTCTGATACATGGGTAGCCAGTTCTGGGAGGATGCAACAAGGTCTCATCCGAGGAATGTATACATTCAGTGTATATAGCAAATATATTTTCTTTCTCATCCCAACAACAGAAAGGAATATCCATGGCTTGCTACCAAGCTTCTCCCTTCTCCAAGAGACCAGTCTCCTCCCTCTTCCCTTTAATATCTACATGAATTCAGTGGGGAAAGATCACTGATTCACCAGTCCTATATCACCAACACATTGTTCCTTCGATTGTTACTTAGAACGTTCATTATTACTTGGTAGACTTTTTGCTCAAACTTTGCTAAACTTTTAGGGAGTCAAAATCAGGCTTGCAGAAGACACTTTATTTTCAGGAGCTAGCTACAGTTTGAGAAAGACCACAGATACCTCCTGGCTTAAAGTATCGCTATTAATCATAAATTATCACAAAAATGAAGGCTGAGAATGCGGCAGAGACAAACATGCCCAAAAATCACTGTGTTTATCCACTTCTCCCTAAGCAGATTATCTCCTCCTCAAAGTCATGTGAAAAGACAGCTGTCCTAGCAACTGGGATTGCTATAGTAAAAGGAGACATCAGAAAGAGATCTGTAATGGAGCTGAAAAGGGCATTTCCAGCTAGAAAGATTTCTCATTAAAATAAAAGTAAAAAATCAATTTATTGAATCTTAAACATTCGCAAAAAAAAAAGTCAGTTTTAAACTCAAGAAATTCAACTGTGAAATGGAATTTCTGAGCAAACAATGAGGAAGACAGACTGACTTGCTGAGCTACAAGAGGACATCCAAGCTGCGCTGAACAAGTTTTCATCCCTCTTTTTATTTGTGTATATATACAGAAGGATACTAAGAGCAACATGCATTTTAATAGTTTAATTCTCTGCTAGGACAGCTGCAGTACAGGTAACATTCAGCCTTTTTTTATAAGCACCCCATGCTGCAATAAAGACTGCCATTCAGCCCAAGGACCTCAAGAAACTCAGCTACTCAATTCCTACATAGAATATAGACCATGGACAGAGTTTGGAAGAAAGCTGGAAAGGAAGTTAGGAACCACAATAATCAGGTAGTGCATAGATTTTACACGGCTAGTTCTCAGAAGAGGCTGAGAGACAAGCCTCAGGGAACACACATATCACAGCACAGAAGGTTCACCTGCACTGCATTCCTTCTTTGGAAAGGAAACATGGGGCACAAGGAAGCTGAGCACAATCATAGATGCAGGTCTCAATCACAAGTCCTGATATTTGTAGGATGCATAAGCAGGGCCCAGGGCAATGCTTGTTTTGCAGGGCATAGGAACCTTCTCTAGCACTCACTTTAGATTAAAAAAACCCAACCTTTCCCTAGGGAGCAAGGGCAACACATGAGAAAAATCTCCAGCAAGTGGCCTGCTGAGATCAACCCTTCATTGCTCATGTACTACAGCCCTTGTTGGTCAGTAGGCTTCACCAAGGGAACACTTGCACAATTACAGAACAACTGGGTTGGAAAAGTCCCTTTAGGTCACCAAGTCCAACTGTTCCTGTCCTCTGCTACACCATATCTCTAAGTACCTCATCTACCTGTCTTTTAAACACATGCAGGGATGGGGATTCTACACCCTTCCTAGGCAGCCTATTCCAGGCCCTGACAACTCTTTCAGAGAATTTTTTTTTTCCTAACATCTAAGAGTGCTACTAAAGCAGACATCTCATTCTTGTACCAATTTACCATGTGTTGTATCACAACAAATTAATATACTCTATCTTTACATACTCCATGCTATTTCTACACTCAGCACTTGCGTACTTCCAGACCTACCTGAAGTATTATGAGAATTAACTCCCATCTTTCCTTACAGACCATCATCACAAACATCTGGTGGAGCACTGGACACAAAACATGAGCCCTTCATTTGGTTTTATGCTCAAACCATACAGTGAAGTTAAAAAGACCTGCGCTCAAAACTTAAGACACGAGAATTGGGGATACAATACCACTGTGCAGTGGTGACGTGAGAAACTGAGGCACGAAAACAGCAGTATCAAAAGAGGACACTGAATTTCAGTGCTCATTTTATTCAGCCTGTTTTTTGGTGTTTTTTTTTTAATAGAACCCTTATATGTTCTACAGCCTTATTTCATTTGAATCCACCCATATAATCCTGCATTTGAATTGGTGCAGGCTCTCAGCCCTGCTCATCCTAGCAACCCAAAAGCAGGGCAGACTCAGAGGAAACAAGAACAAGTAGAAATTTGCCTTCCAAACTCTTAACCATGATGAAGTCTGCTGGCTCCCCAAAGTTTACACTTAAACCTTCAGAAACACTCCAGAAAGTGCATCACACAGCAAAGCCGCCTGTCCGAGCACCTACAGAAAGCTTTGCGCACACTGTAAAAGCTGGAGCGGCATCTTACACCTTTAGAAGAAGCTGACAGCTCTGTTTAATAAGTTTAAGAGGGACCATAAAACACTGCAAGTTCAGAATGCATGCCAATTAATTAACCACAAAACGCCACCATTTTAGAGCACGTTTCAGTTAATAAAAGACAGACTCATAAATTTCACATGATTCTCCTCTGCCTGTGTCAAAATACAATCCCTACGCTCAGCTCCTACCAATAAGTGCTTTGGCTTCGGGTCTGGGAGACAAAAGGAGCAGCTATCTGCCTGCTGGTGGCTTCTATATTGCCTTGGAGCTCAGAAGCTTTAAAAGAAGCAGCTCAGAAGATTTCTGGTTGAATTTTGGGGCAGGCGGAGATGTGCTCTCTGCTCTGGAAAATGAGAGCGACCATACTGAGAGCGGTTTGGCTGATGCATCGCTCAGCCTCCACAGCTAAACAGGTCCAAGTAGTCCAAACGTTGTCATCTTGCTTTCCCACGGGGATGTTTCTTTGCAGCCCCAGGCAGCAAGTGGTTTTAAGTAAATGGCTGAGCACCCTGTACACACAGTTTTATCTCTATGTAGCCTCTGTCACTTCTTATCCATTTTTAATCCTGCTAGGCTCTTTGTCTTAATGGTGTCTGATGAATTTCCCAGGTTAATTATGCACCATGTAAGAAAATATTTTACTTGTATCACTTTGAAATTCATTAGCTTTTAGTATTATTGTATAGCACTCCACTTGCTCTTGATTTATGTGAAAAGCTAAATAGGATCCTCTGACTGACCTCTTCTGGCAATTCACTCTCCTATATACCACTAACACATCACCTCTCATTTGTCTCTTAATCAATTTAACCTTCCCTCCTATGGAAGATCTGCCACACCTCTTATAACTTGCTCTATCTTTCACCAGACACTCTGTGTATCTATTCTGCCCTTTTGAACAAAACCCTACGTATCCAAGGTGAAAGGATCCTCGATATTTTCATTATTGATCTCAAGAATCAAGCAGCTCGTTTGCATCTGACGGCTCCTCTGTACTGAAGAGATGAACTACTCTTAGTGGTCCCCACAGGCCAGATTCATGAGGGAATCTGGGGCATTAAATGCTAATTCTGGTCAGTACAGAGAACATATTGGTGCTGATGGTTTCTATCTTGTGGCTGGCTCACCTTGCTGCTGAAAAAATTTGCATCAGCAGCCTCATCCATGCAAGCCCTTCAGTGAGCCAGGGAGGGAGAGCAGGATGGGAAGATTCTGCCCAGCAGCAGCTCCGCTTCTGTGCTGTGACCCAAAGCACCAGATGCAAGAGCGACTGTGGGAGGCCTCAGCCTTTCCATGGGATCACTAATAATATATTTGTGTGTATAACAGCAGCCATGACAGCACGCATGCCATCAGCTCTACTTCTACCTCTGGTATACCCAATGTACCTGCCCAGCAAAGCAAACACATCTACATGTGCGTGCTGTATCCCTCCAATGGATGTGGATCTGTAGGATGGTTAATGGAAGTTTCCAGACTCTTGGGATGGTAAAAGCCTGCCTTCTAACCCCAACCCCCAATCCAAATCTAACCCCTTTTGCCACTTGGCAATAGCTAGAAAGTTCTAGGTTGTCACAGATTTTCTGTTGTGAAAGCATGCATTCATCTTGGGAAGAACATAAATGCTGTGTGGATTGGATTAAAGGTATCTGGTGCCTGCCTAAGCACTTTCCCCTTTGTTTCTGAGCCCCTTGTCATCCTTATGATGTTGGCTTCCCCACAGGACACCAGCGTGAAGGACAACTTTTGCCTTTCAATTCTCAGAATTTAAACAAAGCTTATGTCTGGGAGGGGACATGGACCTGGGACCTACCGTGATGAGCTAGGGTCCTACACTGAAACAGCTCCCTCGAGGCATCTGTGTTCTAAGATCATCTTCAGTCTATGATGATATGAAGTCCACAGGTGATATTTTACAGACACTTGGGTTTTGTTAATTTGAGATCCATGTTGAGCTGTGAGTCAAAAGCAATTTCACAGACACCGCACAGGCCCAGGCCACGCGGTGCCGCAGGAACGCAGGGCTGACGATTACCCTGCTCCATAAGACGCTCAGGTTCAGACAAAGCAACACAATAATATTGGCTATTCCAGGTTTCCTGAGCACTGTTGGTTGGAAAGCAACCCAAATTTCCTTTTGTGCTTATGACATGTTTCACTTGAAAAGTGAGAACTGAAAGATAAGGCGGATACCTTAAACAAACATGCCCTAAGATGCTAAATACAAGCACCTTCTTGAGAACTCTCATACTATTCTTTTTCACTTCCTGTCTCTTTGAAGTGTAGATAGCCAAAAACATTGGCAATGCTTTTCCCTCTGATGCTGCAGTTTTTGAGAGTATTATGCACATTGCAGATGCGGTTTTCTTGCACTAGATTGAAAAAAGAAATAATCTTATTAAAAATGTAAAAGGATTTCAGGGTTCTGTGCATACTCAGAGAAAAGAGAGATGTCAACAATAAACATGCCATCTGAACAATACGGAAGGACCTCTATCCCATGGGCATAATAGATGTTTTATTAATAACTTGCTTTTATATATTTTTCTCATTTCCCAAAACAAAGGGGAGAGGAAAAAAAATCTTAAAAAAAAAAAAAAAAGAATGGGTTTGGAAATCAAAACATTTCCTTGATGGGCAATTTAATATACTCTCTGAAACGCAAAAAGATGATCTGAGACCTGGTGCATTTTCTGGGTTCGCATTCTTGCCCCAGGTGCTCTTTTGCCATCAGGAAACCCCTGGCACAGGGACAAAGACTCGCCAGTTCTCAAGAGTCTGTCATGGAGCATGTTAGCTCCAGCTAATAGATTAAAATTTGAGCCTTTTAAGTGGCTTTGGCAGACTCGGCACAAACACTGATGGAAAAGACAAGGGATGTTATGGGTTACTCATTCTCTGTGACTGCCGGACAGATTGTAAGAAAGAATGAGAGGGAGGACAGAGCCTGTTCTTCCCAATTTCTGGAAGAAACAGCAGCTACTACCACAAAAAACTATTTCCACCCCCACCCCCCCAATCTAAGTCAGCTTTGCTCTGTCAAGAAGAAGTTCTAGTAATGGATAAAGAAATGAGATGTGCCTCTGCTTCTTTAGATACCTTCACCCTGAGCATGTGTCCAGACCCTCAGGCTTGGCCCATATCAAATGACTAGGTCCAGGGAAGGAAAATCATCCAGAAGCAGCTTACTCTTATTTTTCACACTATTTGCCATGATATAATTTCTTCCCTGCATGTAGCCTGTGTTTCAGATAATCTGAATCTCTTTAGCAATACTGTCCTAGACTATAGGTCCCGGGTAAACTAGTTTCTCAGGCAACATCCCAAATGGCTTTAAGGAAGCTGGGCAAATATTAGCGGGGCAATGAAGATCAGGAATGTAGGATCTATTAAGGCATAAAGAGCTTAAAAGGAATTTCCTTTTCTATTTTCTGCCAATGCATATGACCCATGTTATTACAGAAAACATTTATGTTTGATTTTTGGATACCCTACCTGTACAAACAGGGTCTTTGCTACAAAAACAGGTGCTGGAGAGACCTGTGATTCTGTGAAATGCAAAGATGAAGGATCCACCTCAGAAGCAAATCCATTTCCCTTTAAAATCATCAGCCAGCACATTGCTTTGAAACAAGTACTGAAGAGAGGTGAACCTTGAGTTCCATGGCCTAAGGGTCTGCAGGCCAAGCCAAGACAGCGCTGCACATTCTGCTCAGGCACCCTGCAATAGCTGGCATTATAAGAAACTACCTTAAAAAAAAAAACAAAAACCCCTTTCCAGGAAGCAGAATTCCTTATTTACTTGCATAAGACTTTCATTGCTTTGGATCCAAATAGTTTTTACATGACCAGACCTTTCATTTTCCCTTGTGAAAGCCAAAACTCTTTTTAATCCCTTCTTATCGGTACAGTTGGGGATTCATTCATAAAAGACTTTGAGCATTTGACCCCAAACCAGCCCAAGTGTGGGAGGACTTTATCCCTTGCATATCAGGTTGGATTGCCTTTTTCTGCCTTAACTCAAACACACTTTCAAGGGTACCAGGGTCACAACTTGCACTTCATGCCTTTCCCATGGCTGCTCTCCTGTGGAAGGGACCAAGACAACTTACTGGATAGAAAGGAAAAAAAAAAAGCTACCTAATTAAGAAGCAAGCGTGCATCTGTCTCAGGCCACTTGCCAAGCATAATGTGTGTGTGGGGGGGCAAATCTTCTGCTATTAGAAACAGCTCCTTTTGGATTCACTGACTCCAGTAGCATGGGTGACAGACGTCTCACAGTTAGGTCTTGGGACTTTCTGTGCTCACCTAATGGTGAGGAAGTTGCGGGATTTGTCAGAAGTTCATCTGACCATAAACATGCCAGAGGTTCCTGAGGTTTAGACAGCTCCTAACATGTCTCTCATTTACTTGTTTCAACTTATACCATGCCTAGTTGTTGAAACACAGGTACATGTACAAAATAGCAGATGTGTCTGACAATTATCTCCAGGAACCCATGGCCAGGTTGTGTTAAAAAGAGCCCAGATGTGGCCTGTGTCGCTAAGTGGTGGGGGGAAAGGGAGCGTGGGAGGACACTGTCAAAATGGATAGACAGTTTGGCAGGAAAAAGCTGGATCACTCGGGATATTGGGTATATTCCAGATTTTCTGGTGCCCTCCAAAGAGACTCTGCTTATGGAAAGAAGTCTTATGAAAATATTAAACTGGAGTTTGATGAAAAAAGCTAGTCTTGCCCTTGAAGCTCACGCTCTGGCCCTAACACATCTCCCGTATGGACAACAGAGGGGAATGTCTGGCTATATCCAGAACTGCATCCATTCCCATGTTGATTTTCTTAATTTCAGACAAGGCCCTTCAAAGTAATTAAGAAGGGAAGAGAAGGAAGAGAGAGATGTACCAGCCATGTTCTCGCTAAATTGGCCTCTTGCTGAGCCGCATGTTGAACAAACAAGAGCACCCTGAGCACCATCCTGCCACCATGAAGCCATTGAGAACACCATCCACTTTCTGAAAGAGGGTAACAATTTTGGCTGAGGCATCATTTAGTAACCTCAATCTATCATCTAGACCAAGATGGGTCACAGCTGTACTGGTTTCCCCTACACAGTCACCGTTTAGTCAGTAAGGATCTGAGATGGCTTTTACCATCCTTCGGGTTATAGAGGCATGTACAGAGACAGATACAGAGGTTATATCAAACGTTAAAATCCTTTTAACCCTTCTCCTCTCCCTACCACCTCACCAATCACACCTAAAAAGCACTTGAAAGGCTGTGAAACAGCAAGAGAGGTCCAAGCTCGCACAGGAACATCTTTGCTCAACATCCACCAACATTGATGACTGTAACTTAATTACGGGACATACTGTACCAGTGACAGTAAATATTAGTGCTGTGCGCTACAGAACAAATATCCCATGATGAAAAATTCAAACAGTATCGAGCTTTTCATTAGAGCAGTAATGGCTTTCTCACACATTCAGCTCATTTTTAACCCAACCTGCTAGAGGAAGGAAATGACATCCCTTTTCGTTGAATAAGACAGCACTGCAATGATATGAAGGTGCATTTTTATGGGTAAAGAAATGTGTGCCACATTAATCTATTTTTATGCTTCTCAGTACGTGCTGATGAGTCATTTGAATGCTGAGTTTCATTAGTAAATTGGGGGAGATATAGGTGGCCCTATGATAAAATAAAATACAGGTCTTTCATTTATGAGTGCAAAAATTTCAGTCCTGCTGCAGAATATCTTCGAACACTAACTAGGAGCTTAGGATAGGAGGATTAAGTCTTAGGACCCTATTTATAAAGGGAATTTTGTGTCCATAAAATGCATGCTAGTAATACAATCTGCCAGATATTGTATTGTTCTATCATTTCTCTACGGATCGTATTAGTCAGTGTCCTGTTAACATCCATTTTATCATACTGTCATAATATTATATTGAAATGAGATCTGGCACTTTTGGGGTCCTGTGCAAGATGAAAAAATGGGTCTCCAGCAGTCTTCCTCTTAGATATAATTGAAAAAGAGGCAGGCATGAGGGCATGCTGTGACTCACGCTGCCAGAGAGTGATCCGGAATCATTCAGATGATGAGTACATAGAGAACGCCGTGCACAGAAAGATGGCAATTTGTTGTACTAATGTTTTGAAAATGAGCAGTTCTAGCTGTTTTTCAGAGGAGCTTAGTAGGAAAGGCAGAAGAAAACAATAATAATAATAATAATAAAAAATCTTTTATAGTTAAACCAGATTATTTCTGTTGTTTTTGGAAAGGCTGCGCTGCAAGAAGTGTGTTTTGTTGAGAATGGTGCAAAACATACACGAACGTTGCTTTATCAACCAAAATAAGTATAAAACACAGGAAATGGCAGAAAAACAGCCAATGAAAATGTTTCTCTCCCTTTCCTTGAGGATTAGTTATGCAGAGGGATCCACGAGCATCTTTGAGGCTCCTTAAACCGAATATGGGATCCTGACTGCTGCGGTTGTAGCTTCTTCACCACAGGGACAGACACCTACGTACACTCAGTACTTCAAGCCCGTAGGACTGTATTTCTGTCATCAAGCACAATGTCCAATAGCCAAGCTGTCTGAAAAGCCTCAGCAAGAATGAAAACAATACTTCTCATTCTTCCCAAATAGATTATAACTAATGATATCGACGTCCTACTCCTCTGGTGTCTCCACCGAGCTTTAATACTAATAAATAAATCAAACGAGCAATTCCAACCTTTGTTTGGTATCTACACTGTCAATATTGGTGCACAGTCAGTTTTAAAAAGCTAATTTTTTTTCCTCATTGTCCTTTGTTTTGACTAGCTTTGCTCCCGATACCATCATTTCGTACTAAATGAAGCAAATTCAGTACTAAATGACAGCTCTCTTTCTTCAGGACTTTGTTGTTAAAGACTCCCAAGCTCATGCAGTTGGCTTGTCCCCAAGAGAACGACTTGACCACCTGACCCAAGTCCCCTTTCAGAAAGCAAACCTATTTCCCATAAAATTCAAACCCTGCCTCTGCTCCCCTGCTTCATTGGGGATGCAGAGAAAGCAGAGCCACAGGGCTCGGTTCAGCCTTACAAGGTTCAGGGGAACACTTCCTCATCCAAATACACAAGAAAATTCAGTTTAGTGAATATTCTTTTTAGATGTCACACCGTATTGCAATGGCTCCTGCGTCTGTGTGTTGGAGAAGGCACGATCAAAACCAGTGTTGTTACACAGGCCTTAAAGGTCCTTTAAAACATGCTACCCCTCATCTACATTGCTGCCCTCCATTTTACAGATTAAATTCATCTCAGTTGCCTAGCTAGCCCTCACCATATCCTGTGTTTGTTGGTGACAGTCTTAAAACATCCTTCCTTCTTCTCCTCAATGTATGTATCTGTTTTAATCATCACTATTTAAATTTTTATAAGTCTCTGTATGCTGAAATAGCTGAAGTGTGATCTTTCCAGCAGAAAGGAGGAGACTCCTTTACTTAGGAGGAACTGCAGGAACATATGTGTTTTGCAGGGATATGAGTGACCCAGAAATAGATGGTTCCTGGGAATAAAGTGTTAGGTGCCAAGATGGGCAACTGACTGCATATGTAAGTCCAGGTGAATGGGGAATCTTCAAGAAGTTCCCATTGGGACCATTTTTATAGCTTTCAGTTTTGAGGTCACAGTCACCCGGACTGGAAACTCAAAAATGACTTCAAAAAGGCAAATGCTAACTAGATTTCACACTAGATTTCATTTTACTTGGCATTACTGAAAGAATGCAGGTATTAAATAGACTGTTTCCTGTATACAATAAGGTTAATTAGTAGCAAGGGATGGAAATCAGTGTAGACATAACTCTTTTAGACAGGTATCAAAAATAATCCCCTGATCCCCACAGACCCCAGCTGCACTGAAAGAAGACCAATATAAAAGATTCTTTAAAAGACATTTTTCAAACATTCTCCAGGTGTCCCAGCCATATTTAAATAGGCCTGTGGCCCCATGTGTACTCCAAGCCTTTCTCCTCTACTGTTGCCTTGCTCCAAGTTAAATGAGCAGAGTACTTGCCCAGAATTTTGAGGTGCGACATAAAGGATTTCTGTACAAAGAGACCAGGATTGCAAACTGAGACAGACAGGAGAACAAAAAGAAGAATATATTCTGGACTGAATGGGACTTCCCTAAGCTCCTTATCAATAAGGTTAATAAGGGTCCATGCAATTTACTGATCACCACGATGCAACAACTGGGCTAAAGCTATAAAGAAGAAAAAAAAAAAGCTACATAGATACCAGCTTTTAGAGCTTCTCATGGCCCACCACATTAAAGTCCCTTTACCCTTCCCCTGTCACCCCACTCAAGGGAATAAACTCCAGTCTGTGTGATTGGCCTCACTAAAATCCCTGGTCTGCTATTACGCTTCTACCTGCCCTAGTTAAGCAGATTAATAGTTATTTCCTAGAATTTGATCCTCCAGTCCCTTTGTAATTGAAGCAGTAATGCTCAGATATTTCTAAAAATGTATTTCTGAAAAATACATTTCCTTTTTTCTCCGGTTTAATTTTGTTATCCTCAATCATATGCATGATAGAGAAAAAAAAATCCAAACTTCTATCTCCTTTATAAAATACATGTCATATCAAAAAGGTGACAAGAGGGGGAAAAGTAATTAGTGAGTTCACAGAGTTCAGTAGAAAAGTTAAAATAGAGTAACACATTACTTTTTATGTTAAGATTTCACAAGACAAATCTTGCCTGTGTTTTAATTGCATGTGACCCTGGCAGTCCCACTCTGAAATGAAGTGCCGTAAAATTAAAGATGACAGACGCTCAAAACAAGTCTTGTGATCTTGATTAAACTACAAAGACCACACTTTCTCTCTGCTGCAACTCAGATATGATGGGCTGTTTTATTTGGGGAATTGCTTCATTAATGCTTTCTTTGACTAGACATGTTTATTATAAAAAAAAAATACTGAATATGGTGATATCTTGCATAGCTAAATAAAGTCTAAAAGACAAGTAAAAAAATTAGGAATCTTTAAATAACCTCAAGACCTAAATGCTTCTTTTAAAGATCATAGGCATCTGTAGAAGGAAGTACCAAGCACATCTACAGTGTGTAATACCTGTTTTGAACAGTGCAAGGGCTTTGGTTGTGGTTTTTTTTTACACAATTATGCCTGCAACCACCAAATTGGTTGCCTGAATATTATTATCTGACAAGTATTTCAAGATAAAGTTCTACAGAGCAGATAAACGGGGAGGGGGTGAAGGACAGAAAAAAAAGTGGAAGGGAAAGAAATCCAACAAAGCCCACCTTCTCCTCCTCCAACAACATTCTTCCTAATTTTCAGAAGTGTAATGATAACTGACTGCAGCTGGATATCTGCTGACTTCCAGATCCATAAGCCTACATAAATTATATATTTCCAAACTTGCTTTATTATGTAGACTTTGTAACTAAAAAACCCACACCTGTAGGACTTCTTTAAAATGAGATTTAAATCATAACTGATATACCTGAAACACCTTCATTGTCCTTATTTTCCAGACCAAGTTACGAGCAACTCTTGGCTTTCTGTCCTGATTTTCAGTTCAAAGAATCCAGATGTGCTATTTGTGAATCAAGAGACTCTGTGGATCAAGGTTTCATCATCTCAAGCCAGTAGTACCCTACTACTGCTGCTATCACCATCAAGCCAGAGATGTTAGGGCCTTTCTCCTTTCATATCCATAGAAAAAAAACCCTATTTAATAATAATTTACATGTTATTCAAGACTGAGGTCACAGTTCAACACATGCCTGATTTCAGTATGTTTCCTACGTGACTGAATAATGTTCAGTTCAGGAGATGCAGGAGCTAGAGCACTTGGTACCATAGAAAATAGCACCACAGACATGCTAGGTCCCACTACATCTGAATGCATCTTCTCAGCATTTTTTGCTTTTGAATGATGCTGTCTAATAGCCGTTAAGTGAAGTTGTTTTGAACCTATCATATACTATC
>VZTU01011137.1:45369-80369 GCA_013400835.1 Zapornia atra
GCGTTGGTGTGGAAGTTTAACACTCTGCACTTTCTGGGCAGCTTTATAAATTGCAGATATGAAGGCTTGTTACTCAGCTTTATGGCTTCCTATGGCAAGATGACAATTACTGAATAGGTTAACTTGCTGCAGAGCCAACCAGAATCTGTGACTCTCCATGGCATATAAAAGAAGTGAAAGTACAGCCAAAATAAATTCATTTTCAAATCTGAGCAAATAGACATGACATTTTTCTTGCAGTTTTTGACTAGCTCTAAAAATATCAACAGTCTCTCCAGTTCTACTGCACGCTCCCAATAAACAGCTTTGGAGACTGCTTAAAATACCACAGCTTTGCCTCAACATTTTATCAATCTCATTAGCCATTTGCTGAATTGAAGCTATGAAGCCACAGTGAATTCAGGGGAGGGGGTTAAATAGCCACACAATGGGTCAACATTTGTCTAAAGGCTCATCTCTGTGGGAGTTTGATTTCAAAATATGAGTCTATATGGGAGTTAATCAAAAGGACAGTACTTTCTCTTTCAAGTCATACTGTACTCCAGTCCAAATAAAGTGATCCCAGTGTGTCCTGCAAAATCCCACTGGCTGCCTGATTTATTTCTCTTTCCCCACAAAACCCCAACTTTGCAGTTGTTTGCAGTTTTTCAACTGCTGAAGGTTGTTCCAGCCTTGGCCCATCTCGCTATGCAGCAGTACTGAAGTTCAAAGAAATTTGGAGCGGTCGCTCGCGAACCGAAACAAAGAAGCATCTGCAATCTGAAAAAGGGTCAGATAACATGAACCTGCAGCCTACCCATTTCACACACAGACCAGTGCACGCTGGAAAGTCTTCCCCATAACTGTAAAAACCTTTGCCAATGCCGAGTAGGCAGAGCAAACCCCACTGCATTATAGACTGATGTATGGCAGCATGCATCTGTACAACAAATACCTTTCCATCAGTCAGCTGTGCCCTGACCCAGGCATCCCAAACTTCTGGAATTATATTCTCACACCACACACACACACATCCACTTCAGTCTGGAAAAGTGTTTATTGAATGCAACTGCCATATTAAAATTGTACCAGGAGAGAAGTAGCTGCCCTGTATTAAACTAAAAGTGACATGATTAATTTACCCTGATGTGATCCAATGGCATGAATAAAACAGGCAGCTGAAATATAAAGAGCAGAAGGGAAAGAGAGGGAGAAAAGTCAGTTTAGCACATAAGGATTCTCTTAAATATGCCCTTGTAGCTACTAATAACGTCCAAAATATCTGCTCTATCTAGCCTGTGAAGTACCCCATAGCCTGTTGACTGGGAGCTGAAGGTTATGAGGTACATATGACGCATGCATAGCTCGGATGTCAATGAGAGCTCTGAAGTACTGGTGGAATAATTAAGTTTCCCTATTAGGAGTACATATCCTACTGAAAATTTCAGAACCCGTTACTGGCAAAAAAAAGTGCCAACAATAGCTGAATTAAAGGTTACATACAGTCCAACTGCAAGCTTTCGACAAATTGCTGTAAGAAAAGACAACTCGTTCAGGCCACTGTTGGAGTAGGAGTCACCGCAAAACTGTGAATGTAGCTGAGGCCATGGAAAAGAAAAGACAAGAAGAAAAAAAAATGCAGAGTCCTAGCAGCAATCCAAGTGCCAGAAACCAAATCAATACACCACAATAACAACTAGGTTGAATGTATTGTTAATGTAAATAAAATTTACACATTCCTATTCTGATGTTAACAGCTAAAGCAAACGTTTGACAGATCTTAAATAAATGATATTGACAACGTTAATACAATCTACTACCAGTAGATACTAATGCATTAAAAACAAATAGTAAAAGCATTGTAATTTGGGGGTCTCTAATATCTATATCTTAATATTGGTGTCATCCTCTGACTGTAATATCTATTTTAAAAATTAGCTCCCACTTTCCTCAGATATTAAACCAAAAGCTATACACATTGTTTATGCAGGTCTTGGTAATACTCTAGTTCACTTGTTACATGCTAAGCAGCTACAGAATACAGGGACTACAAGGTAAAAAGGGAAAAAAAGAAAAAAAAAAAAGAAAAAAGGGAGATTATTTGCCAACGTATTATTTTCAAGGCATTCACTTCAAGGAAGGGTAAGAGTAATACAAGCTGTGTTATTCAAGCATCAGATATAAATATGTGGATTGTAAAATGCCCACTTTTAGATCTGAAGGCTAAGTAAAACAATTTATTGTGCTACAATCCTCTATTACCCTTTAAATTTAGCCAAAGTATTCCCTGCCAAAGATACATGGAAATATGATGAACAAATGCATCCTTCGTGTGCTCTAGAACAAAATTCAGACCCTATCTTCCAGTCATTCATTTCCATATATATTTACTAAAAAATGATTTTTTTTTTATTTCTATTAATGTAGAAGCAAAACAAATCAACTGAAGTGAATTAGATTTTTGCCTATGATAAAAGTGATGCAGAAGTGCACTTAAACATTGTCTTGTGTGAAAACAGATAGAATTTGGTACTTCTCTTTTCTAGACCCACTTGTAGAAACCCAAAAGCACCTGAGATGGGTTTGTGCATTTGGAGTCCCCCAAGAAAGAATCTCTTCGTAATAGTTTTTGGTTTGTTTTTTTCTTTTTAACATAACCAAAGTGTTTGCTCAGGGACATCCACAGTAGAACACTGAACATCTTTCTTGGTGTCCCCCAGGGGTATTCTGCCTATTTCAAGCTGAAGATATGGTCATGCATCAATAGGACTTTGTACTAAGAAATACAAAGTACATATGAATATATATATATATATTGTTTTCAAATCCCTACATCCAAAGGGGGAAAAAAAAAAGATACAACCTACTTCCATTCTGATGTGCCAGAGATTAACTGATCACAGACTGGAATACTAGGATTGAGAAAAGCTTGCTAATCTGTAACGCACTGATATTAGTGAACACATGGTAGTTCATGAAAAGCACAGGTTTCGATCAGATCCATTCATAACTACAGGTACCTGCCACATCTGCAGGGAAACAGGAACCACTTGGCTTTGGGTTTTTTTATTTTTTCATTAAGACTTCTAACAAGGAATTTTACTTTTGACTTTAAATGGATTCATTAACCCCCTGAAAATAGTTCAGTCTTAGGGAAAAGAAAGAAAAAAAAGTCTGATTTTATATGTTTCGGAGGTGGGACTAGCAATTTCACTGAAGCTGCAAATAAAACTGAAAAGTTGGAGTTATAAAGCTAAAGAAAACAAAAAGAAAAATGTGTAAAATTCTGTGAAAGAAATTATGTGAATTTTGCACAGCTGCACTCAGGGCATAACGGTAAATGAAAGGACCAAACTAATTAGATTATAAGCAGTTGATCTGCCGTATATTGTTTTATCATACATAGTAGGTATAATATCTCCACATGAATTACTTCAAGCAAGTCATCAACATATTGTGTTGAAGAAAGCTGATCAGATCAGAAAGACTTTGTAAGTTATGCTTGAAGAAGTTGAGATTGATGATAACTTCCTGCTCACGGTTGCACCCATAAAATTGCTTCATCTCTACTAAATTTCAGGTTTCAGGAGGCACAGCATCTTAACAAGACCAAATCAAACATAGGAGTTCATTAGCGCAAAGCAGACACTGAAGTGTCAAATGACTGAATCTTATTTTGAATGGGTTTCCCAGTATCTTTGTAGGAAATCCATTAAAAACAACTGGAACCATTTGTGGCTAGATTCCAGCGATAGGATCAATGAACAATATTCAGGATGCTGGCTAAAAGCCAGATGTAAGACATCACTGTAGTCCTTAAGTACAGAGAGCTTAATTTTAAGCATATGAATAGTCCCACTGAATTTACCAGTCCTCATGTGCTTAAAGAGGAGTTTATGCCGATGCTTTTCTGCAGGGCAGAGCCAAGGAAGATAAAGTTACTGGCAGATTTCTCAGTCTCACCCCAAAACCATTTACACCACATGAAAAGAAACTACTCAGTGAAAAGCTAAAAAGCTGCATCCCTAAGTGGGAAGTGCAGTCCATTTGCAAGGTTTCCTTCTGGACATCCTCTCAGAAGGACCTCTCAAAAGTTCACTCAAAATAAATGGCAGCCCAGAAGTGGTATGGTGATTGCGTGACTTTAAACTAAAAGAGGGGAAATTTTAGTTAGATATAAGGAAGAAATTTCTTCCCTGTGAGGGTGGGGAAGCCCCAGCACAGGATGCTCAGAGAAGCTCTGGCTGCCCCTGATCCCTGGCAGGATTCAAGACCAGGTTGGATGGGGCTTTGGGCACCCTAGGCTAGTGGGGAGTGTCCCTAACCATGGCAGGGGGTGGGATGGGAGGGCTTTGATATTCCTTCCTACCCAAACCATTCTGTGATTCTATAATAAACAACTTCCACCCTTACACAGAGAGTAGCCAACATTGAGGTCACACAGGATTTGCACAATTTGAGAAGGAAAGCTCTTTCTCTCTCTCTCTCTACTTTTAGGTGACAAAGACCATTCAATTTTTCTTTTTCATTTTTACCAAATACAGATTAAAATGTCAGCAACCAGAATATATCATTACTCAACAAAACTCAGAAAACACGCGAGGTTTCATTGCGCAGAAAAATAACATAGAGATGTTCTGAGAACATGCAGCAATGTGGGTGGCCAGTATGAAGAAAAAGCTTTGGAGTATTTATACAGCAAATAAATATTCACAGACACTGCTATTCCCACTCACTAAAGTTTTGAAAGACATTACTCTCCTAAAAGACAGATAAAAGAGAAGAGGTGGGGGAGGAAAGGAAACTACTATGGAATGAGGAATAAGGGCCAGAGCCACAACCACAAGATTGATGTGAGTACTACAGTAAGCAAAGACCAATTCACTGCTTAAGGGTGTCAAAATGCAGTCCTGGGAGAGAAGAGGAGGCTGAGAAATGAGAAAAGAAAAGGCAAGAGAAGGAATGTGTAGCGGACAGCAAATATTAGGGAAATGAAGAAAAATAGAAGGAACCAAATGTCACTTGAAAGGGGTACGAGTGCAATTGCTTCTTCTCCTCTGCTAATCCACAAATTAATGAAACCAGAACAAATAAAAAAACCTTGAACATTATTTGACACATTCAAAGCAAAGTCTTACAGTGGTCATTCAGCTTAAAGCCAGATAAAGACAAGAGAAAAACCAGCACCGTAGCATGCAGCACAATGACATTACAACATTTTAAATCTTGCTCCCCCCTCCCCCCCAGTCACTCTGTTTTTACTGGAAGAAGACTTACACACTACAGAATCCAAGTCAGGGCACACTCTAATTATTTCAGTGAGGCGACACCACTAGATAGAGCTACTCAGGTGCTGAAGTATCTGAGCAAATATTTAGGTTTTTGCTCTACAAACCAACCAAACATTCAAGTATGTAAAAAAAAAGTTGGATATTTGGTCTTAAAAATTTTTTCTAAGCTCTTAAAAAAATAAAAAAGTTAAATTAACAAATCCAGAGTTTCTCCATACTTTCCCATTATCCCGTGGTTTTTAAGAGAGAACTGCATCTCTGTTCCAAAGCTCTGTAGGCTGGTGCGAAACTGCAGAGAGGGACCTGAATTAACTTTTACATGGTGAGATCCCTGTGTATTTTTAGAGTAACAGAACCTCATTAATATCAACAGCATCCTATAGGTTTAATTCTGCTAAATTTGGTAGGACTTCTTCATAAGCGACTTTCCCTTTATTGACTTTGAACCACAGTTGGGGCACCTTTTGCGAGGTCATGAACCAGTATGAGAACTCAAGGCTAGGGTATTTTCGTGTTTGTTTCTTTTCTTAACCCTCAAACTTGAGATGTTATGAGCCCATAAAATATTTTATTGTGATTTGAAGGGGACTGGGTTTCTTTTTATAATTTGCTTCCCATCAGAAAATCCTGAGCCAACCAGTTTGTTCCAAGTTTGCAGTTTAAAACAGAGAAACGGGCAGAGTTAACCTATCCCTAATTATCCCCTATATTTCTGAATATGCAAATTTGAATGCACTTGGAATTTCCTCTAAGTGATTTGGCAAGTATAAATTATCCTTGCCCTTAAGACTCCTAGCTTCCGCAGACAATGAATCAACAGTTGGTGTTAAAAGGCCGCAGCTTTACTATTAACAATCAATACAAGTTTTCAACAAGAATACACTTAGCCAGCATTAATGCAATTACATTATGTTAAATAATATTAATACCAAAGGCATGTCCATTGCTGGCCCACACCAAAGTCATAACGTTCCTCAACAACTGTTTCTGTTCTTTAGACACCCGCCTTGAAACAAATCTGAACATGTATAGTCTGTGAAATTGCCTTTTTGCCAGAGAGTCAATTTTAAATCACTTATGCATTGTATAGATTGCATTCCAGAAAGACAAACCCGATTTTTACATCTGCAGGTGTAAGAAAGAAGTTGTCCATGTATCATGTTAAAGGCTCTGTATATAGAGTCTCTATGGCACCTATATCTGGATAGGAGATTAATCCCTCTTTAAACCTCAACCTGTACATCCATGGATTCTTTATCATAATTCCTGCTGTAAATATCCCGGTGTTGGCTGCCCACTGGTCCTGTTCCTCAGAAATGGGTTGATGATCTCTCGATCTCTCCCAAATACCAGATAGTCAAGTGCAAGGCAGAGGTTAGAGGTGTGTTTATAGACACTCAAAGTATCTGCTATAAAAGTGACTTCATGCCAAATCACAAATAAAATTTTAAGAAACCAGGGTCATGTTTTTCAGTACATTTAGGTGCCAGAAAGGCTTCAAGTGTGATTTCCAAATCTCTCATTGCCAGGAAACAAACAAGATAAATCCAAACAGTCTGTTCTGGGCAGTGGCTAACATGCTTTGCCTAGTGTTGTGAACTATCCAGAAATCTCATAAACTACTTTAAAACACCTCTAAAGGGGAAATTGCACTTACATAGGTCGAGAATATTATGTATTTACCCTTTTAAAACCCCATCTAATTATCTACATACAGTATTATGTAGTCTCAATACATACTTTAAGATTTGAACCATCATACTTCCAGACCTTGAAGACGTAAATGGGTATCCAATAGGCTAGAGTAAATGCAGAGCGTTACAGATACACTGCCTTTAATTTCCAATTGCATTTTTAACTATAATGACACAATGACATTCATATTTTAAAAGAAAATATCACAGATGAGGAAGGCCCGCAGAATGACAGCCCATGCTGCAAAAGCAGCTCATTCCCACCAGTGTCTCCAGTCATATTTTGCAATTCCATCCTCTTTGTCCCTAATAGAGAAAGGCTTCTCCACAGTTAAAGGAAAATAAAATGAGCACCTCGTAGAGGAGTTCCTAAAATTTGAGCAGGCATTTGAATGTGCCAAGAGTAGCAGCTGTTTTTTGCCAGAAAGAAGATCTGGCAGGCATTTAGTCACAAGGTCACTGCTTATGGGGCTTACCCAAGAGATGCGATGGAAAGCAAGAAATGTTGGCATGGCACTAGGACAGGTTGTCCTTGATGAACTGGAAGGAGAAGGCTGTTTTGGCCACAGGCGCTCAGCAGCAGTTTCACTTGAGGGAGGATTGTACAATTTCTTTAGCTTTTTTTGAGTTCACATTCCCTGAGTTTTAGGTTTTGAATGGACCCAAAAATGTCATGTTCACCAGCACAGGAAGAACTCGTGGAACTAAAAAAAAAAAAAATCAGACTCTGAGGCATCGTGA
This sequence comes from Zapornia atra, assembly GCA_013400835.1. Taxonomy (NCBI): domain Eukaryota; kingdom Metazoa; phylum Chordata; class Aves; order Gruiformes; family Rallidae; genus Zapornia; species Zapornia atra. The sequence continues at coordinate 53,075 of VZTU01011137.1, forward strand.
AATATAACTAGATACAGCTATTCACACCAGCAGAGATTTAAATGCTTCCTGAACTAAGTGACCTAAACCTGTGTGGGCCCTTGTGAATTCTTCAGTTCTGCAGCCCTGGGATTTGTTGCAGAAGTTTGCAGGAAGGTTGTAAGGCAAAAACTCCACTTGTCTTTAAAGCATTAAACTGCAGACCCTACTGGTGGTGTATCTAGATATGAAAAAGGGCTGATGACTTCGTCTTGCAAAAAAAGGCAGATTTAAGGGTGAAATGGCATATATATATATACATATATATTTCTTGATATTAACTCTGAAATCTAGTAACAATAAAGTGGATATCAACATTCCTAACTATTTGTTTCTTGACTGTATGATTGAAATACTTGGATGAATGTTGACTCTTCCAACCCCACATTGCTAAACCCTTAACCAAGGCAACAATACAACCCAGTTGCATCTTTAAATTCCCAGTGGACTTAAAAATTACGAGGGCTATCCTGCTACTCTGCCTGGTTTGTGGAACTGTTTCTGACTGCTTCTCAGCTACTGGCTCTTGAGTTGTGACTCAACTGGTCCCCATGAACCCTCTTCCTCTACTCCACTTCTGCGTCCAACGGTGCAGTGCAAGATGGCATGCCTGACAATAAGGAAGGAAGATCAAGCCAAGGTCAAACATACCACTCCATTCCTAGTGCAAACTACCTGACCATCAACACCCCAGGTTGCCCCAGCAACAAAGCAGGAAATGCATTTCTAATGGAAAAACATGTGATAAGTTGGAAACTGAAAATAAGAGGATGCTAGAAAAAAAGGGCGTTATATATAAAAGTTAACAAGGCACAGGTAGTGCTTGAACTACTCTATGTCAATTAAACAAACATCTAGTGCTGAAACTACCCGAGTCACCTATTTTCCAGTTTCCAGTTTGGTTTCCTGGGTCACAAAGGAGTTTAAAAATGTTTATTGACAAACTTAGCTATCACTTAGTGTTACTCACTCGTCTTCGCTAACTATGACGTCATTTGTTCTGACTGCTTTAAGTGTGAACTACGCATCTGAAGACAAGGACAAAGGAATAAAGGAGAATTGTGAAAAGGAGTGACAGAAAACCCAAAGCCCTCTGAAGTCAGTGAAAAGTCCTGCAATATTCACCCACCTTTTATTTATTGTGAGATTAAAAGTAAAAAAAGCATTATGTAATTGTGAAACATTACCGTTACTCTGATACTCAGGCAAATGCAAAGCAATAAAACACAGTTATATGAAGTAGCTATCATGGGAGAGTTGCTTAATGTTCTGGATATAAAACACTTCCAGAGGTAGGCATTTCTCATCTGAAAATTTACCCCAAATAATTTAATGTTGTCTTTTGGTTCAAAATTCCTATCCCACCTTTTTTCTGTTCTGTTTCTCGTTCTACCTAGTGATCTATTTCTTCCTCCCTATCTCTCAAAAGGTATCGCACGTAAAGGTCAACTCTCTTAACACAGCTTCTGCCCACTCTTCAGCTAATGTATCGTAGCACATTATCAAGTTTCCAAACAATTGTTCACTTTTCATTAGAATGTGCTAGGCTTCTCTCTTTCACCAGTGTTAGTAAAAATGGTGTTGAGTTGTTGACTAGTAATACGAACAAGCAACTTCTGCCCTCAGAAGTGGGATGGAATTGATTCATCTTATTAAAAACAGACCTCATGTAAGCTGGAATTTGTGCTACAAAGGTTAATGTTATGAATGTGCAGATAGCAAGTTCTCTACTATATACTAGCATTTCTATTTTCACGAGTCATTTTCAGCTTCTGATACATCATCTCAGGTCACATTATTTCATATCGATGTGATAGAAACTTAACGTGCTAAGCCAGGCAAACTCACTCATACATAAAAAAGACCCTATTTTCACCCTCTACTATTTGTGTTCTCTCAGGGTTTTTTCCTCCAAGGGGGAGGGGGAGAAGAAAACCAAAAATTTAGGGCAGAAACCTTACTTCCATTTCAGTAGAATGAATGGAGGCAACAAATCTAAAAGAAAGCAAGGCTCCAGGTTGGCAAAGAAAGTAATGATCAGGAGCTGAGATAAAGAAAGCTCAAGAAAATGAACTCCAGACATAGCTGTTGAAAAAAGTTAGGTATACTGATGACTACAAAACTAGTTTACGTAATATATATTTTGCATCCAAACCAAACAGCTCTTTGAACGTCATTGAAGCTATTATTACTTTGAAATAAACATTAGAAAGCTCCAAAGCCAGAGTTACATGATACCCAATTTTCATTTACATGGACATCAGAATTAGGATGGAGGTTTTCACACACTAATCCACCCCATTTAAAACAACCACATACAACACTGTACAACAGACATTGCATTTTTTCATGGCTTAAATCACCACCACGCTATTCCCTTGATAAGAGAGGGATTATGATAATGACTCTGCCCAGGTAGGCTGGACTCTGCTCGAGTACCAGGATGAGGCATACTGCCACACTGCATGACTGGGTCCTGTGGCTAATGTTAAATAAGGAGCTACTGCCCCTGATGCTTTCTATCTCATCCCTTTTCTTCACATTCTCAAAAACACCAACCTCAATCTTTTTTTTTTCCCAGAAAAAAAAAAAAAAAAGAGAAATAGATCTTAGGAGGGACCTCCCAGCACCTCCAGCAATCCTCTAGCCCCAGTCAGAACTTTATCAAGTTCTACCTTGATGAATATCCTTTATTACTGAAATTTGAATGAAAAATATGTTCTATCTTGAGCACCTCTATGCTGTCTCTCTCTCTTATCTGGGAGCAGCTTCCTGCAAGCAGCTGCAAAACCACTTCTCTACTCAGCTCCAAAACCCCTCCTGTGATGCCTGCAAAAACCTTGACAATGTCTTGGCTACTTGTGTACTGAGACTGCTGTCTATCACATTTATAAATATTGTCTCATTTCTTCTCAAACTATCTCATCAGCCTGTACCATCTGTTGCCTCCTCTGACATGTGCAGACTGAGATCTTCACAGCAGCAACTGACTTTTTCTTCTGTGCTTGTACAGCACCTAGCACAACCCATGCTTATCCACTACAGCATCCCCCTAGGGCCATAAACCGACAGAAAATTAGTAAAGCTAATGAAGAAATCCTACTCTACCTGCTCACCTTCCTCCTAACTTTGTAGGAGAAACCCATAGGCAAACCACTCAGCGACCTATGTGGGATGGAGCACAGCAGCGGAGAGAGGAGGGTTATTGTCCCATTTTGCTCTGGATGGTGAGGCCACTCTGGTATGTGTCACCGAGTTTGGGCACCCAGGATGAGAGGGACAGAGAGAAATGGAATAAGGTCCAGAAAAAGTGACTAAGGTCATCAAATGCCTGGAGACCATGACCAACCAGGAGGTCTTGGAGAAGCTGGGCCTGTTTCATGTGTTGAAGAGGACACTAGGGGAAAATCTAATAGTAGGTCAAACGACTGCTTTCAAAGGTGGAGAAAGAAACTTCTCTGTAGAGGCAGTAAATGAAACAAGGGGCAGTGGCTAGAGGTTGTAATTTGGAAGGTTCATATTGGACATTAGGAAAAACTTTATCAAGAAGAGTGTGATGCAGTCCTGGAACAGGAGCTCAGAGAGGCTGTGAAGTCTTCTTCCCAGAGCACTTCCAAGGATCAGCTAAGCATTGCCAACCAACATTTCTGTTTCTACCACTTCCCAAGCGATAGAATTAAAATGTACATTTCATCCAGACATGATATTAAATGTTTTAAATGGAACACCAGTCTTCAAACACATGCAGCCAGATACCCTTTAAAATCTAGGAAATAAACAGTTCTCCTAATTGCTCTCAGCATATATTTGCAGCTTCTCACAAATTTATACATATCTAGATATTTGCATTCAAATATTAAAGGGTTCTATCTATTTTCTTGAGGTGGCATTAGTATATTTCAAGTTTAAAAGCAAAGTAGTGACATAAGCACATAATGAGACAATTTATTAGTTATAATTTGAACTAAGCCAAGCTTTACCAAATAGGCTACAGAGAAGGATACACCTCCTCTTGTGAAGTGGGCTGAGCAAATATAGGTGAAAAATCTGTAAACTTCATTTCTCAGCTTGCTTTTCCCCTCTCATCTTACTCAGGGAAAAATCTCAGTCTTTTCCCTTGCAGTTCCTACTGCTTGGGTTCATCAGCCCAGATGGACTCAGCACCATAGCAGGTGCCTTCCTGGGCTCCCACAGCAAAACGACAAATAGGAGATGGAGAAACTCTCCTTCCATTTGCACCACTGAACCATTCATAAGTCTTTCCCCTCTCTGAAGTTGTCTGTGTAGCTCTCACAAGCATATTTTTACATGCTTTAGGCAAACAATAGCAACCTGTTGAAAACGCTGCTCATGGGTACTTGCCTAAACTTATATTGAACTGAGCAGAAAACAAAAAATCTGGATATTCCATACCATCACTTAGGCTGGAAAGACAAGAGATTTTTAATTTTTTTTTTTTTTTAATCTCATCACTGTGATGTACTTGTTGACATCTATGACCTGGAAAATGCAGTAGGACAAGAAGTATTTCAGCTGTTCTCTTGTGGGTTGAAGATCTAGTCCCACTGAGTCCATTAAAGCCTTTGGGACCCATATTTTAGGTAAGACTCTCAGAAGCAGATGACTTCAGGTCCTGAAATTAATTCTTCCTCAAGTCCTTCACACTAATCACCTCCTGAGTACATTTCAAGATTTTATCTGTTTCTCTCAGTTTTTTTAACAAGATCTGGTTTACTATTTATTGTCCACTTGACAAGTTGCCTTTCCCTTCGCTTTATTTGTTGATAAATAATCAGCTCACAACAGATTAGAGCTGGTGGGTTTGATCTCATTTGGTGTGAATTTGTTGAGCAACGATGGGAATATACCAAAATAAATGCACAGAACAAACATATTATGGGAATTAAAGGAAAATATTGGTTACATGAACACTATTGGTGTGATTAAATACACACAGATCTCCAAGCCTTAGAATGAGTGAGCTTTTACTCATAGACTAGGTCAAGAATGTCCATTAGTAGCATCAGCACCTTGCATCAGTGGGCATGTCCCTGCACATACTGCTGCAGAAGAAAAAGCAGAGGACCAAACTACACAAGGTCTTTTTCTAACATGGTTGAGCAACTTCTGGTGAGAAATGTAAAGCAGGGTGTCTTGCAGACAGCTGTGTCACTCTGGACCTGGAGCAGAGCTTGCTGGAATACCAATCACAAGTTGTGTGGTAAAGTTCTGAAATTCCCCTTTTTTTTCCTCTATCTCTCTCTCTCCCCTTTTTTTTTTTTTATAATGAGTGTTTAAAAGCTTAGCAAATAGAGTCCTAAAAATGTAATTGTAGCTTGGTAGCACTATTAAATATGTATACTGTGGTCTTTTTGACAATTGTATTAATCCCTTTATAAAGTCTTCAGAAGTTCCATCACAGAAGCATGGATGCTGTTTTGATCTATTTATTACTCTTAAGTGTTCAGAGAACTGTCCCTATTTTCTAATTAACACTTTTAAAGATAAAAAGCTATGTATTAAATCAATCTGAATGATGGTTGTTTGTGAATCCCACAAGATAAGGCAATTTGCATGTTCACTTTGTACTTACAAACTAAATCTGCACATCTCCAAAGCAGCTCCTTATAATGTAAACCTTTTGTGAGTATTTGTAACTTAAAAGAAAGTTTGGCCTAGTACAGAGGCAGTGCCAATTATCTAAAGGACTTCTTTACTGAACATGATTAAGATACAAAATTATTAGGTTGTTATTTTACATTGTTTGCAGAGAAATTTGAGGAAACTACTTTAGGAACGTTAAGTGTTCTCCTTTCTTGCCTTCTCTTTTTGTACATGTAGTAACATGAGTGCATTCATGAACAAGCAGCCAGTCCAAACAGCAGCCAGTTTCCACATCATGCTTGGGTTCACCTTCCTTTGACATGAATTAAATCACTGCTGCAATCAACTCGTCACCATCCTGAATAAGTGTTAAGCTACAGCTTCAGCTACAAGACTTTATAAACTGTTGTTAATGCAAATGTCATATTAGAATGGTGATTTATTGCTGGAAATCCAGGTCTGATTATTTAGCACTGTAAACATATTTACAGAAGTAGGTATTTCTCAGCAGTCATACAGCCCTCCCATCTCAGAAATGGTTCCACCCTTGCCAAGAAAAGAATCAACAGAAGCTGTATCTCCAAACCTCTCCTGTGAAGATGCAAATTATTATTTCCAGCTGGTAAGAGCACAGCAAGCATATACCTGCAAGCACTTTTTTTACTATATTTGCTCTTGAACATCTCATTAGATATTATTTCTCTCAGGTTTTCCAGTCTGCCTTCAACTGCTGCCTTGGCTACTCTATAACCACTGGTCCAAGCACAGACAAGCTACAGGACAAAAGTTTCTTCATGCCTTGGCGCCCCAACAGACCTTATCAAGATAAGGTCCCCTGCCTCCTCATTTTTAAGTTTCCACATCATCTTCTCCCACTAGCAATTTAGTAAATGGACAGTCATGTCATTAAATACCTTTTGTACATGTGGTACATCTCCTCCTTACTAGTTTCCTGTAATCTTCTTGTACAACCATAATCAAAAGGGTTCTTTCTATTTAGAGAAAAAAAAAATTTCCCCCTCACCCCAGAAATCTCCCCAATCTCCAGATCACTGAATTTAGCCTGAATTGGGTAATTCTGGCCCTGACAGCATCTAACCTTCTAGCACATGCTCTGCATTTAACTTACAGATACATTTAACACACCCCCTTCAGTATACTCGACACAATCCTCCTCCATTCATTGGTAGACCATGGCGTATATATATTTTTGTTCTGGTACTGAAGCTGCACGATCAAATTTTTGTGCTTCGGGGTTAATCTGGGTCAGAAAGCCCCAAGAATGCACATCTGACACTCCTAACTCTGGAAACATGAGATCTGCAGACAGCAAATCTCTGGGAGCAGAAAAGAATGTCAGACCCACTGGGACACTAAAATTTCTTTCAACTATTTTTCACTTATATAGCATTTAATCCAAGGACCTCAAGGCATGTTAATTTGGAGACCTCTCTATGCACCTGTGACAGCACATATGTATTACTCTACCTCATAGAGAAGGGAAAATAGGGGCACCTATTTCCAAGTACTTTCAAAGGCAGAACTATCACAGAATTGTTGGGGTTGGAAGGGACCTCCAGAGATTATCGCATCCAACCCCCCTGCCAAAGCAAGTTCCCAAGAACAGGTTGCACAAGGTCGGCCTCCAGATGGGTCTAGGATATCTCCAGAGAAGGAGATTCCACAACTCCCCTGGGCAGCCTGTTCCCTTGAAAGGAATCTAGAAAGGATCCAGAAAAATAACTCAGGAGTTCAGAGACTTGGTGCTGACAGAAACCTCACTGAGGGTAGGGAAGGAAAGGCAGAGACTTTGACTCATCAGAACATGTGTATCGTGGGAATTTTCACGTGGGCTAAATGAAGTGATGGGGTCCTATCTAGAAGAAACAGCAAAGAAAGTTGAAATCTAACACAAAGACTAGTAAGAATTCACAAAGAACACTGAAATATAAATGTGACAGCTCTTAAGGGTTTGGGGGGTTTCTAACCACTATCGCAGACTTTCAAGAGATGCATAAATCTGAGACTTGTTTTCAAGAGTGGCACGTCAGAGAAGACTCAAAAGCCCAGTTCTCATTGAAAGCTCATGATATTAATCTAGGTTATCTTTAAACTGGGTGGCTTCAGAACATGTCCAAGTCTTCAGTCTCCTAGACACATCCTAACCCCACCATGGGGAAAGAATCAGAGATTAATGTATCTTCTTTCTTCTCTGGAGTCTGTTTTCCATGGATGGGAAATATGGCTACATAGGTGAGAAAGATGACATAAGCATCTGCAGCTAACCTCTTGGTGAAGGACAAAGACTGTGGGCCATGCTGCCCAGATAATACAAAGAAGAGTTGAATGGGACTACAAATTCCATTCAGTTCACTGCTCTGAAAAAAAAAAATCATAAACTCAATCTCTACCTTTCCAATTTACTATTTTAAGTCATCATAACAGAATTCCACTCTCATTATACCTACTATTGTCTGTGTCTTATCATCTGTTTGCCTGCATGTCGCCACAAAGGTTTGAATAATTCAGCAGCATCTCTGTATCACCCAAGACACCTTTATAAAACAGAACAAAATAGAAATTAGGACAAAAGTTGGGATTATATTGGGTAAAGATACAAATAAAACATTTCACCAAAATCCCTTCTTCTCAAGCCATGCCTCAAATATTGCTATATCATGATGGTAGCTTGGATAAAATAACAACCTTGTCTCACATTGTCTTTTTTTTTTCCCTCCCCATCAAGAGAGGAAATTTGGGTAGGCTGGCAGTAATTAGCCAAGCCAAGTAGACCAAGTGGACAAAACCCATGCCAAGAACGGGCCAAGACGATCCCTTGGCACAGGGCAGCTCTGCAGGACAGTCTAGCAGAGCCGCGTGGAGTGTCTGTTAAAGGTGCCTGACTTACAACACGAATTTGACACACATTCAAGAAAGCAATGAGTCATGAACACAAACTGGTTTTGGTGCCTTACTCAGGCAGGAAAAGGAAGTCAATAAAAAGAAGGTATTGCATTTCCCAGACTGGGAACTGCCAAACTTCAGTGAGGGCAGCCTGAAGATCTTCCACAATGAAGACCTGCCAGTATAAAGATCTGCCACAATAGGGAAGAGTGAGTACAGACCATACTAAAACCATCAGCTAATTTTTCTGGGAGTTCTGTTGTTGTTTGGGGTTTTTTGGGGGGGTTGTTTTGTTTTGGTTTTTTAAAGAGAAGGAACTAAAATGGCCATCTCAATCCACACACCGTAGGAGACGAAGTATATTGATGGTTCGGTTACTAAACACACTGCGAATTTTCACAGTGGATCAGCAGAAAGTTATGAAGCACAGGTGTTCCTGTAATTGTGATACATTGGGAAAATTCATACTGTTAAATGAGCCTCAGCTTCACACTTCCACCTGTGTGATGAGGAAATGTACTGTGGGTACACGGGGCTATAATAGACGATATGTAAGAATGATTACTGGCTGGTTCAGGACTTGCTAGGGTTTATTTCTCTTAATTCGTCTGAGTGTATAATTTCTGCATTTGTATTTACTGCCATCATAAAGTGGGAAATGTGTGTGATACATGCTGGTAAATATAATGATAACATGCAAAAAACTAAAGTTAGTACCCTGAGGGGAAAAGAGATCCTGAAAGTCTGTACGCCAATGGAAGTCTAGAAAGCCTCTAGGAAATGGAAGGTGTTCCAAAAAGAGAATGGAAGTAGCTATTTTTCTTCAACATCTTAATTCTACTCAGGAGTTTCTTGTTTGCGTTGCTAATGTAGGAGGAGGGAGAGGATGATTCTAGAATGGGAAACGTGGGAAATGCTAAAATGCCAAAAGCTGAGGCCTAGAAACAGGTGGAAGAAAAGATCCGCTTGGATTACCTGAAACTTAACATGAAGAAAAATTGGAGAACATTGGCATCTAACTAGATTTATTTTCCCTTAACAGGTGTTTGTTAGAATGAGACTTCAAGAGGCAGAATTTCTTAATTTTGTTCAAGACCTGTCAGAGCTTCTCAAGAGAGCATATCAGGATTATAAATACCAAAAAAGAACCAAAGATCAAATGAAAGGGAAAATGATTAAATATATCTTTTTCTGCATGCCCCTGAGGTGTCAACTCTGGTGGTTGACAAGGAACACAAATTCTGACTACTCATGTGAGCCTTTCAAACTGTTCTGGAGGCAGCAGACTGCTCTTTGCTAAGGTTAGCTGACATGACAGAATATCTCTAAAATGACTAGTTTTCAGAAATATTCCCCTTTTGAAACCCATAATCATATGTTGAAGTGCCACCTTTAAGAAAGCGAAGACTTGAATGCAACATCTCAGATTTTACTATTCAGACACCTTGCCCTTGGCAACAGCTTGATGCTCCATAGTTGGAATTTCAAAGTGGCCTTCAAAAGTAGCCCCAACTGATAAGAACTGTCAAAGGGACAACTTACCACCAGGATGTCAAAGCAGATAAGTGTTGCAAGGACTACAGGCATAGCCTCTTCCCTAAACACGGACAACAATACCTTTGTCCCTGGGAATTCAGTAGCACTGGTATAAGGGAAAAAAAAAAAAAGGCTGGAATCTGTTTTGGTGGGATTTTTTGAGCAGACATGACAAATGCAACCACTTCAGTGTATGCTACGTGACAACCATTTAATACATCATTTAACAGGGTTAAACAAATCTAAGCCTAATGCTTTAGTCACAAGATTTTTTTCCATCAGATATCAACATTTTCCTAGAACTTTGTCTACTGAATTTCTCATGACTCTTCTCTTGGATCTTTCCCCACATCCAACCCCTTCCTGAGAGACTGTTCATTCTTCTCTCTGGCTTTTTGTCACGTCCCTTCCTTCTACCCGCTGTCTCTTCCAAGTCCTTTCTGCAAAATTCTCCCTTCTCTGTCTCCTCTGAAGTTTATATGTTTTCTTCCTTTGATTTTTCTGGAAATTTTAGCTTTTTTGGCTCAATTGCCTTTGGATGTCTCAGTATATCTGCTATCTATGTGGTCTCCGCTATTGCTTCAACCCCAGAAGCACACCCAACAATATTTCTTTTCCCAAATGCTTTTCTTCCCCTACCTTGCAATGTCAGTCTCCTTGATGGACTTGGTGTACCCAAGCCTCACTGATATCTCCCAATCCTGCATACATTTACAGCCAGCAGATATTTATTTGGTGAATTTGGGGTTATTTCATTGTTATCCCTACTGCTCCAATGGGATTAGCCATGACACCTGTCTACTGCTAGTCCATGGTAAATTATTTTGTTGAATTTGGGGGAGGGTGTTTGCATGTTGGGTTTTTTTTTAAACACAAATTTAAAAAGAGTAACATCAAAGCCAGGCATCCCAGTCTTCACATCCACATAATATGACAGGACTGATAGTATTACAAGATTAATCAGTTCTTTCCTCATTTCAGTTCACCTTCCTCAGTCCGTTGCCAAGTCACAAAGGCAAACAGAGAAAACATGGAGAAGCTCATGTAGGCTGCAACAAAATTGATATTGGTAACGTCAGAGAGAAGGAGGATGAGGGGAAAAAGAAAGAATGAAAGACAAAAAAAGATAGTCAACACCACCCCACCCCCCCATTCTCTCTTAGTAAACATTGTACTTCTGCAATATAGTAATGACATTGCTTATTTGTGGCCTTGCTTACTCATAGCCTCACCAAACGTTTGGTCAAGAAAAATCTTTAATTCTGCTTAATAAGGAACCAAGTAAACCCTAACTTTATCTCATTATTGACCCCCAGATTATCCCCCTGGGAAGTGGTCAAGGTGGCTGGAAACCACGTTATTTACCAGCGTAAAGTCAAAAGCTCTTCAGATGGAGGCTCAGAAGTTAGGATATTACCAGTATTTGAAGTATCCATATTTATTGATCTAGTTGGTGTTTGAAGCTATTTTACTCTTTAAACCTCTTCCCTCCTCCAGAAAATGAATTTATATATGACTTGAAAAATCATTAGTTGCCAGCTTTTAATAAATCTGATCTGTGCATTTTTGTTTCAAGTCTAAATTTCATCCTTATGGGTTAGTGTTGCAAGTCTTTATTTCCTTTTGCTGTCCTGTGGGATACTATGAGCTACCATTCATGCTGGCCTTCTGCTGCAGACCTCTCTCTTTCCCACAGCCACGAGTCACCATAGGTCTCTATCACTTGTGTTCAATGTCCATCCTCTCACTCTTTTTCAGTGTCTTGAATCATTTTTTCCCTCCTATTCCTCACAGTCTGCAGGATATTATTTGCTCCCAATTTCACCACACATTTTATCTCCAGACTTCTTTGTCAAACTTGATTTTAAAATCTTATATTCCATATTCCTTTACCTGATTTCTGTCCTATTCCTTAGCAGTTGGAATAACTTCCTTTCCTGAAGTATTAGCACTTCCATCACATTGTAAATAACCCAAGAGAGGCAGACCAAGGACATCTTCACAAGGAACAGGCTCATTTTTTGACACTCAGGGGGTTAAAGAAAAATTGCAGCTCTACCAACTTCAGTTGGTAAAAAAAGAACAACCACCAAACCCACACATACACAAACAAAAAACCCCAACATATTGTAACTACTGTGGATAAATGCAAACTCTCAAAAAAATTTGATAGTGGTGACCATTAGGAACTTTCTTTCACCAAATAAGGTGATTTCAGATTAAAACTGTGAGCGTTGGCCAGTTGTTACCAGTCTCAGGCGGCCCAGGGAGCTTACAGCCTTTGGAACAGCAATGCTAGTCTAGATTATACAGAGGCTATAATGGAAACCCTTTCTGTCCTAAGCATCAAACAGCATAGCAGTGGAGAAGGTCTCCACAATTCAAGGGCCTTATTGTGCTACTTGCACTTTTGTCACCTCCCCCTTGTGCTCCATCTCCTGACAGTCATCCAGATACCATGGTGACATGCTGCTGCCATGATGAGGAGGATGAGTGGTGTCCAGGTGCCACTGGGATAATGGCCTTTGACAACAGATGGTTATAATATTACATTACACCCTTGGCACCATGGCTTACTGACTAGACTGGTAAAATCCCACAGTGTTTTGGAGCTTTCTTGGGTCTCCCATATTCTAATGATGGTCTGCAGACCAAAGCGTTGCTCTCATGGCAGTCAGGAAATGACCTGATGATGAGCTTAGCATAAAGATGGTACACATCTCCTCTCCCAAAGCTTTGGGCTCATCCATCGTAACAGTAATTGTATACTTTTCAGAGCAAAACAATCTTCGTTGAAGATGCATAGAATATTAAAGGACAGGTTCGATACAGTATTTCTGATCCTCCCCTTTTCTTTTTCAAAAAGGAACTTCTTGTAAAAACATGGCAAATTCAGAAATTCCTTTGTATTAAAAAGTCATTACTTATAGCACCAGGTAAAATAATGACAAATTACTATCAAGTCTCAGTTTTCCTAATATCATCCTGCTATTTCAGAGATATGTATATCTTCTGTACATTCTACAGGCCTTAAGATTCCAACACTGTTCTCAGAAAAATAAATAGGATGGGAAATGAACATAAGCATTTTTAATGTAATATATTGTTTGCCATTGCCTAACAATAAAGAAAAACAGGTAAAAAGCTGAAGTAGGTGACAATGTCCAGAGATTCTAATGCAAAGTATCATCAAAAGGTGCCAACTCCAGTGATTTTGCTGGAGCCATTCTAGGATTCTACTGTAGGTTCTGAAAATGGAATGATGAATAAAATGAATATATTCCTATATAGCTTTTGACAAGAACATAGCCACATTTTTCACTTTCAGTGGCTATTTGAGAATCTTAGCACAGTTCTAAAATGCCACGATTAAGTACCTTTGTTACCCCATTGTGTGTTAAATAATGTCATTACAATTGTTATGCTCGCACACTAAGTTTTGCCAAAATCGCCCACTCACTGCTTCTTCATTAAATAACAACAAACCGTGAGGGTTAGTTCTGCATCAGCACTTCAATTTCCTCATGAAAAATTGGCCTTCTTTTTTCTTGGCTTGTGAGCACCCTGACCAATATCACTCATGCCTTGTTATACAACAAAAGGAAATAACGGCGCCTGCAACAGCAATCTGGCTTCGCCTGCCCATGTTGGATGCCATTTTGACTTGTGCAGCCCAGACAGCACACACTGCTCCCCCATCACCTTTGCAGAGACAGGACGAGGCCTCAGTCTCCCAAATTGACTGGAAAGGGGATGTTGTCTGAACACACTGGCAAGTCGGGTGTGGAAAATTGTACAAGGTGTGGAAACAATCGCCACATCCCTTTTGCAGCTGCTTTTTCTTGTGAAGATAATGAAAAGAGAGAGGAATAAGTGATAAGTGCTCAGTGTTCATTATACCTACCTTGCTGCTCCCCAAAACAAAGCTCTAATCATACAGTGAGTACATTTGGACCTATCACTTACACATATTGAGAAACTTCAGTAGGACCCTGTTCACACAGTCACCTCCACATCCTGCTTAACAGTTTTTGGTAAAGACTTGTTGGTATCCCAGTAAGGAAGCAGCAAGTCATTGAAATCAAGAGCTTACAAGAACTTAACATATCTGTAGCTCAGCAGTTAAAGACACACTCATTTAAAGCACATGGTCACTTGATTATAGAGCTTCCATCAAAACGAAGTCCTAACCTCACATGAGATCTCCCCTCAGTAGACAAGCAATAATTGATCTAAACAGTCTACTTCAGTGGCACCATTCACACACCTACATAAGGACAAACATAAACACTTCACTAGCACTGGAGCAAACCCAAAGCCTGTACTACACCCTCACTGCCAGACACCACCCTGACCTTGCGAGGTGTTAACACCATATGCACCTTTAAAGCTGGAGCCCCTAAGAACCAGAGCGACACCTGAGAAGTGCCAAAAGCCTTCAACTCCAAACCGAGCAGATCACTCCACCAGATCAATCTCAATCAACATGGACCCACACCAAAGATGTCAAAAGAACAAGATGTCACTGGCTTCAAAGGAGGCAGGATTGGGCCAAAAGCCAATTTTGGGGGTTTAGTTGTTTGGGGGTGGGTTTTTTTTTGGCTGTCATCTAACACAAAGCAGAGGGAGGTATTCAACTTAATTCCCTAAGTGGAAGTTGGTGACAAACACCTTTCACACGTTCCTTTTTCTGGAAGAAGTGAGGGAAGGTGGCTCGGTGGCTCACATGCTAATCTGCTGCTGGAACTATAGATCAGATGGCAGTTTGGTAATTTTTAGCACAGCTCTTGTTTAGCTCAACACAGACACAGAAAATGAAGCACTCATTTGCTGACTACAAAATCACAGTTGAGGTCGATTGATGAAGCAGTGCAAAGAAGCCTGTTCTGTCCCCAGCTTGTGGATAAACAATACCAACCATCACCCTTCACTAGTTATATATTCAACTCTTGAATATTTAAAAACCCAGCTAAGCCACTATATGGCTTACCAGCGATTTGTAGGGAAAGTGTCAGATTATTTTACATTTAGTAACACTTGAAGCAGCCAAGCTGCCCTGTGTGTCTAACACAGAATAAAATCATTACAGAGGAAGAAGAAAAAAAAAGGAAAAAAAAAGAAAAGAGAAACTCAAGCAATACCAAAAAGCACATTGAATGATAAACTATGGAAGTGGATTTTCCATTACTCTGTAAAACCTTAGGAGGCCATGAGTTAACTGAAGCAAGCAGAACAAACAAACAAACAAAAAAATCAAACAAACAAAAAAATGAAGCAAGGAAGGTACCATAGCTACTTTCTTGAAAACAAAACCAATCTTTTCATTCCTGCCATTTGTTAGAATTCTTCCTCCAGGCAAGCTGGACAGCTGCACTAGTAGGTTTTTTAGTCATGGGTTGTAAGCCCCACCTGGCTAGATTTGTTTAGCAGACAGCTGGCAGAATGAAATAAAAAGAACAGGGACATACAAACTGCTTCCAAAACAAAAAGCCGAAAGAATACTTTTTGGATGCTTTAGCTTTCGATGAGTTTATTTGGTGTATGTTTGAGGGAGATTCTTCCCTTAATTTTTATCACCCCCCACCCCCATTTCTCTGCACCCCAAAAGTGTTAAAAAAAGCCAAAGTAGGACCACAGGCTGCACTAACCAGATCAAAAAGGAAGGGGAAAAAACCCACATTTCAGCCTATTTATTATGTGCTCACATATATGCATGTATACACACACACACATACACACACACACACAGAATCTCCCTCAATTATGGTTTACAATTCCCCAAGACTGACATTGGTTTTAAATTAACTTCTCTTTTTTTTTTTTTCTCTCTTTTTTTTTTTGTTGGCAACTTTCTTCCTCTATTTTCTAAAGCCAATAAGATAGATTTTCTTCATCTGGAATGTTCTTTCTAGCTTAAAGATAAGAAAGAGTTTAAAATTGTGGGAATGGCATCCCTCCTGCATCTGTTTCTCTCACAAACCTATCAAATATCTAATTTTTGGCATTACTGCTGGCTCCAACAGGGGATGACATAAACCAGCTTTGTGGTTACATGTTTCACTTTTAATCTCATGAAAATGAAAATCAGTGCTGAAATGTCCCTTTACATGTGACAATGTGGGACTCTTTTCCAAAAACCAAAGGAAAGGGGCGTTACCCTGGTTAAGCTTAATATACAGCATATGTATAAGTTTGTTTTTAGTTTGGATTTAGCTTGATCCCAGCAAAAGCATTTCAGGATTTCAAATTTTTTAAAAATTATTTTATTATTTTTTTCCCACCACAGAGATTTTAAAAATTTTGAAAGTATCACAGTCACCACACAAAGGAAGATGCACAATGAACGTGAGATAGTAATCAGCAGATGAGCAGGCTGTTATGTGACAACAAATCTTCTGCAAGTAATATCATTTTCCACACAGCTATATAGTCACATTCCCGTAACATGTTTCTGTAGTTAGTGTGAAGGGAATCTGGTTTTTGCATGAGTTCTTTATTAAGAGCTAATGTAGTAATACTGGATGTACGGCTACAACCCAAGATGGCTTGGATACTGCCTTGATTGGAGAAACTTCATGAAAACAAACTCCAAATGTTTAAAAATAAAAAATCTGCCTTGACCCTAGTTGAAAGGGAACACGTGAGAAAAAGAATAGTATAACTGTAAGTATGACCAGTACCTATGAAACCCAGATGATCTGAGGTTAAAAGAAGCCCCAGCTAGCCTGAAATGCAAGCCTACTTTTTTTTATTCCGTGGAAACGTAACAAATATTAGCTACAGGAAGGCCCTGAAACCAATCTAAGCCATTACATAGCACAGCACTCGCCTTCCTGAGAAGAAGCCGTTCTTGGCTGCCCTCCATCTCTGCCTATACATCTCCACAGAGTGTAGACTCCACGGAGCCTGGTGTGATACGTGCACTTGAGAGTCCTCGCTTTACCAAAAACATCGGTATCATATGCTTC
Source organism: Zapornia atra (assembly GCA_013400835.1). Lineage (NCBI taxonomy): Eukaryota > Metazoa > Chordata > Aves > Gruiformes > Rallidae > Zapornia > Zapornia atra. The sequence goes on from VZTU01011137.1 coordinate 70,105, forward strand.
GTACAGGAAGAGGGGGGCCATAGGGCTTAATCCCCCAGGCTCAGAGAAACCCAAGGCCCTCCCCTAGGGACACAAAGCAGGGCCTGTCCACACTTCCATCACACACGAAATCCATCTCTCTGCAGGCAAGCAGGAAAACATCTTTTAGGAAGGATAATTTTGGTCCCTCAAGGTGTCTTCACATCTATCCTTGCCAACCTGGTCTTTGCAACAGCTTCCCATTCCACTTAGTGGATATTTTATTCAAGAAATACCCAACTATTTGCTTAGAAAATACACAACCATGCATTTTTTGAGGTCCTTCGTAGGTTTTGCCTTCAACAAATTAATAGAAAGCCTTTGTGTTGTCCCATGCACCATTCCCAGGCTCCAGCTAAAAGAAGTCAGGCTAATTTTATGTATCTCGCATTTCTTGAGCTAACTCTTACAGAGAGTTCATCCTGCCCTAGATGAACCTGCAACTCGGCCAACTTCTTTAGTAAAGAAAATTGATTCTTGTTTACTCCTTTCAATAAAGAGAATCATGATGAATTTTAATAGGCTGACCCCCCACTGCTAGAAAAATCTCCCTCCTTTGGTTGCCTGAGCTTTGAAATACGTAAATCAGAAATAAGCCTGGAGTTAAAGAAAAAGACGATGAAGAAATTCCATGAGTTTAAAGCTCATCCTTAATACTTGGCCAAATATCCATGTTTCTTCCTGTGTACCTCACCCTAGCAAACACTTTCTATATGATGAGAGACCTGCCTGTAAAAAAACTGATCTCTGCTTTTTAGCTGGACAACTAATGACGGCAAAACAACTGAAAGTGTTTCATATTTATGTTGGAAGATTAACATAACTCATTTCAACTCCGTTGAACGGACACATTTTTCTCAGGAGAGAAGTATTTAAGGAAAAAAATCCCAACAAAAGCCACAAATGCTGAGGGAAAAGGGACATCAACTCTTTAAAATATTTCCTAGTATTACCATTTGTATGGCATAAACAAACAGGCAGAGTGCATACATATTGGCCCCAGTCCTGTGATTTGGTTGACAAGGGAGATCCTTTTGCCTAGGCAGTGCAAAACTAATTTCACCACACTGGCACATAATGCAATGTGATTGCTCCCTCAGTTTTATATTACAAGGTCACTGGAGCAAAAATTTTTGCTGTTTGTATGGTACCAAGCACTCCAAGAAAACTTATTATATAATGATGTTATATTTAGTATAAATAAACTCATACTTACTATATAATGGGGAGGGGGNGCTTTGTCTGACGTAGCAAACCCTGCAAAAGTGTAAAGGAGAGCTTTCAGAAAACCAGCTTTTGATAAAGAAAATTTGCCCATTTCTTACAGCACAAAGTCTGCTTTCCTGAGAACTCACAAGCATTTGGAAACTTTGAACTGAAGTATTTCCATACAGGGATTATTTTTCTTCTGTGCATCAAAGAACCAAATCCAGAATTCAACTTTTAACAATTCTGACAAACGGAACATTACAATCTCTCTAAGCCATGCAATGTTGCAGCCCTATTAATGCTAAACTGTTGATCACTTGAATAAGGAAAAGGCATTGTTTTTCCTTGGCTCTTCCAATGGACAGTATCTCCCAGACCTCTGCTGAGATCCTTGGTTCAGTCTCGCCCAATGTAGAACAGGCTTGAAATTTTTAAAAGAAAACCTTTGAAATATCAATGTTTGTTCTACTTCAGAGCAGATCCACTCGATATTTCACAAAAATAAGCTTTTTTAAAATAAAAATACTTTCTAAGCAATTATAGAAATTCTGTCAACATGTTTGTTTACCAAAACACAAGCCTATAAAAATGATGGGTGTTCCCATAACCGCCTCAATAATAAAGGCTCATGTTTTTCCTTTTTAAAAAGCTATGCAACAAACACTTTTTTCAACATTATTTTTTTTTCCTTCCACTCCAAGCAGAGAGTTTTATCAGGCAATAACAACTGGGCTCACTTCCTTCAGCACCTGTATTTTCTGAGAAGCCAGTAAAACAAGTACCAATTCAGTTTCATGTATGAGTTTTAATGTAATCTCAACCTCAACTGATGTGACTTTGGAACCAAAGTAATTTGATTTTTATTTTGCTTTACCTCATATGCTTAATACCAGCACAGTTACATCCCCCAGTGCTTTATGGGGCATATACAGCACCAGGCAGCTAGTAACTTTATGCACTATGATTGTATATGTATGCATTGCACCAGACTGGAGGGCTGTGGCTGAAATAACTCATTCATAATTACAGAAGTACTTGGAAACTCCATCTTACTTTTCTTTTTTCAGCTTTGTTTTACCCAAGATAACCCCAGAAAAATACACTTTGAGTACTTTTCCATATTATTCTTTAGATGTTTCATTTGTGCAATCAAAGTAATACAAAACAGTGTTGTTCATCCTCACTAGGACGAGTGACGATACTCATGCTGATGCACACATGGCTTGAGATATAAACAATCCCAAATGGATACTATCAAAACATAATGAATTATGGCAATCTTGATTTGAAGATGCAAAGGCTACTGTGTAATCATTGCAGCTAAACTGCTCTAGGTTCAAAGTAGGCCTACCCTGGTTGAACTGCGTCCTCTCACCTCCATCCCACAGCTCTACTTGAACCATGATTCACATGATATAGTCTCAGTTTGTTGCATATCATGACCCACACCAGGAGACCCAGGTCAGTTGTTGGAAGACCATGCAAGAGGATGATGGACCATGCGCACAGTTATACTTGTGTCACCAACCCATACAGTATAACGTGTTTACAGAAACAACTTCCCAGAGCAAAACACAAACCAGCTCTTCACAGTAGATCTGGACGGAAGCATGGCGCTGGCTCTGGTGTCCGTTTGAAGGCAGCACCCATATCAATGTTGTAATGAGAGTCAAATCCCATGTAATTTACACATTAAAAGGAGAGCGCAATGCATGAAAAAATCAGTTTGGCTAATGAAAAAATCAGTTTGTCTAATGAAATTAAAGTCCCTAATCAAATATTGGCAGGAAAGATATTTAGAAACTCTCCTAATGTCATCCAGCTAATTCTCCCCTATTCCAACTAGAAGCGAAAGCAGTTGACTTTGATTCCCCACTGAACCTCCCCCACCCTCAAATCACCAGAAAGACCCTGTACTGAAGAGTATAATTAAGGCAGATTAGGGCAGATTTAGCTGTCGGCTACACCAGTGTGGCACAGGTAATACTTTTTACTTCAGAGGTTGCACGACAGCCCAGGAGCCACAGCCCAATGCTTTGGGTAGGTAGCATACCTTCTGGAGGGGCTTTTCCAGAGTGGAATCTTCTTTGAAAATATTTTTCCTCCCTTGATAAGTGTACCCATAGCAAAAGAAATATTGAAGCCCACACAGTGACAAAGTACAGGGGCACCTGTGCTCCTGGGTCACTGCCTTTACGATGTTAACTTGCACTTTTAGCTTACATTTTTTTCTCCAGAAGAGTTTAAAGGAACCAGTCAATTAAAGTGTTGGTCCAGAAGAAGAAAAAAAAAATGCAGAAAAACGAAACAAACAAACATTTTGCCCATCTGCCTCTCCTGGATTTGTCCTTGTCCCCTTCCTGCCTTCCTCCTTAACAGTATTGCCCCGATGTCTCCTCATCCCATCATCAGTCATCAGCCACCCCTTTGTGCTGCATCCTAAGCCTGGCCTCACCCACCACTGACCCGTACCACGTACTTGTCCTGGGTTTGGGACGGAAATACTGGTAGACCACACAGGACAGAGTTCCTCTTCTCAGCTCTGCCAAGAGCCTCATCCAGACCCCAGGAACACAAGTAAAAAAAAAAAAAAAAAACCCAGACAAATGAAAAAGTTAAATGCTTTAACAATGGCTTAATCTGTGTACAACCCATTCCCTAAAGGAGAAACTTCTTCCAATACATCACACACACCTCACTTAACCAAAAGTAGCAGTAGGTACCGTGTATTTTCATGACATTTGAAACAAAGTCCCAAGGCTGGTCTAGTCTTGCTTTATTAGCAGGATCTGATACAATTCTTTCTTGTATAACTACCTCTTAATCCAAGCATAGGAAAAAAAAAAAAAAAGACCAATAAGACAATAGGGCAATACTGCTCACCAGTATTAGGAAACCCATTAAGATCATTGTATTAGCTGCAACAGGGAGGTTTAGGTTGAATGTTAGGAAGATGCTCTTTACTGAGAGGGAGATCGGGCACTGGAACAGGCTCCCCAGGGAAACAGTCACAGCACTGAGCTTGGCTGAGGTCGAGAAGAGTCTGGATGGTGTGCTCAGTCCCATACTCTGGCTTGGCTGGCCCTGTGTGGAGCCAGGAGTTAGACTCGGTGGTCCTTTGGGTCCCTTTCAACTCAGAAGGTTCTAGGGTTCTATGATCACATACATAATTTTCCAATGAGAAGAATTGGGACAGGAAGATATCAAACAAAAGGATAAATAAAAGATTACCACTGACTGTCATAGCTAGCACCATCTTACTGGGCAAGGCTTTATTAGTAGGCTGCAGTTTTGATCATGGCTTTTTATTGTTTTTTATGGTAACGCTTTATTTTAAGTATCTTATCATTATGAATTCATTTAGTATTGATTGCAGTGACTCTGATCATAAAGAATTAATTTGGCATGCCATGAATGTCATATGCATTCACATGAAAAAAATTTGCTTTAATTCAAGATTAATTATTACGGGAAAATGTTATTGCTTTTGTAATATCACCATCTTAATACATCTCATAGTTTTCGCCAGTAGTTTGAAAATCCACTGTTAGTACTTACTAGAGTTTCTTTGGTTTTACACAAGTTTTTTTTAAAGAGTATCTAGAAGCCTGAATTTTTTTTTTTTTTTTAATTCCCTCAAGCCTTTGAGTACTGGGTCTAAAAAAACCAAACACAACCTCACAGAGTTTCTAACAGCCTCAGATCTCCCACATTTATTGCACTAACTAACCTAAGCAGGTTTCCCTACCTGTTTGATAACACCAAAACACCCAAAGGTAAGTGAAAGCTTGTGTTTCTTCCTACTCCAACAGAATGATTTGTGTCTTGAGTGAGAGCTGGCAAACCCAGAAGGGATTACCTGGGACTTCAAACCCTCTGTAGATATGTCAAAATAGACTCAGAACAAATTGAGCCTTGACTAAAAGCAGGTATGTGCTTTGGATGCTATGTCTCATTGCATCTGTTAGAGGCAACGTGTCAGCCACGTCTCCATCCGGCTGCTCCTGATTGTGATGCAACATGACACAGTTTGATAACAAAAGGATGTAATACACCATAATGACTCCAGGCAGGCAATTGCAATGCGATGGGTTGTGCTGCCATGTAGTAGCAGGTGACATATCTCTTCAATCAGTCATGGGCTAATCTCTAAAACCTCCAGTTTAGGTTCATTTTGGGAAAAAAAAAAATCCTAAAGTCCTGATGATTATTTTCATACAAACATTTCAATATTGCTTCTTGGTCCCCTCACCCTGGCTTCCCTTCACGGCTGCTGAATTTTCAGGTAGTCACTGAAGCTATACCAAAAATAAATAAAACCACCAAAACCAAACCAAAACCAACCCCAAACCCATAAATGCCTGATGTCTGAGCCTCGCCTAGAGTGATCCTCTTTGCTGTGGAATACACATGCATCCACCCTTAAAAATTAACAACAAATGCTGTGAATATAAGAAGGCTATTCTTTATTTGTGCTATGGGAAGCAATAATGGAGATTTACAGTTCTTCAATACAGCAAAGGATTTCCCAGAATGCTGACTAACTGAACCACTCTGTACTATATTGATGTACCAACACACTGAAGACACAGGTTTATTAATAAATAGGTTGACTGAAGCATAAGATGTACACAGAGCCTGGAGAAGGGCACCATCTCTACATAGAACAAGGAAATGTGGGGAGCGGCAGGGGGGAGGGGGGAACCCAAGAAAAAACACACTTACTGCATGGGACTGAAGAAATACGATCAGGAGATTAACTTTGGGGATGGGAGAGAAATTCAAGTTCCTGGGGAAAACACTGAAGAGTGCAGGGAGATCTATGGGAGGTCTGCGCCTGCAAGAAGTTTCCCCTCCTGTTTCTGATTTGTGTAGCTTGAACCACCCTGCCACTTAATTAGTTTCTTTTGTAAAGAATGACACAGATGTAAAAATCTCCTTCTAAAAAAAAAAAAAAACCCAACCCAAAACCTAAACTGGCATGTACGTGTAAAATGACAGAACCAGGTTGCACTGTGAGTAGCACTAATGGAAAGCAAGCTCAGGTAGGGATGAGCTCCCCTTGTACCTCTGCAGACACTGCTGTTCCCCTGTCCCCAGAACATCCTCCCCTGTACTGGAATCAGTGGATCTGGGGACAAAGCCACCACCTCTTACATCCCACTATCATTTTGCCAATGGATTTTTATTTGCTTGCATCTCAGCCACCAACATTCAGCTCTGGTGGGACTCTAGGCAAAGCAAGGGGAATAAGCAGGGGGGAAACGTCCCTCCCATCTTTCCTTTCAACTTTGGGCAGTGAGTGGAAGTGTATCGATGTGTAGCAGATGTGCTGAGACCAAAATGATCTCTTCCTCATGATTACAGTTGGTTATACCTGGGGATGCACAATTTAATTCAGGCACAAATGTGCAAAGGAGAGCGGTACTAAAGTAGAGTAAGTGGTACAAAAGGCTTTGTTCCACACACAGTAATATGGTGTTTTATTTCACTAGACCTGGCTCGCATATAAAGAAAAGAAGCACAGTTTGATACGTGCCTTCTCAAACAAGCACTGCTAAGTAAGTGTATTTGTTCTCAGGGTTGTTGTCATAAATATCATGAAATTTCTTATTTGAAGTTGGGAACTAATGATTCTTTCTCCTTAATGTGCTACAGTGACTCTGCACCCTATTGTTTTCTACTGTGTGAGAAAGCCCAAAGATGTCATTATAACTTCACGTATCAATACTAAACCTTTGCAAACAGTCGACTAAATGAGCAGTTATCTTTGTTTCTGAAAATTGTGTACCTATTTTTAAAAAAAACCCTTCATTTATCAGTAACTAGGTGTAGTCAATTGCTCTCCAGTATTGATCACAATATCTATAGCAGTCACAGAGTACCTTTGCTCAAGGTCATTGTAAGGTCGAGTTATGATCATTATGAATTGACTGTCTGCAAATAAATTTAAGTAGCTGACATAACTGGAAGGAGTACCTATTTAAAATTAAGGTGGAACATGTGTCCCTGTTCTAGAGAGGTTCATGGACTATATAAGCATGGAGAAGGTACAAGTCATCTCAATGTGCGCCATCAGTTCAGCAGATTTTCCTGCTATTACAGGTAGATAACTAGGGCTCTAATCCTGAACATGTCTACTCCTGGGAGTTAAAAATAATCCAGTCTTCAGTCTTAGCCTGCAATGAACTGACCCACTGGAGATCAGGCCCACTGCCTTGAAAGTAAATAAGCTAATATTAAAACAGTATCTGCAGGGTCTCTATTGCTACGCTCCATTTCCCATAGGCTTTTTGTACTCCATGCTCTCCAAAGGTGGCCAAATTTCTCCAGTATTGACACTTACACCTTGTTCGTCAATCCCTAAACAGATACCTATGTCTACAGGCAGCCACATCAGAAAACATACTTTGCATTGACGCCAACAGTCTAAAATGTGTTTATTTTTAATCAGTAGATTTCTGTAGTCCGTGTCGGACTTTCAGAGAAGACCCACCTGAGGATTTTAGAGTGTCAGAGAAAAAAAACCAAACCAATACATCAACATGAAAAACTGTTAGCCAAGGGAGAGATGTCCCAGGTGAGACAGGCTCTGGGAGAAGTCCTGTGATCAGGTCGCTGGCCACTGGATGTCACTGCTGCCTACCCAAAGGTAGCACACAAAGCACTTGTGTGACTGTAAAAATTGTGTCTGTAGGAAGCAGTTTTGCTGGAAACATTCCACGTAGTTAGGCAATTTCTAATTTCAGAAAAATAGGCTCATAAAGCTCAAGAAGGCAATACCCAACTTCAAGAGTAATTAGTTTCATTTGTTTGCTTCAGCTTTAGTTGAATGAGAAGCACTAATAAAGAGTAAGTTTGGGGGTCGTGAGTAGTTGCAGAAAGTTGCAGCCACTGTGCTTTTACAAAGGATATCTTCAGAGGAGGTACTGCTTTCCAATCATGTACAAAAGAACAACACCAAAGGCTCACCTTGGAAAACTCTCCTATTTCTAGCAGCCTGTACCTGGAAGCACAGGAAGACTAGACTATAGTAGTTTAGCTTTCCTAAAGGAGCTACCACCACTGCTCCTGACCATTGCAAGCAGCTAGGCACTATGAGCCCCACTGAATCAAAAATAATCTGACCAATACAGAGGGAAGATCTGGCCCACATCTGAAAAAAAATTCTGACATTTTCTATATTTAGACTATAGAGCCTATATTATTATTGTTGTTATTAATTGAAGCCATTCATCTTGGTTCGTCACATTAGTGAAGCAGCTCTACGGGTGGGATTTATATGACCAAACGCAGATGTCTATCTTGCAGACATCTGAGCTAGGCTCTTCTCACATTCAGGCTAGAAAGAGAGATGCCATTAATGTGGGATTAACCTCATCCTAAAGCAGACATAAGAACAGGCCAGATGAAATGCATTTTTAAGGATCTATTTCTCCCGGTTGGTTTAAAGGAAGCCCAAATTTTCTTGCTCTCATCTAGATATCTAAAGCTAGGTGAACTCATTCTTGCTCCCTCTGACTGAGCTAAAAGAAAGTTGTTGAGGAAAAAAAGAAAAAAAAGGATGTTCCAGGTGTTCAGAAAGGGAGTGCCAGTACAGGTCCTCTTAAAATCAGAGCTCTGAGTTAATTTATACCTCCAGAAGGGTGCCTTAAGTCTTCCCATTAAATACTCTAGAAGAGGGAACTCGGGCCACAGGGATATCAATAGCATGAGGCTTCCCAAGGAAGCTGAGCCCACATAGACTGCTTCTGCTTGAGGTCTTACTTTGTTAGCTCCTAGTCACAGCTGCGGGTTTCTAACCCTCCTTGCTGGGTTGCTTTTCTCATAGCTGCACATGCTGAACCAGACCACCAAGAGATTGGATAAGTACCAGACCTCATGCAGGAAAGAGCATGGGAATGCACAGCCAAAGCAGGCAGGGCAGCAGGACCAACTTTTCCTGGCAGTAGGAAGCCATCAGATCAGATCAACCATCTCAAGACTGTGATGGTGCAGAGCTGCCATCATACTGCTGGGAGACACCACCTAAGCGAGGCATTACCTCTCTCCAGGATTCCCAATACGCCAATGCCAGCCCTACTTGGTCACCAAACACCTCCTTAAGACTTCAAACATATCATAAATTTGAGTCCCAGCTGCACTTCAGGCTTCACTGACACATCAAGCTGGATTTTTGGGTTGGTGAAAGTGATGTTGTACTAGAACTTATACAAGATAAACTAAATTCCACCCAAGTCAAGAAGAAACTGGTCCCCTTCACATAGAGCTATTCTGCGTGCACATCACACATACAACGCCCATGCAGCCTCTCCTTTCTTTACCTACTTCCCCTTTTGAACCCATATATAGAGGAGCTTTTTCAGCCTGTCTTGAGGTGTACAATAAGTGATACTCAGCTAGTACCCAGAAACACTTGCTCTGCTTTGGGAACATCAATACAGTCTCAGCCACTTTTGGAAGCATCAAAGCATACCCCATGGTCCATTTCAGACACTGTAACCACAGGATTTACATGCACAACGTCCATACATTTGGCCTCACCACTTTACAGTGAGCAACAAAAGCATTTGAATTATGAAGGAAGCATTGGTGAAAGATTGCTGAGTAGTCATGCTGGAAAGTGTTACCAACTAAGCCTTCTGGGACAAGTCTTTCATCTTTCACTGAGATATTAGAGGGCTTTCCTAATAAAAAGATACATCATCCATTAGCTTTTATTTTTTTATATATATATATAAAACCCAAATGATATCCTTACAAGTGTAAGAGTCTTGAGGCCCAAACCATTCAAGAGACAATTACAAAATCAATAACACATGCTGCAGTGATTACATTTGATTAGAGACAGCACAGGGAAAAAAAGGAGAAAAAAAAAAGCAATATTCACCCACACCTCCATTCCTAAAACAAGAATTCTTCATTGTGATGGTTCTGGTGTATTAGAAGGTTTCCACCTTATAAATGAAGGATATCAGTCTGTTATGTTAGTAGCAATGAACAGAAATCAAGACCTAAATTTAGTGGAAGAGTGGAGT
>VZTU01011137.1:85369-109946 GCA_013400835.1 Zapornia atra
TAGGCTGAGATTCATAGCCAAACCATGGAAGAGATTTAATTCAATAGTGGCTGGGGTCACAGGAAGAGGGTGCCAAGAGTAGCAGACCCTGTAGTAAGATATCTTGAGAAAAGACAGTTACTGGAGGCACAGAATATACTGGATGGGTTTGTGGGAGCTTACGGGAATGGTAAGAGCACAAGAATCAACGCCCTCCAGGAAAGTTGCTGCATTAGAGGGAGGAAAAGGGTGAAGGCTGGAGGGTGGGATGGTAGCTGGAAGCAGAAGTGCTTGGATTTGAGAAGGACATTCTTGTATTTCAGGCTCCCCACCCAAACCCCCAAAACAGTCAGAACTGGCTCATGCTGGGAGGAAAAGCGGTAAAACGAGTGAGATGTCACTGAATCCTATTGCCTCCAAATTTATTAGGAAACAGCTCTTATTATAACACAGAAACTTGGTAATGGGCTGCATAATATTTCTATGATGTAGCAGTGCTGGGAGACACTGAACCAAGTCAAATTCAAAGCCCCCATTTTGATACAGGTAACTCTTCACTGGAGGTAGAAAACCACATCCATAGAAAAATTAGGAATACAAACATGACCCAGTAAGCATCCTTCAACACCTTTTCTAGGGTAAGGACAGCAAGGAAGGCTGAGGAGGCGCTGGCTTCTGGGCTGAAGGGCAGTTCTGCACAAAAGCAGGTCCTTGTGGGAGCCCCAGGAACAAAACCACCATGGCTTGCAGGTAGTCATGCTACTCTCCTTGCTTCCCACAGAAAGGTTTTCAGCAGAGCTTCCAAGTATTTACTGTAACATCGGAAGCAGTTTATTTTACACCACGACACAGACCCTGCATTAAAGCTATCACTGCCAGGAGCCCCTGCAAACGGAGCTGTTTTTATGGACCAAATGTTGTGGGTCAATGTTTAAACGCAGGCTTGCTGTACAGTATATTGCTCAGTAAAGCGTCCCTCCACCACGGGCGTTTAATAGTCTGTCTGTTGCTTAGCCCATTACCACAATTCTGCACTCTCTCTGTTTGATTAAAGCCCGGAGAGTCAAAGGGATGCCCGTAGGTGGCAAAAGGCTCAGGGAGTTTTGTAAAGTGACCTGCAAATCCTCTGGGTTTAGGGTAAATCGTGCTGGTGACCATGCCAAGCCCAGCCCACGACCTCCACCACACTAAGCACACTGCAATCGCCCATGGTCCCCTCCGCAGGCAAAACAGCCAGAGCATCCACGATTGACTTTTTTAATTATTAATTTACGTAACGCTGGGGCCACTGTCCTAGATTTCCCTGGCAAGCAGTCAAAACAAAAATTCTTCCTGCGTGTTGGGAAAGCATCCCACCTCAGTGCCGGGGCATGGGAGGAGGGGGAGGGGGTCCCTTGCCCATCCCGGGGGCTTCCAGCCGGGCGCTCATTTTTGGCGAGCTGCCAGAGGAGGGTGCTCTCTTGTTAGATGAAGACCTTCTAAATTGGAGAGGCGGTGAGAAAGCAGAGGAGCAGGAATCCTCTTTACCTTCCATCTCCCTTCAGGAAAGAGATACTGGTGCCTTTCCCCCACACACACCCCTCCCTTCCCCCCCGCTTTTTTTCCCCTCCTCTCTTTTTTTTGTCTCATTCTGTCACTCTCTGGTTCTTTTACAATGGCAACAACAATGATCTTGTCTAAATGATTTCACAGGCTATTATTCAGACACTCAACTTTTAACATTTCAATTTTGTCATTTTGTTGCCACACAAAAGGTGCACTTCTCCAGTATAGTGTACTGAGAATTATGTCAATGAGCAGTAATGGCTTTTAACATTAACTTGATCATTAACAACTACATTATCTGTGGCATAATCGGCTCCTCAGTCTATTGTGTAATATTACTGTACAGATTTTGGAAAGGGAGGCAGGCCTGGCCTAAGCAAAAGTTTCATGGATTAAGCTGTGATTTTTCTTTTAATGGAAAAGAATATTTTTTTTGTGAACATTTTTAATTGTGTTTACAACAGTGTGTCTTACCTCTACAAATGGGTGGTAAAACACTATTTTTTAAAACCATCTAAGAACATCTAGAGTGCTGTTTGAATCAGGTCAACCAGATGAGTTTAAACTAGAGCAAGCTGCAGACCACTTCCAGAAAGACTACCTATTTTGAAAGTTGCTCACATCTGAAGCCTGTGCCATTTTTACATCAGTTTTACTCAATCTGTTCCATAAATTTACCAACAACAGCTACGCAGATGTTAATTCTTTTATATTGCTAGACAGAGGGTTGCCAATTTTAATTTGACCTTGCCAAAGAGTCAAAGGTAACGTGAGAGTCCCTAATTTATTTTCCATGTTTCTAAATAAAATTGCCCTACGATTCACCTCTACACACCCTTCTTGGTAACAAATCCCGTAGGCCAACATCTTTTCTTAGTGAATACATGTTCTTGGGTGCAACCTTTCCTGGGAGAGAAGGAGGAGCATCCCTAACTCTTACATAGTAAGGACTAGTGCTTTAACTGATGGGAAAGCCTTTATCACTCCAGATGGGATAAATCTATTGATTTTAATTGAACTATGCTGATTTACTCCAACCAAGCACCTGCCTGGCTCCCTGCACTTCTCTAAAGAGTCTCCCATTAGGATCTCAGACATGAGGCTTACGACCACTCATAAATCAGGACCCAGCAACCCCCCATGCCTGACACTTATATTCCACCTTCTTCCCAAACAGGAAAATAGCAAAGCCATCCGTAGGGAACCGGCTGTCACAAGGTCACCCACAAGTCAGGGGCCAATCCAGAATCAAAAGGTAGTTCTCCTGGCTCTCACACGTGCACTTTAACCACCCAACCGTATCTGTCCATGTGTCAAAGATGAACTGCCGCAGACTCGATGGCCATTATGTGCTCCGCTGCTTACGCACTTCATTGACTTTTACGACCCTACCGGTCAACGCTTCACCACCCAATGGTTACACCATTGCTCCAGTGTCTGAGGGCTATTTCTATGCTATCCAGGCTTACCAAAGACAAATAAAAGGGAAGCTAAATGGGAAAAGGATCCTAAAATTCCAACACTGACTTCTAGAGCCTCAGTGGGCGGGTTTCACAGAGCTCGAAGTGATGTTTTATTATGATGACCAGGTGTCCCTCACATGAAAAAGAGCCTTCTGAAGCCAGGACAGCCTGAAGGTACACATGGTGGGCAGAGAGAAGCTGAGTGCCCACCATGCAGTAGTAAAGCCCAAAGACGCTTCACCCTGCAAGGTGCTGCAGCAGTTGAGCAACTGGGCAGAGGACCTCTTAATTGAGATTTTCCAGGTTCTTTGATGTGCTCTGATGCATCCCAGACAGAAAACACTGAGAACATCATGTCACATGTGCTCCTAACGATGAGGAAACCTGCAGCTTTGGAGAGGATGGGTGTTTTGTGGATGCAGTGTCCTGGTCTAATGCAGTCAGGAGCTGAATAGCAGTGAAAATAATCATTTAGCTCCACGTGTAAATAATTTAATTCCAGTAACAGTTACAATCGTAGCAATAATGAAAACAATCACAGGGACTCAGAGAAGCGTTAGAAAGATGCCACATTCAATTTACGGAGTTAGTTAAGGTAAGTCTTACATGAAATAAATACTTTTAATATAGTAATTAGGTATTTGTTGGGAAATTCTTGCCTTATTCTTCAACCAGTTTAGGCCACCGTAATTATTTTTGGATGTTGCTGTGGTTCCTGGTGCCTCTAAAAAAAATTCACTGGCTATTGAAGACATGCTTAGACTGCTTCGGTGCCTGCAGAAGCATCAGCAATGCTACAGCTCACAAGTGGGGGCTATGCACCCCCAACAAGCAAGAAGTAGTTCAGATTTAGGGCTGAAAATGTCTTCATCAGAGATGGAAACTATTAGGCATCTAGTGAGTGCAATTCAGACAAAGATCCTTGCATTTTGAGACAAAAACTTGAATTAAAATCTAACTTTTTTTGGAACTTTATGAACAAGCATGAATAGGTGTGAATTCAGCTTTAAAGACCACAGAGGCACATGTGCTTGGACAACTTTTCAGCTTGTGAACATAACAGCAGGATGTGCTTCATACCACCCAAAAGCTGGCTCAGGTATATTAACACCTAATTCTGTGCTTGAAGAAACGTGCTTAAACTTTTGAGCCTTAAAAGCCCCTTTACTCCGGGAATTAAAACTTTGTTTTGCTCACTTAGGACACCATGCCTTTGTTAACTTTTTTTTCCCCCCTCAGCAATTCCATTATCACAAATCACAGGGCTGTCAAATACCCTAGGACCAGACGATCACAAGTCGACAAGTAGCAGATGCCCATTTGGAAGTTTTTTTAATAGCATTCATTCATTTTCCAAATCCCACAACTCAAACTACCTACGACTTAGCAGCGGCAAACCCAGACACAAAGACTTTAAAAAACACCCTACCCTACCTTTTCCACTATTTTAGCTGATTTTTAGCCCAGAGACAATCACAAGAAGCGAGAAGGAAAACTTAAAGAGCTTTCACACAAGCTGTTTCTGTTTAAGGACAGAAGTTTTAGTTCGAATACAGCATAATTATGATGTCATTGAACACAGCAAAAGCTGCAGACAAACACCACGCTTTCATTGTGATACTACTACTGCAGGCATATTTGTAGCACGAGAGCATCTTCAAACCAGCTATAACTATTTGTTGTTTCTGTGGTTTCAAAGATAATAAAAGTTGCTCATAAGAGTCATACGATGCCAATGTGCTGCATACAGAACATAGACTAGGTGTCACAGGCAAATAAAAGAAACACATAGACCATTGAGTTGTGAGCTAATATTATCATGGGCAGCAATTAAAAAAATGAAGCAGTAGAGATACAACTGCAAAATCCTTAGATCAAATCAGAGAAACCAAGACAGACTTGCCTGGGAAGCTGGGGAACAGTTTTAGCACCTGAAGAAACAGCCAACTCAAAGGTCATCCTGGCTTGCATGGTCTCACCAACATTCTGTAACAGAGGCCCATCACAAAAGGCGAGAAAACTCCAGTGAAAAAAGGAGTGGCAGCACTAGGAAGCAAATATTTAACAGCACCCAGCACACTACCCCACCCTCCCCACCACAGGGAGCTCACAGCTGTGCCTCTCCCACAAGTGTTGCAAGTGGGTTTTCAGGGAGGTCCTTCCAGGCCAGGGATCACCTACAGCTGTTGGACAGAAAATGAGAGAGCAGCCCTCACACGGTTAATTGATAGGTTCGCTCATCTTCACCACCTTGCTGTTCAGCTTCACCCACAGAGGTGCAAAGAGAGGCAGATGTGGTATTTGGCAAGCTGTCAAGACACATCTTTCTTTTTAAAAGTAAGGCGCACTTCACCGGCTGCTCTCAGCCGGGTCCTTCTGTCTGTAGCAACACTGCCATCGGCACTGAAGATGCCCTTTTCAAACGTGGTCAAGGAGGAACGGGTGATATAGGGGGAAATGGTAAATTTTTGCAGGTGGTACCCAAAACAGACTCCTGCCTTCCTACCTTATTCTACTGTCGAGCGCTGCCCTCAACCCTGGCAGACAACTCCTCATGCAGATATTCTTTCACCAGTCATCAGACAGGCCAAATTCAACTTACTGGGCTTACCAACCATGAGGGTCTCAATCCACACCCGTAAGATGACAGAAGGTCTAGATGACATTGCCCCGACATCAATCATACACACAACGCATCGCAAACAGCGGCATCCCACTTTCAGACTTACCAGTGGTGTCAGTTTTATTGTTTCATCCATCACTCTGTACTCTTCACTCCGCAGGCAATCTCTCCCTCTTAAGTATTTCTTGGAGTTTTGGGGCCTGAGGACAGATTTGAAGCTTTGGAAGTATCATAGAGGTTATTCCCGTTGACACCCTCTGCAATCTTATTGTGTCTCTAGCTAAATAGTAACGGTCACTTGAAAAGTTAATGGCGATGCTGCTACTGTGAGTCCTGTGATGCCTGCACCTCCTGTCAGAAAAACATTCAAAGTGAATCTGAAATCAAAGTAGACAAAGTTAAAGTTCTGCTTATGAAGGTCCCACCCAGTAACAGAGCATTGTCTCTTTTGATTTCAAATTCACTTTGAAACTCCCCGAGCAGGAGGGGCAGCTCAACTCTGGAAGCAGAAGATGCGAAGTGAGAATGCTACCCATTTACTTCTCAGGTGGCTGGTGCTAACAGGTGGAGGATGCTTAACAAAAACCATAACCAGGTCCCAGTGCCAACAGAAATTATCTACCCACATTATCCCGTCACGCTTGTGCTTCTCAGCACGGACGTACAGGGCTTTTTGTTATTCCAGAAACCACCGAGCACAAACAGAGCAGCTCATTCCAGCTGAACTGGGACTTCCTGCCTGAGCTGACATTTTGGAAAGTAGTTTCCTTCTTGGACCTGAGATGGAATTTTTCTGGCTTTAGCAAAGTGGGAAATTGTCCACAGCCCTTAACTTCCACTCCCAGCATATTTTCACCAAGTAATTTGCAAGCAAAAAAGTCCAGAAAATGCTTGGTCAGAGAAACATGTTTTTATAGCCACTTTATTTGAAAGAGCAGAATATTTTTGGTAGTGTTGCTGGAATGGCAGTTCCCCAACTCTTCACTACACCACTTGCCGCTTTAACACACGTTTATGCCTTTAGACCCAAAGATAAAGCTGAGCAGCACTGTGCCACAAGAGGTTTGCATCCATGGTCAGGAGGCATGAACGACCCTACCCTCCCCACAGCAAGGGAGACCCACTGCAATAAGAAAGGACGTTTTTGATGGGGACTGAAGCTCCCTCAGCAAGCTGACTCCAGCATCGCCTCCTTCCTTCGCCATGCTACTCCTTTCCTGATGACACTAAGCTCGGAGCTGGGAAGGGCAAAGCTGGCAGACTGGAAGATTGCCTAATGTGCTGTGACTGACATGTAATCGAATATTCAACCACTGGTCCTCATGTCGGTGGTAAAGTGAATATGACACCCTTCAGCTTAGTTGTGATCACGCCTCGTTCTTCTGCAAACAGTTTTGTAAAGGTGCAGCCTGGTTTCTTTATCAGACGGACGTGTGAGATGGGAGAGCAGTCACTGAGGTCACCTGCTGCGGGGAACATGCCGAGGACCTGCGAGGGACTGACCTTTAAATGCCAACCGCATCCCCGCCGCGCGTCCCCGCGCCTCGCGCCGAGGTGGGACTCGCCGCACGCTTTGCTTTCACAGCCACCATCGCGCTCAATGACCTGGACGAGCCACCTGTTCGACATCAGATGACTCTTTATCTCTCGTAGCCTTTTTGGATCCGTCAGTGCTGAGAAAAAAAGAGACACACGCACGCACGCACACACAGAAAAAAAGAACATTTGGGGGTGAGAAACCCCAAGGGAAGGATCTCAGATGTTCAGGTCAGGCCTTAGAAAAGGTATCAATTCTTCTTTCCACTTAGCACAGCCTGCTGCCTGCCCGGGCTCTTTGTCTCTGCCCTCTTCCCGGTGCAGAAAGCATTTCCCTTTTAAATGACATCTGAGCGCTGACATGCTGGAGGCACCCATCCTGCATCATCTCTGGCAGATGGTGCAGCTGGCCACGATTTTTGGGATTGCTTAAATAAAACCACAGTGCCATATCAAGAAATGTAGAGAAAATGCTCAACAGTGCTTAAGATGTTTAAACATCACAAACTGTCTCAGACTTCAGATTGCCGTAATGCGCATTTTTTGGTGATGTAACTATCCTTATCTATGATAACAGCAAAACGTCCATCACAATTAATTACTTTTTGGTTTTGGGAGGCAGAGGAAAATCCTACAATATTCCCATTCTGACCCAGACTCTCTCCCTGCTACATCAGGAAGAAGTTTGGACAGTTGTAACAAGTCAAACACACAAGGTTCCTGGGGAAGGGAGCTTCACCACAGCAAGCGTCAGATCCGAGATGCCCTGACACCATCTGACAAGAAGCTGACCCACTCCTTTGGTCCACAAAGCTCATATTATCTCTGCATGGCTGCAAAAGCCAGTTTCAGTGCAAGCAGCAAACGTTCAAGCCAACATAAATGCCGGCTTTCCTTTTCCCCTATGATTTCTCTTGCTTCGAGCTAATTAGCCTGATGGCCATTTCCCTGTCCCCTGGAGATGATTGTGTTTAGCGGTATATGTATTTTGGGAAAAAGCCTTTTAAGTGAAAATTGTCATTGTCATATCCAGGAGCCATTTATCTCCTTCTAGCTCTGCAGAACTCATTCAGCTTCACCACTAGTGATTTAAGTTAGCTGGGATACTGCAAAAATAACGGGAATTGGGAAACTTGAAGTCACAACTGCCAAAACCCAGGGCAGTGGAAGTACAAAAGGGGATTTATTCTCCATCTTTGTGAGACTTCTTTGAAAGTTTAAGCCATGGTAGATACCAAAGTACATGAGACAACCTCGCAGCATTTATGAAGTTACCACAAATGAACCACTACCCCTAAGAGTCAAATGACACCCCTGACATCCACAGCATGATAAAGCAACTGAATCTGGCAATAGCTGGGAATCTACCAGAAATTTACTGCCTCCCTGCAGTAAGCAAACAAAGGTGCCTTGATCTTGTTCTTCGAAGCCTGCTCAGCATTACCTTGTGCGAGGCAACAGTGCCTGTCACACCAAAGCAGAGGAGCTTGCAAAGATATTGAGGAGCCTTGATATGAATTCAATCCCCAAGAAGCTGAGATGAATCCCTGAGAAGCTAAAGAGACAGCTGGTCTCTTCAGCCAAGTGACAGGTGATAGGACAAGGGGAAATGGCCTCAAGCTGCACCAGGGCAGGTTCAGATTAGATGTTGGGAAAAAAGTCCTTCACAGAAAGAGTTGTCGGGATGTGGAACAGTCTGCCCAGGGAGGGTGTTGAGTCCATCCCTGGATATGTTTAAAAGATGAGTAGATGAGGTACCTAGGGATATGGTTTAGGACAGGACAGTTACAGTTGGACTTGATCTTCAACCTTGTGATTCTGTGAATTCCATGTAGTTGCAAGCAAGTACTATTTATTGGACGTAATGACTGGCAAATGTCTAGGTATTTCAGAGCACCATCCCATGGGGTATCACCCCAGCATCCTCCTCCCATTGCCTTTCCCCTATAATCCACAAACCAGGCAAGGAAGCAGCAGGAAAAGGTCATTGCAGCCTACTCCAAAGCTCCTCACATCTCTCTACGTGAAGGCGATGCTGCAAGCGGGGGCAGCTGGCTGCCTTCCACAGGGACCAGGCGCACCGCTTCCACCGCACTCAGGAACCTCCGGCCGCAGATGTCTGCTTTTATTGCTCAGGTCTCCCATATCACTGGGCCACCTGTACAACATATTTAACATACAGCAGTTATTCTGTTGCTGTTTGCACTGAAATAATCTTGGCAGGATATGGTAGTTAAACCCAAGCATAATTTTTTACGCCATGTATAATGTAAAATCACCTCTTTGGATAAGTAATATACTCTAGTTGGCTTCTTAATGGAATATAGTATTTCTCATCACCACCATAAATTGGACAGAATTGGTATTTAAGGGCTGAATGTCTCCATTCCAGGTCCAGATTGCAACTCCTGAAAAAAAAACAAAGGGGGGGGGGAGGGCTTTTACAAACTCTAGATTTTAGATGTGGGATTCTGTTGGACCCTTCTCAAACACTGAGATGGTGAAACACAGATCCATCACTGAGTTAGGTTTGAATTGAGGCCTCTGATTCAAACACAGACCAAGGCTTTTGGATAGGCTTTTTGGATTTAATCCTATTCCTAGCCGTATCCACTTGATATAGCAGAGCAGGCTATCATACTGGGTTAAAAAAAAAGCAAAACACACATTTGGAGCAACTATCACTTTTCCTTTTTATTTTAAAGTGAATTCAAAATTTTCTTTTCCCAAACTTAGAGAGAGGTGGCATGACTCTGAACATTACAAGAACATAATTTTCTTCTGCTGCTGTTCAAGAGATACAGTATTTTTTCCCTCAGTTTGCCTTAAAAATTAGGTTGCTAATGATAATGTTCCTCTCATAGATGATCTTGTACTTTTTAATGATACCCATAGTTTTCCTCCACATAAATGACTAAATCCTCACAGAAATCTCTGTCTTGATTAGCACTCCTGCTAGTAAAATTTCACATACTAAATCAGTACCAGCTGTAGCAAGAAAGAATGAAAAAGGCAAGTGTAAATGTTCCATATGCCCTACCAAATTGGCATCTGTGTCAGTAACCCTGTGTTTTTTTAAACAATTGTATACATACATTCTCAGAAGTGTTTTGCTCACAGGATTCTGCAAGCAAAATTTCCTCTGTTGGTACATCACTGAAATGTCAAGTCTAAAAAAACCCCAGCAAGTAGTTTTTCGTCTTCTTCCTACACCCAACCCTGACGTGCAATTAAATGAGTTACCTCGAGTTTACTGCACCTTTATTTTGACGTCTGCTCCCCGTAACCTGACACTGGAGCCCTTCTGCAAAGCTGCTTCACATTTAGCGCTGGGTTATTAGTAACACTACCAAAAGCCAAAGCTACTACGGCATTGTAATTATTTCCAAGCTGAATTCAGAAATAAGGACTCGAGTTCCAACTCTGCTGTTGGGGAATGCTGTGCTGGGAAACGTTCCTACGAGCCAGCATCTCGTCTTTCGCGTGACTCATGAATGATGATGCAGGAGGGAGCTTGTCCCGGGGACACCCCAGAGCTCTGACCTAGAATGGTCAGTGACTCAGCTTCATCATGCAAAATCATGATTTGGGTACAGGGTAAGTGATAGTTGCAGCCTCTCAGACCACCCTCTTGATATTAAACTAGCCAAGCACCACCTGCTGCATCATTTTTCTGCCTAACAGAAGAAAGCCCAGAACATGATGCAATAAATACACAAAACAACTTAAAAGTAACCACGTCCTCAGCAAAAAGACTTTCAAGTCAATTTATGCCTATCCCGCAACTGGAATTTGATCAGTATGGCAAAATGGACTTTCAAAGTTAAACAAACATTAACCAGTGCTCCAAATGGGTAGCAAATGCCACAGCCTTCTGGGGAAAGATGATATGGAGCCAGACTGTTCGCTGGTGTAAGTCAACCTAACTTCACTGGACTTTGGTGGGGCTGTGCTGATCAACACCAGCTGACCATCTGATCTACTGGGAACCCAAAAGCCAGCCATCGTGTTTCCCTGACATGGAACGGTATAAAGTAAACAGGAAGAATTAAGAACCAGTTAAAGGCATTAATCGGAAGTCTCTGGGAATAATGCAGTATTTCTCCCGTTTCCAAAAGTCAGAAAGACCCTCTCTCCTCACACTCTTGGCCATGACAAAGTGGTGACACTCGTTATGTTTTTTCCCCAGTGCAATATGGAGTGTATATTTGCACATCATGTCATGCCTGTCCACGGTAATCAGAAGCCATTATTTCCAAAAGCTCAAAATTCCCTCCTGGACTTGGATATGCCAAGTTTTAGTTCACAGTGATTTCTTCTTCTCCTTCTTTCTTTCTTTTTTTTTTTTTTTAATGGTTGATTTATAATTGCTGCAAACAGAAGTTTATAATGGAAATGCTGACAAGACCATAACTACGGTGTCACGTTGACACTATTGCTGCCTCTCCACTAGATTTTTCTTTAACCCTGTGAGCCAAGGCTTGTATCGAGTATCAACGAAAGCCCAGAATACACAGGGCATACAAGAGGGAGTAGAGAGCTGGAGACAAGACTCTTGGAATAAAATCCTTGCCTCGGTAGAAATCAAAAAGAATTTATCCCTGGTGTCTAGTCTTGCTTCTGCCAGACACTTGCTGTGTAATTTGGACAAATTTATCCCCTGCAAAAGGGACAGGAAAATGTGTTCTGCACTTACCTTACAAATGTTGCAGGATGATTAGCAAATCACACTAATAAAGGAAGCAGGGGAAGGATAAGGATAAATAGAAGGGCTACCTACAAATTACATTGAAAATAACAACAAGGCAATATTATCCTAGGCACCCTCTATGCACGGGAGGCAGCAGGGTCTTTACAGCTCTGTCCGCATGTATTTACACTGAGCCACCAATATAATATCTCCCTGTAACACCCTCATTATTTGGGTCTTGTCTCATGTTTGTGATTTTCAATTTTATTCCTGGCTTAGGTCTCGTTCTTGACATTTTTATGAAGGTTTTGTAAGCAATAATATACATACATTAGATGGTGTTGAAACCATCAACCCAAGTTACTATTTTTAGCGCAGTGCAGAGGATGGGACAGAGACATAAGTGACAATTAAAGAGAATATATTCAGAGCTGTCATCAGCAAATATTTTTTTTTCCCTCTTGACAGGAATCCTAAGTGTGTAGAAGGGCCTCCTAGGCAAAGTTTTTGAGGCAAAACACTCGGGTCATTCAAAAAAAAGCAACCCCAAAAAACAAAAAAACAAACCCCAATGACTGACATCACCAGGAAGCTGGGCTGCTAAAAGGTTCCTGATCACAGAGTTGGGAGAAAACTCTTCTTTGCTCCCTGAAATTGCAGATCTGCCTCCTTGCTTCTGTACTACCCGTGCGCAGAGCCTGCAGATGTATATAATTTACAGAGCTTTCCTCATCAAGGGGATTAGGCAGCCCTCTTTCAATATGTATAAGAAGTACAAACACACACTTACCCACTATGTTTTACGCCTGCCTGCAACAAACAGCCGAACAGATTGTGATGAAATTCAGGCACTGACAATCTGACAAAAAACTTCTTTTTTGCCTTAAAAAAAACAACCAAAAAAAAAAATCTGGCTTCCAGAAGTTTTGCAAATCTAAATATTTTATTTGAATACCGCGAGGGCCCCAATCTTATGGGAAGCTGAGGAATCAAACAGGCAGATACGTGCAGCTGAGGATAAATAAATAAATAAATAGATGGGTGAGAAGGCACGGGGCCCGTACGCAAAACTGCGTGGATTTGGTGCAACTTGCCAACTTTCACAACGACTGGGGCACATTTTCTCTCTCCCCAGCTCCCAAGACTGTAACTAGACTCCTCTAATAAGCACTTTTTTTGCCCACCAATGTGTCAACGGTGCTCCAGCAGTAGTTTCAGTGTCAAATTGCCCTTTCCTCAGCAGGGATTGTTAAGCCTTTCTGTATTATACTTCCAAGACTCTCGCGAGCTGGAGTTGGGAGATATAATATTTTCTTTGAAGTTTGCATTTCACAACACACTGGGATGCAAACAAGCTCCAGTTTCTCAGTAGTCAAACAATTCTGGCACACAGGGACTAGGACTAAATATTGTACCAAATTTTCTAATTACGTCTTTGTGATATTTACTACACGATGTTAGGTGAAAGCAGATTCTAATCAATATAAACCCCCTTGTCTAAACAGGACATCTGGGCTTTGAAATATTCTGTTTGTTGTCTCAAAATTACCCTGTAGCAAGCCACTGTAACAATATAATATCTTAGTCATGGAAAACTTTGGAGTATTTCTGATAAACTTATCATAAACAGATGAGTGCTTTCTCTCTTACAGTATTAAGGTGATGTAAAAAGTGAAGATAAAAGTCAGCTGTATGCATAAAATCGTCGAGGCTTATGCCAACAAAATGCTATGTTTACAAGTTTAAAAGCTCAAAAGTCTGAAAAGGCAAAAATTGGGATCCTTAAAGTAACACTAACTCAGCCACATGGCACATCCTGGCAGGCACATTTAGCAAAATAAACATTAGCATATTCATATACACATTTCTAGAGCAACGTATTTTTAATGTGGCCAAACTAATTCAACAATGGGAATCTCAACTTTTCTCGTTTTATGGCCAAATTCTCAGCTGGCAGAGATATATTATTTCAACAAACCGACATCGTCTACAGCAGCGAAGCAGCAGAACCGCTTGTTTCTGAGCGAACAAGTGCCAGATTCTGATGCGCTGACGATGACAAGTCTCTTTTCCTGACTTTAATATCAATATTCATAAAACAAGATAGACAGATGTGATTAAGAATCAGATCTTTAACTAGAAGCCTGAGCTTTCCAGTACAGAAACGTTTGTGAAAGTCACATTTTTGCCTGTGACTTCTCACGTAAGAGACTCGGAAGGAATCCAGCCTCCCTGGTACAAGTATTTTACAGCACAAGATGTGGTTGGTTATAGCTCTTTGGACCTGAATGTTGGACACTGCTGATTTTTACTGACTGTCTCTGCTTTTTCTGGCAATTCCCTGACCTTTTCTTACGATGACAACAACCTGCACAGGAGGGGAGCATCTCCCTTCTCACCAGGCGCATGGACACGTCAGCGCAGGATCCCTTCCCGCATGCAGATCTTCCCACAGAGAAAGTTTTCTGCACTGAGGACACTGTGTGGATAACGAGGCAGATCCAGGCTCCCAAAGCAGCTGCCTTTGCAAAGCTGGCTTATCCCATCACCCCGTGAATTGCCCTTAGTGGAGAGGATCTCCAAAGGGCACCGGGCCAACACTGCCAGCCTTCTGCCACCCCAACCTGGCCATGGGGCAGGCGCCCTCCCATCACGCCAGGGCTCACCAGCCCAGGATAAGGGGATCTAAAAATGACACAAAGCCCCCTTTGCCCCACCTTAATATGACCTACACTAAATCCAGCTTGGCTGGGGCTGAGGATCAAGGCCCTTAGACACTCTTAACTTAATGCCACAGGTAGGAATGTAACTCCCCCCTTCATCAGCCACCATTTATTTATAATTTTTCAAGTGCCCAAGCTCATGCTCAGGACTGCAGCCCCATATTTAGCACTCTCTAAATACAGGAAAGCCTCAAAAAGCTCAGAAAGAAAAGATACCCGAAGAATAGGCAGTGAGATTCAATTGCATTCAAATTGTAAATACTATGTGAAAATAGCTTGTTGTTTGGTTGGATTTTTCTTTTTTTTAATTTCTTTCTTGCAAAGGATCTCAAACCTCAGTCAGCTGGACTTGGAGGCATCTGGAGCAAGTTGGTTAATTGTTATCAGGCTTCCTAAAGACACGCAGGGAATTAATCCTCAGATCACCTCTTTTCCCCTCTGCAAGTCACAAAAAAACATCCCTCCAGAAAAGCTCAGCTATCCGCATCATTTCAAACAGCGAATGTTGTCATTGCAGGGTTAGATTTGGGGGGGAAAAAAATAAATTAAAAAATAAAATACTTCACACCTTCCGGCTCTCTAGCCTGCTAACAAAATGGATAGATATTGGCAAAGAGGTCCAAAAGTTAGTAGGGGCGACAGACAGAAAAACAGACAGTGTAATTGCTTCATTTCCATAAGCAATCATGCCAAAAAGAAAAAAAAATCCAATCTGATTAATAATTTAAAACAAACAAATAAAATAAGCACATAGTTTTGAGAATCAGGAGTAAGTCTGGCCAGAAAGCCCTAGATATATAAAAAATGAAGGGTTGTAGGGCAAATTCTGTTCTTGAGGCTTTGCTATAGGCCTTCCATATGGATTGGACAGGACAATACGTTCAGCGTAGTGGAGGGGGACACCTGCATTCTACCAGGACCCCCAGTCCTGGAGAGCCCAGGCCACCAGATGGGAATGGCCGACTGAGAGCTCCAGGGCCAACTACCCACCAACACCCCCAAGCTCTGAAGGTCTAAAAAGCCTCTGAATAATCCTAGTCAGGGAGAAGAATTATAAAAATGGGAAGAAATGGGATCCCTCCTCAGACCCCCAGCAGATGCAGGGAGGACATGGGGAAATAACAGCTAGCACGAAAGTTTTCTTGAGTACGTATGTCCTCAGCCATACTCATCTATTCAGAGAAGTTCCAGAGGCAGGAACTAAAAGAGTATTATGATTTTCTTTGGGGGAATAATTACTTTGCCCTTTGTTACCTTTTGTTAGCAGCTTGACACCTGGTAACCTTGTTGCACAAGGCACCAGATGCCAGTTTGGGTGTCAGTTTTGGAAGAAAAATCTTTCTTTTTTCCATTTGAGCCCGCAAATTTTTTTTTTATTATTTTAATTTTTTTTCTACTATAGCCCCCACAAAATTTAAGACAAGCAGACACCAAAACGCTCTACAAATGATACAGACGGGTGCTGAGCACTTTGGGAGGAAATAAAGGCAGCCCTTCTTCCCTGCTCACATTTGCTGGGAACATGTATCCCCTTACAAATAAAAAAAAAAGTATTAAGAACATGTTATGAAAAAATAACAAAGAATAGCAGAGAAATCAGAAAGTGAGTGGCACTTCAGATGGAGTTTAGCAAATTAAGTCATTGACCTGAAGAGGAGATTAATACCAAACAAGGTGCCCCTTCTTCTGAAGTAATGAATATTCTTCAAACAGCAAGGGAGCACTGACTGCTGTTTGATGCTGATGACATTGAAAATTTAGGAGAACAGAAATTCCATCATTTTTCATTTGTATGCAAATGCGCCTGTTCCAGAAATTAACCCCTGAACCCCATGTCAGTTTTCATCTGGAGGAATTCTCTTTGCCAGCATCACACGGCATAGCCTTGCCGCTATCCTGGGGTCACCGGGGCTTCCCCACACCGAGCCACACAAAAAAACCCTAAAACAAAAACAAACAAAACACAAATAAAAAGAAGAAGAAAGTAGGATGGGGGGAGTGGGGGGGGGGAGGGAGAAATTGGCCAGGCTTTGTTTTCCCCCCCATTAATGGAATATAAAGGAGCCAAAGCACGTTGTAAAATGCGCGCATCCCTCATGCATGGCTCTGGGATGCGGGCACGATTGTGATGCAAACCGCAGCCGCCCCCTCTTTAAGGCAGACCAGGGCCACTAAATCGCTTCACTACTAAAGCGAAGGTGAACCCCGGGCCAATACACACTCTTACACACCCTTAACACACTTACTCTTCCTTCCAGGGCTTCCACGGGCCAGGAGCGCCTTTGTCACTTGGCACCTGAGACAAACGCCGCTATCTGCATGTGAAGGGGAAGGAGATGATGGGGGCTTTTTTGTGGTTTTTTTTTTTTTTTTAATTGATGTGGATTTAATTATGCTAATTTAGACAGCTGTAAAGCCTTTTCAGTCTCGCTGCATAATGGGACCGGCAAATACAGGTGTCCTTCACTGCAGGCGCTTAATGTTTAACCTCGGGTCGTTTTGCGAGGAGGGGAAAACTCAAAGTAATGGTTAACTTTAAGCAGAAAGCTCGGCTTGGTGAAGCTCCGCAGAATCCCCTCTTCGGGCTGGTCCTTCCCTCAAACCCGTGCGGGGCTGCCGAAATCCGCACACGCTGAGCGCGACTACTTTTCATTATGGCGATGCCCACACTGATTAATGAGAGAGGCCGAGGCCAAAACAAGAGGGCACAGGTCTGCCACAGCCCTCAGCATTCTGCACAGGGCATCCTTCACATAGTTTAGGCCATCCCTAAGAAAATGTTTAAATTAAGGCAGCCTTTTGGCCTTCCTCCTGAGCTCCCCTTCTTGTCATCCTTTTTTACCCTTTGCCTCCAACCTCCTGCAGGACCAGCAACGATTAAGAACAGTAAGCAAGATGTCATCTTAGGGAGCTTCCTTGGTGTCTTACCCTGACCCCTCTGAGACTGCTGTGCCTCAACCCTTCCCAGCACCCCCCATCCTACCTCCGGGCTGGAGCAGACACCCCCGGTGACTCTCCAGAATCCATCTCCCAGGGCCTGGGTTTGGCCGGTTTAGCTCCCCAAAGCCTCCATACACCACAGAACATCAGCACTGCTTGAATAGATGAGTGTAAATGCTTGGCCAAAGGAAAGAAAGGATCACTGAGCTCTTTTAATACAGGATGAATCACAGTCTAGCAGCACCTGTGTCTCTTTGGCAGCCAGAGGCAGCCTCAGGTGCCTTGTGTTCAGATACCTACATGTTACCTCAAAGCTCTCCTGTTCTGTAACACCGTCTTATTTGTATGACCACTAAATAACTAAAAATATACGTGTTTCTTTAATATAAATTGCTATTTACTAAACATTAGGACCAAAAGTTCTGGCATACAAGTTCTGGTAGGTATCACTGAAGCAGCTTCAGGTGTTACCAGACTGAACTACCCATTGCTGTGCATGCAGCAAGCACAGTCTGATCAGAATGTCGGACTTTGGGTCGTCCATTCCTGCCAGAACATCTCTTTTTTAAGGAGTGCTGTCAAACTGGTAAATAGGCTGGAAATAAACACTGCACTGTCAGGAGGAGCTGGTTGGCGTAAGGCAGGAGAATGAAATCCAGGTGTACAAAGCTGTGTGCTGCTATGTCCTCTGTGGGTCTCCCAAAGGTAGTGGGAAAAGTGCCTTCCCATCACACGGCGTAGTGTGCAGTCCTGCTCCATGATGGGAGCTGCTTTGCATACCTGTATCTGTCTCCATCATGTTGGCACCTGGATGCCACACTATCCAATACTTCCTAAAGTGCAATCGACATGGACTTTTATCCCATTCCATGTTGTGGTTACATGATTTGCCCATGGTCACTAAAAGCAAGTTCAGATTTAGGCTTGTCTTCCATTATCTCCAAACCAGCCTGGTTCTTCCCAGTATGCTCCTGGTCAAATGCCTTGAGGTGATGGGAGAGCAGGCCTGGCTGACAAGTCCCAAAACACTGCTCCTTCTTCATTGAAGCTACTGGGGGTGTTTATCAAGGAGAAGCAGGGCCATCTGAGGTGCACGGTCTCCAGGCAATGCACTCACCTGCAGAGCAAACTGTGTTTGGAGCTCATCTAGCTCAGAGGATCCTCAGAGAGAGCAGGAAAAAGCAGAAAGGAAGATAAAAGCTGACTTTGGTTCTGTAGTGCTAGACCAATGGTCATAGTCCTCTGGCATCAAACTGCATCCCTCTCTTCCTCCCTGTCTGCAGTTTCACCTTCTGAGCTCTCAGTACCATCTATGGTGATCCTCTCCGTTTTGGCAATAGTTCCTGTCCTGGGAAACGCTAACGCCAGGCACCAAGGGGTTAGCAAAGTACTGTACTTCAACCAAATTACCCAGCTTCCAAGTCTGCAAATTCTGCTGCCTAGATACAGCTAATTCTCCCCAAACACTAAGTCCCCCTGTCCCCCCAGCTCCTCCTCAGGAACAGCCAACTGCAAAGCACTAGATAGCTATTATATTCACATGCATATATTATAAGCATTAGCTTGACAAGCTTGCCAGTGACAGCGTCAGTCATACTTCACTTCATCCTCCTCTTGTGGTCCAAGGCTGGATTCAACGCCCATGGGCCCACACTGGGCTCGCACAGCAGCCGAAGGGCCAAAAGCCAGTTAATCTGGAAGGTATCCTTTCCAGCAACAGCACCTGACTTCCTGGCCAGCTTCCCCCAAGGTCCCTTTGGTTGTTCTGGCAGCTGGGACATGGACAATGTGCTTGGGGTTGGGTCAAGTTTTCCTCTTGGCTGCTTTGAGCTCTTTGATGCCATTTTCCTTGACTCACCCTTGCTTACAGGGAATGGTGTCTATTACATTTTTTTCAAATAACCTGATATCCATAAGAAAGGCTTTGGGGTAGGTTTTATTTTAAGTGTTATCCACTCTTGCCTTTGCCTGATGCAGAAATGTAAGAATTGGTCCTAGAGCCAACCAAATCCTGGTGCTTAGCCCAGCAGTATATCGAATTTCTCCTGCATGTCCAGAACAAAAATGCACAGCCTTTTTTTTTAACAGGGACAGCCAACATACAACATACCAATGTAAGCACTCTGATCTGTATTTTAACAGATTTCTGGACTTTGTGGGAATTCTCTCTAATGTTGGAGAGGGAAAGATCTGAAGAAATGCTCCTGATGAAATAAAAATACAAATGGGCACTTGGATAACTATAAAGTTGCTTTCTTGGATCAAGAGCCTACATTAGGAACCAAATAAAATATTTAAAGGCAAGAATCTTTCAAAGTTTCCTCCCGTGACAAGGGAAAATATGGTTTGTGCTATACCAGACCTTCCTCTTGCAAAATCTGTGTAGGAGTTGCTGTGAAACAAACAGCATTCAACAAAGAACCCAGCAACTTTTGTTAAAGTTGCATTTATATATATATGTGTGTGTGCGTGTGTGTGTGTGTCTAGGAATGGTTGGTTTGATGTTTTTCCCTTTAAAATCCAAGTGTCAAGTTGCATTTCAGACCACATATAAATAGAATTTTACTCTCACATAATGCTTTTGTATCTGGTGTAATTCCATTTGCTGCAGCAGGTTTACCTTTCAGTTACTCTAATGGGAACAAGAGCAGGAATTATGCTGATAAAAAAAAATGCTGCTTACAGAAAGAAATACAAAAAAAAGAAAGAACACAGAACCAAACACTTCCCCTGGCTTATTTAATATATTTATTTTTCCAAATTGCAACAGAGATATTTATTTCAGGAAAGATTGTTTGATCAGCAAGAGTAAACACTGATACATCTTAAACTCCAAGGAGAAGTTTTCACAATTCATCAAACGACACCTAACTAAGATTAAGTTTACTTGGTCAGCTAAAAGAAACAACAAAAATAAAAGGGTTTCAGGTCATGTAATTATGCCCTTCTGTTTCCCAACTTTCTTAGAAATCTCTGCCTAAAAATAAATCCAGCATCCGGATTCCTTGAACAATTGGCTTATTTTAAAACATACAAAAACTCTTATTCCCTCCTTAGCCATTTTAAGGTCTGGGTGCTGGCACGAAGTAAGAGCGCTTAGCACTACTATATACCGCTTTCCATCTCCAAAGCACTTTACAAACATTAGCTAATTAATCCTCACAACACCCCTGTGAGGTATGTAGGTAAGTATTGTCATCCAATTAGGTAAGTATTAAGCACTGTTATCCCACCAAATAAGTATTAAGGTCTCCCATTTTACTGGGGATCCTGAGGACAACAGGTTAAGTTACTTACCAAAGGTCACAGGGGGAGTCGGTAGAATAAAACTTGGGATGTTCTGGTTTCTTGCTGGCTATTCAGGCATCCAGGGCAGCATCTGGTTCTGCTCCCTTGACAAAGGCATCCATCACCATCCACATGGAAATTAGGGCTTTCTATAACCTTCCAAGACACAGAGAGATGAGGAGGACAGTGTGGTGTAAAAGATGTGCTGGAGAAACACAGCTTCCCCTCTTTGAGTTGGGCAGCGATGACATCACTTAGCAAAGTTCTTGGGACTTCTTTTTTTTAAGAATAAAGGTCTTAGACCAGGGTGTTTTCCTGTGGGTGCACAGGGACACGCGTTCAAATGTAATATCAGGCCTAGTCAAGCAAAAGCTCCTTCTTCCCCTCACAATATACCTTTCTTTTCCCCTGTCTTGTAAAGGTGGACTCATGCATGTCCCACATCCGTGCCACAAATATAAAAACCTATCATCTTCTCGACATAAAAAAGCCCGATTTGAAGCCCCAGCCTGGAGGGTCCCAGATTTGTAGGTGAGCTCCAACGCACAAAGACACTTGATGGGACAAATCCCTTTTCAGAGGATCTAGAGAACAGGGCTAGCCCAACGCATTTGGGGTTTTAATCTAGTCTCAACGGATGTCAAGCTGGTGAAATAACATCATCCATCCCCCAGAGACAATGCCAGCGAGCTCATCTGCTTTTAATTTCACTTCGCTGCTGGAGAAAAAGTGAAATCTCCTACTGTAACTCCACTTAGAGCTCTGTTTGCAAGTTAAAACAGTCTTGACTTGGAGTCCTATGAGGTTTGTGAAGTTATTCAATTTGAGACTAGTGTAGGAAGGCCCCCAAAATGTAAAACTCCCCTCGAGTGAGCCCCCTACAAGCTGCAGTCCCAGGTGGGGAATATTGCAGGGTCTGTCTAAGGACCTGTCTTCTGCTGACACATGATGGACAACCATGACTGTCCTCTGCTCGGCAATTTGGCAGTCAGCTGGCAGCAATTTTGTTCTGTGGGGGCAGCCTGGGTGTGACAGCAGTTCTGCCTAACACGAGGGATCGGCACGGTGATGCTCCAGCTCTTGCCAGAGCTGGGGCAAATCCCATGTGTGAAGAAAAAAAAAAATAAAAAGAAAGAAAGAAAAAAAGACCTCGACTAGATTTCCACTGAGCTGATTTATGTTTTCAAGTGGAAGGGAGTTTTAGCTGAAGTAAACTACACAGTTTTTAGATCATTCAAAATTCATGGCAGTTTGATCCCACAGGACGTCAAACAAACACAAATGATTTGCCAGGAATCCCTACAAATTGAAATAACTAAACCTTGTACGGTTCCAGCAAAAGTCTTAAACCAGTTCTGAGGAAGAGAGGGGAAAAAAAAAAAGAGGACTCAAATAGAGAATTTTTATTTTACACATCTACACAAAAACATCTCCACTGCAACATGTAGCCAGATCAGATGCATGCAAAAAAGTAGCCCAAACATCCAACGTGTTCAAACTCAAAAAACCTCCAGCCCACAAACCAAAAGCAAATAAACAAATGGAAATAAGAGTCATGAACAAGGAAAGTAGGTTTAGATTCTGTTGTGTTCTTTGGAGTGGTTTTATTTTAACGTTGGACTGAAATAAAATTAAATAAAAAAAATTTATGAGAGAAAAGAAATGCAAAAAGCAGGTAGGGGACATGTTGTGTGTGTTACGGTCATGAGAAAGCAAATAAGCAACCAAAATTGTGACAAGAATGTGCTTAGTTATTATATTCTTTCAAGCTTGGTCAGCCAGCATTTTTTCCTTTTTTTTCCCTACGTACTGGTCATTGGTGTCTGCCAAAAGACTTTTCACGAATTTCCCAAAAAAACCCAGAGGAAATGATGTTTCTCCACAACCACAAGACTCAGCTGTCGCTTTTAACACCGCACTTTGTAGCCCTAAAACAGGGTGACATAGCATCCCCCTGCCCAACTCAGGGAGACTGAGCCAGTGGGGAAATTTCAGCGTGGGTTATGCAAAATGAAAGGATTAAAAAATGAAAAGAGCATTCGCTTCACGTTGCTCCTTTAAAACATTATCACACTGCTCCCTTTCTTTTTTTTCCCTAACATGACCTTTTTTTCCCCCCCGACGGTTTGTCTATAACTTAATATAACTAATTTTTTTGAAATAACGTTCCCAGTTAGCATAATTGGTGTTATACAGTTCTAATGTACGTTACAGAATATTCTGTCACTAGACACTAAATTGAAATTTTAAAGAAAATGATAGAAATAGCTGTAAGGGAAAAAAAAAAGTACCCTTTTAAATCTAATTTGCTATGCACCGCAGTAGGGTAATGGATGCAATGAAAGTTCCTTTATTGAGTTCCCATGTCCAAAAGGTATTTAGGTAGCAAAGGATGTTAAGCAGACCCCCCGTGCTCCTCCTTTAAGTAAAGATAGCAGGAAATAAGGTATATAGGTTTGTGTCCTCCTGATTTTTATTTCCTCAGGAGTACAACTTATGCAAAGGGCACCTTAGGCTACTTGGAGGATCACAAAGGGTGCCCTCGACCCCCTCGATGTCTGCATGAATAGAAGCATCTAAGGGATGGATGAAGCCATACAGCGAGTTAAATCCTTCAGGTGGGTCTTTTCAAATTCCAATAGTGAGGAGTTACTGGAGAATTGGTAAGGATTTCACTAGGCCCCAGCAGGTTTGAGATCAAAAGCCCCGGTTAAATAAAAGCCTGTTGGGAAATCTTAAAACCTCTTTGTAATGTAACTTAAAAAAGTTAATACAAAGAGCCCTTAGACTGAAGCCTGTAACAGCATGAACAAAGAGTATATCAAAACTGATTCCATTAAGGGAAGGCAGACAAATAAATTCATTTAATTTAAAGAGAAATCAGATATATTACTCTGCTAAAAACTAAAAAGCCTACACCAGGACAAAAAAAAAAACCCAACCCAACAACCTAGATTTTACAATACGCACAGGCATAGAGCTGTGAATAATAGAAATAGATACATATAAAATCTATTTATAAATGCAGGGAACAGAACGTTATATACACACGTATACGTTTAAGTATCAATTTATCCAAGATGCATGTGTATAATTGTAGTATATATATATTTTTATCATTTATGAGGCCTCATGCTGGGCTTTCAAATCCACAGTCAGATATATCTATATAGGCATCCAGAACAACGCAGCTGAAAGAGTCCCTATGTTCAAACTGACACGAGGCATTTTTCAACCCAATTAATTAAAAAAGATGGGTGCTCATCAGTCAGCTGGCACAGGGTTGGGTTGTTGGGGGTTTTTCCCACCCCCCTCCCCCCATCATATTGCCAGAGTGCCACAGTGTTAGTTGTGCAGCATGTTTGAAACAGAAAATCTGGAACTCAGCTTTTGATACTGTTCATTAGCTGACCTCTTTCCGAACAGCACTTATACTTCTAACTCGTTGGGAGGTCCTGCACCAAAGGTGGGGGGCGGTGGCAGGGGGAAGGAAGGGAGGGACATCAAGTTAGGTAGAAGCACTTATGTTGGAAAAGACCTTTAGGATCATCTTCTTGGTGACTTCAAGGTCTCGGGTGTCACTGGCACCCTCATCGAGGGTTGTGTACCGTTGGCACCGAAAAGCTGCCTTGTACACGTGCACAGGGTGACTGTGTCACTACAGCATGGTCCCTGGGCTGGGGGGACATAGCTGGGAGGGTCTCTCACTTCACAGTAGGGCTGGGTGACTTGAGCATGGGATGCTCTGGCACCCTTGGGAAGGAGGAGAGCGATGTCATAGAATCATAGA
>VZTU01011137.1:118513-133513 GCA_013400835.1 Zapornia atra
TTTTTTGGTAAAATCGAGGATTCACAGAAAGGCTTTAATACAATTCTCTAGGAAATTATTCCCATGAAAACAATTTCTTTGAAAGAAAACGCCCTCCGGTCTTTTCCACACAAACTAGTCTTGGGCTAGTGCATGAGAACCAAACTTAAAAGTGACTATGAGCAGAAAGGACTAATTCATTTCAACTGTCCTTTCTGGAATTAAAAATAAAAAATCAACCCCAAAAAAGAGTAAACAGCTAGAACAGGGAAAGGTGAATTTAATTTTCAAGGCCCTTTAACTTCTAATAATCAAGAGGAACAATATGGGAGGTACATTCTCCCCTCCCAGTTATCCTGATATAAATTCATTCAAGATTTATATTGGTGTAATAGAGGAGCAGAATTTGCTCCGTGATTTCTAATGAACTGCTGGCTCGGTCTGTAAAAATGCAATTAGAAAAATCTAGCCTCCTAATTCAGAACAGCTTTGAGCAAAGTCAGAGGTCTCCATGCTGCAAACACGGATGGAAGCTGGGCTGTATGTACCACGGCTCCTCGCAGTGTCTGCTGCACCACCGGAGCCGGGGTTGGGAGTGCTGGAAATGGTTTGCTATGAAATTCCCCAGTTAATTTAGGATTTTCTTCTCTATTATAAGGGGGAAAAGGCAATTCTCATGTGGAATAAACCTGCGTTTCCTGTGATCTCAAATGCTAAGACAAAAGGATTGTAGGATTAGGTGCCTAGCCTTGTCGCTGATGCAAGGAGCTGTCTGGTCAGAGTGCTGCTGGGAGGTTCTGGCAGGAGCAGGGAAAACCCACTTGGCTTGAACTCTGCACCAAAACTTGTGCCGAAGCGCTCGCAGTTGCTGTGTCAATGCAGGTGAGACATCAACAAATACGAAAGTAAGTCAAGGGTAACTCTGTCATTTTACTCATCTGATTAGGTCTCTGCATTCACCACTTACTCATGTGTGTAGGAACAACGGGACCGAGATCCCAATTTGTCTCTCTGACCTTTTGAAGTGAAGGCTTTAAATGAAGCAGCACAGAGCAGCCGGCTCGTTTGATCTTCAGAAATTACGAGGCAAAACTCCTCAGGTTGTTTCAGTCTCCAGCAGGCTGGGGTAGGTGGGGGTGTGTGTGGGGGAGAGGTCTACAGCTGGCTGGGGTGTGTGTGTGTGTGTACGTGGGGGAGACTGCCTTGGAGGAAGTCCCACCTCTGACTACCTGTACATCCCACCTCACCCTCCCGAGGACCTCGAAATGGGCCAGTGTGGCCCCCCCTGACATGAGGCCAACCTAAAGGTCCTAGGAGATGCGGTGAGGACATTTTCATCTCTGCTTTAGAGCAGCTGCGTATCCTCACTAAGAATGCAAAGAAGTAGCAGAAGATAATGCAGCACTGCTATTTATTACCCTGCAATTAAAGTTCCCACAGCGTTACTATTATAAAATGTTATTTGCAAAGGGCTTGTAAGGCAGAGGGAAAATTTTCCATCAAGACAGATGAAGCCTCACTTACCAGAGTGAGGAAGGTATGGTTAAAGGATTGTTGATCAGTAAGGACACCAAAGCAGAGCATCACCTCACCAAAGAGCTGGTCATGTGTTGGACCACGGTGTTGTGCAAGGACAGACAAAGTCTTCTACTCGAAACCACGCAGCTTTGGTGAATTGAGTGTTCACCACCAGCGCCAGCATGATGTTACGGCATCTCCTCTTTCCCTTTTATTGGAGAATGACTCACTGTGAAACTCAAACCAATTTGCTTTAATTGTACCGTGCCTCGGTTTCCCCATCAGCAAAGACAAGAAGAATTTGCTCTTGTCAGTGCAAGGTGTGGTAACATCAGTGAATATATGTGACACACTCCAGTAAGAAGTGCAGGGGGTTCTGTTGCTTGGGTCTACACAGGTATGACTCTGGCACCTACGGATGCTGTCTTGAGAGGACGGCTTCTGCTCAGCCACACTAACTGCCTGGACCCAAGCTGGGCTTCAATCAAGCAGAAATAAAGCGGGACCAGCTTACAGGACCGATACTGCAAAATTCCAACTCTGCAGTGCTAGGAAAATATCCCAACACTTACCATCAGACCTCCCTTGGGTTTTTGCCCAATGGAGTAATTCTAAAGAGAGGTGCTGCACGCTCTCTCTTGCACTGGGAAAGGACAGTTCAACATCCTGGTGGCATCCGAAGGCAGGAAGGCATGTGTGCAGGGAGGAACCAGCCTGCACCTTTCACCTGCTGCAAACAGTGCTCAGGCAAAGGAAAGATGCTGATGCCTGCCAGAGTGGGGAGAGGAGCTTCCCCGTCTGGTACGTGGGAAGCTGAGACCATCACTGCCCACAAAGAGAGGTCTTACCAGGCTTCACATCGTAACATCTTTCCCAGAGTCCTCTTCTTGCTTCTTCCCAGAGCGGAGTTGAAAATCTTGGAATTGTCATAACGTTTTATTATCACTTGCAAAACAGATTCTACTTCATCAGATAAAGACACAATTGCATTCATTGACTCTGACACAAGGATATGCATAGTGATAAACATACAGATAGATGTACACACTTATACATGAATGAGATATGCTAATTAAAAATTGCAGTGGGCACTTTATTAAAAATTTATTGTACAATCTACATCTTCAAAACATTTTACATCAACAAATATAGCAGCTTGACTGCTGGAATCATAAGTGATTTATCTTTAAAAGACTGTATTTGTAACTGGATGCGAAGATTCTTGATGAACTGCCGTTACATTTTAAACTACTGGATTTTATTGGAAGTATTTGACTGTTATCTGTTTGTTCTCCATCCTTGAGAGAAATAAAACAAGTGTCTCGGCTTTCATTTTATCGGATAGATGGCACCATGTAGCATATTTCCCATGCTAGTTTGAATTACAGCTGTTTATCTTTCAGCTTTCTTTAAGATTAATTAAATGCAAATGTAACTCCGCGAATCATGGGATTACCTGCCAGACCCCTTATTAATACCTTCACTTAAAAACCCCTGTGCCAGAGAGTCATTAATTTGCAAAAAAAAAAAAAAAAAAAAGAAGTGCTAAAGCAGCCCTTTGCCTCCAAACAACCCAGAGCTGGCTGCCCAATTAGTCCGGCAGCATTCGGATCCTCCTTTCAGGCCCTGTGGCCCTTTGAGGACACAATAAGGCTCCAATGATAACCTGGCAACCTAGGTAGAAACTCAGCCAAGTGTGAGCGTTTGAAGCTGCAGCTTGGCTGCCATCGTGTCGGCGAAAAGAAAGAATTCAGGCACCATGTCATCCAGTACAAAGGATAAAACCAGATTCAACCGGAAATTCAATGTGGCACCACATATGGGATACATGAGTGCGGTTATACAACAGGCCACATATTTTTTTTGAACAGTCTCCTGCATGTGATGCCGAGGACATGTGTAACCATCATAACGTCTCTAAGAATCTGTATTTAATTTGAGCTGGGGTGGTGGCAGGGATTGGAGATCTGAAGCCGCCACAGGTTTGTGGCAGATGGCTCTGTGTCAGCTATGACAAGCAGCCAGGCTCGGCTTCCTCTGCAGATTTTCTTTTCTCTCTGATCAGGTAAATATGGGCACACTCTGGAAACTTCCACAATTCTGCCTGAGGCTGCAAGTTTGTGACTTAGCCCCATCTGTCACAAATCTTCCCTCGGTTCTGCTGCGAGCAGAGACCTGAATTTACCGCCGAGCGCTGCCCAAGAAAACCCAGCCGTCTCGCCCTACGAGGAAGCACAAGAGAGGAAAAAAAACCACACATGAAGCTGAGTTAGATGCTGGGTACATGAACGGGACGTCTATCGTGGTGGGAAAGAGCACAGGGATCTGTGCCGAAAAGTTCTGCAACACCCAGGATTTCCGGAGGGGTGGAAGCGAGCGGGCCTGAGAGCACTTACACGGCGTTATTTGGGAACGGGGTGAATTCTGTGGGTTTTTTTAAAGACAGGTAAGCTGGACAGCAGCCCAAGGTTGTTTGCTCCTACTTCAGCCACCAAACATCCATCTGCTTTGCCAGCAGTCTCAGGGCACGGGGCAAGGACTGAACACCTGTGGAGATGGACCTGCCCCTCTCGCCCTCAGACACAGCAGAACCACGAACCAGCAGAAGCAAAGTCCTAATTCTCCTGCTTGACCATCATGGGTTTGGATTTGGGGCTTTATTTTAGAGTAACCTTGGAGAGGATACACTGATACACTGAGCTCCTTTTTTTTGGAGTGGGAATGATAACTCTGCAAAGGTCTGGGTGTTTGGTTTTCCAAGGAACAATGTTTCAGTCAACAGTTCTTAACTACACAGAGATCAAGTTTTTACACAACGCAAGGTCTCCCCATGAAGAACATGCATCACAGTCAGATGTCAGTAGTAGAACAGTATCTCTTATGAAAGAATCAACTTGTTTGTTTCTCGTGGCCTGGGATGAGAACTGAAGCAATTGCTATCTACTCTGCCATCATTAGGCTTCAGAGTTATCCTTTGGGATTTAATAAGGACTTTGATTGGAAGCTATCTAACACAATTACAATGAGAAGTTCAATGTCCTGGTGGTTACACAGAAAGATGCCCACAGAGCTGCTTTCTTAACGAATGCCTTCCTTCTGCTTTACAGGTGCAGCACACTGCTATGAGCTACAGCCCATTCTCAGAGAGCTGACATCTGGGTTGGACTTGTTGATCTCTTGAGTTTGGGGTGGAACTCGATCTCTTGAGTTCCCTTCCAACCCCTGCAATTCTGTGATTCTGTGATCTTGTAGATGTACACCTCAGAGAGCCAAGAGCAAGGCAAGCCCTGGGAGAAGCTCAGGTGCAGGACACATACCTCTATGTCACTCATACTTATGTGTATCTCTTATGTGTATCTATATGGCTGGATCCCAGGAGGACCTAGGAGATAACTTCAACAGCCTACCAGCTAGCTAATTTCTTTCATGGTGAGGACCCACATACTACTTGAAGACCTAAGGTTGGCCCAAAATGCTCAACTTTTGTCCCACAGTCTAACAGATCCTCCCACCAGTGCAAACCTCCTAAACTAGCTGGATTTCACCTCTATCACCCATACATATGGGCATGGAAAATATCCAGGCTTGAGTCTAACCTGGGTGCAACCCTGAGCAACTTAATCCAACTTTGCAGTTAGATCTCATTTTGAAGGTGGCCCTGCTTTGAGCAGAGGCTGACCAGACAACCTCCTGAGGTACTTCCCTTAACTACCCTATGATTCTGTGTTCTAAATAAGCAACCAAGGTTTCCTCTCACAAAATAAATCCTTATGTTATATACATTTTACCTAGGACCCCATGCATAAGGACTGACACAGACATGTGTCAGAGACTCCAGAGTTCCCAGGCTGCTATGACCTTCCCATACAGGCTCTCAGAAGCAGATCTAGACCATCTTTGAACCCACTTTTCATTACTCTCACTGGAAACCAAGCTTCTCAAGAGGCAAATACAAGTTTCACACTTGTGCTTCCAAGCTCCTTCTTACCTGTGCCTCACACTAACTGGGGAGAAGCACAAATCCTATACAAATCCTTCTTTTTTTCTCTGCAAACATCCTCTGCTGGAAATATTTGTACTATTTGCATATCCTATAGAGCTCTAAATTAACTTTATCAGCTCAGGACAAAAGATCTGGAGAACACTGTAAGCAAACATCTGTTCAATATACATTCACCATTAAAAAGTAAACAGTATGTTTGGCTCCATAAGGAACAGGTTGAAAATTATCAGAGTACAACACATCACATAAACCGATGGCAAGGCCCAGAATACTCCATAAAGCAATGATCACACCAGCACAAAAAACAGCTCTCAAGCATGAAAATGGCTTGGACGATGATAGATTAGAACATAAACATGGAGTAACATTCAAGAGGAGAGGCTGAAAAGACTGGGATACTGTAAGAGTTTGGCAAATGTTTATAAAATAATGAATAGTATGGAAAAAATGGATGGGGAGCTTCTGCTTCCAGATGACCAACTCCAGAGTAAGAATACAACTCAACTGAAGGTGGGAAAGTCCTGAGCCAATTAAAGGAAATGTTTTTTAGCACTGGCTCTGAATATGTGATGAACCGCTTTGCTATGGGAAG
Source organism: Zapornia atra (assembly GCA_013400835.1). NCBI lineage: Eukaryota > Metazoa > Chordata > Aves > Gruiformes > Rallidae > Zapornia > Zapornia atra. Next base: position 124,606 of record VZTU01011137.1, read on the forward strand.
CCAGGAGCAGGGGCTTCCAAGGGCCTGAATGTCAAACAGAGAATTATTATGTGCAGGCTGGCAATACTTCACGGAATCACTATGTCGGAAAAGACCTTTGAGGTCATCAAGTCCAACTGTACCTGTCCTCTACTAAACCATATCCCTGAGCACCTCACCTCATCTATCCATCTGTTAAATACATCCAGGGTTGGTGATGCATCCCCCTCCCTGGGAAGCCTGTTCCAGTGCCCAATAACCCTTTTGGTGAAGCACTTTTTCCTAATGTCTGATCTGTCCCTGCCCTGGCGCAGCTTGAGGCCATTTCCCCTCATCCTATCACCTGTCACCTGGCTGAAGAGACCAAGCCCCACCTCTCTACAACTTCCTTTCAGGTAATTGTAGGCAGTGATAAGGTCTCCCATTAGCATTCTCTTCTCCAGGCTAAACACCCCCAGCTCCCTCAGCTGCTCCTTGTAAGGTTTGCTCTTAACACTTAATACTAAAAGGTTGTGAAAGATGATAAAATCTCCAAGTCCAGCCTCAGGACCAATCTCTAACGACAAAGAGAAGACCTTTAATATCCTGCACCACCCTTCTCCTAAGTACCTGATGCTCATCACTATCAAAACCATGGAATTGGACACATGGCATCTTGATCCAGTTAGCATCTGTAAGGAAAAACAAAATTTCTCATGGAATTTTGCTGGGGAGCAGGAAAGGATAAGGGCAGGGCCATCATCCCTGACACTTACATGCCCTGTACAAGAGCTATGGACAACTTCTGCGCATCGCAACAGGGCTGAGTGGCTGATGGGGCATCTGGTGTGAGGCTTCCCTACATCCTCACATGTCCAGCACCCTGTATCCTTAGGCTGAGAATGCCTCCTGCTGCCTCCTTAGCTGTGTCTAAATGTTAAAAGCTGGACCAAGAGCAGTTTTCATTTCTATGTATTTTCCCAAAATACTAAAGATACTGTTTTATCTCAAATCAGAGCAAAAAGGAAAAAAAAAAAAAAAGGCAGAAATAAAAAAGAAGTAAGTTTTGTTAGAACTGCCCTATACAGCCAAATCCCGAGACTGGAAACAATTCAGATGTCTACGGTCTAACTGGGATCTTAATTTGATTTTGCAGCAGTTTAATCCCTTTGAATTCAGCAGCCTTCCTTCTACAGTGGTGTAAGAAATGAAAAAAAAAAAAAAAGGGGAAAAAAAAAATCACGCCATGTGTCTTTTCATAGGCAGGTGAGCTTCTGTAGTGTGATGGAAATGAGAAGATGAATGTCAGAAAGTGGGCCAAATTCTTTTCTCCGTTAAACAAGCATGAGTGAGAGTAGGATTTTTCTGTAGGAACTGAAGCTGACAGCATGTCAACCAGCACTCATTCAGCTGGGAGGGCTGGGAGAGATTATTTAAAGTTGTCAGCTCCTTCCATGCCTGGCTTTTGGCAACTCTTCTTGTCCCTTTCCACTGTATACTCTTTATACATGCTGTTTTAAATTAAGGAACTGAAGTGAGGGAACTGAAAGGTAAACTTAAAGAAAATAACGCAGAAACAAATGCTTTGCCCTATTTTACTATTTTTTAAATTTTAAATCTGCCAGATAGGGAGCCTGCAAGCCCTGACGGGTCCTATGGTGTACTCTGACGGAAGCCGATGCCCTGCTGCTGTTACTCGCTTCGTTCTGGCGCCTACTTTGGCAACCACAACCACCCAGAACCAGTGAGCAACGTTCTCAGTCCATAAAACTGGAGCAGAAGGTGTAATTGATAACAAACCTCCCGCTCATCCTAATCTCCTGTTAATAACTGGTAGAAGGCAATGTCCAAATGCAAATGAGCCAGCCTTGGGTACTGTGAGAATTCACAGGGCTATCATAGGTGCATACATTATGGACACCTTAACAAGTCTGTAGCATGAATCTGCTCCATGGAGTGAAGCTATCACAGTTTAACATCTCGGTGTGTGCATTTGCACTGGGGTATCGCTGTGTCCCGGTCCCTAACCCAACTGCCCCACTGCCACTTGTCTCCCTTTTGCCCCTAACTTTGACAGCTGTAGAAATAACCACCTGCTTAATTAGACCACTGCCTAATTATTACGGATAGCCTCAGTTACAGAAACCCAACAGTATGTAAAAGGATAAGCCAAGGTACATGCAATAATGGTTACTTCCCCGATCTATGAGGCCGAGGCCTCAAACACTAACAAGAAGCACTGTTTGCTCTTAAGGCATTTTTTACTTTCAGGACTCCACAGCTACTTCATGAATGACAGAATCACAAGGTTGGAAAAGACCTTTAAGATCATCAAGTCCAACCGTTCCCATACCATGCTACACCATATCCCTAAGTACTTCATCTACCCTTTTTTTAAACACATCCAGGGAAAGTGACTCAACCCCCTCCCTGGGCAGCCTGTTCCAGGCCCCAACAACTGTTTCAGTAAAAATTTTTTTTTTAATATCTAATCTGAACTTGAGGTGGGGAGCATGTCAGGAAGGTTTCTGAGATAAAAGTGCCTAATTAGTACGCACCAGTGTGCTGGGGTCCCTTTTTTATCCCACAACAGGATATATAATATTATCCTGACCCGAAAAAGGGGAAAATGCAGTGGCAGTGCTGCATACCCTGAGTGATTTCACTGCTTCCTAAAAATCGTTCCACCTAAAATGACATTAACAGCACATATCTCAGTCAGCGTTTCTCTAGGAGGTTTTGCGGATGGTTTACTTGTGAAAGGAAGACTTGGCATACGTGGGTGTAGGTACAAAAAGACAACTCTAACAGTATTCTCCGAGCTGATCCAAAGCCTATTAAAGACAACAGGGATCGTTTCACTGGTGCTCCCAGGTTCTGGATTAGCTTCATGCTTTACTCACTTTAAAGCGATTCCCCCATTCAGCTCACTTGCTACCTGTTGCAGGTTTTCCACCCAAACGCTCGGAAGATCTGAATGGGGATCTGCGCTGTTAATAGTGCCCACGTACAAGGGGTAGGATAAACACCTTCAGCTTGCCTGAAAATCATCCGAAGGGATTTAAAAAAAATTTTAAAAAGGAAAAAAAAATCCTTCCAGCAGATCAACATTTTGCTAAAGGGGCTCGTGCGTGCATTTTAAACCCATACTATTTTGTATCAGAATTTGCTCTCACGTTACTGCTGGTTTTTAGCTCGCCATGGCTCTGCTGAGGAGTTGGGGATCCACACGCAGAGGGATGGACGATCCACGTGAAACACAACTATTAGCTGAACTTGAAGCACTGGGAAATGTCAAGGTAAACGTTTAAAGGACTGTTTTCTCTTTGAAGCCACCACGTATAGCTAGCTATATAATACTATTGACTCAAGAAGTAATGCCAAACACTGGAAGTGTTCAGTCAGCATTTTAAACTATTATGAGCTACCTTCTGAACCATTGCCAAGTTAATAGACAATGAAAGATAATGAGCTTGAAATTGGGTGTTAAATTGCATTTTTGGTTCTCTCCTTTTTCTTTTTTTTTTCTTGAAGTTTAACTGTTTCCTGCAGAAACAACATCAGCTTTGATGTATCATTATGTAAACATCTATTTTTAGGTCGCAAGAAAAGTCAGACGTGGGCTAAAAACCTCGCTCCTCCCGCTGCATGTGTGCAGGAAGGGGTCGAGAGGCAGACGACGCGCAGCAAGACCCAACACTTTCTGCTCCCCAGAGGGAGGATGCTGGAGAGATGAGGTTAGGTCTGCTGGCAGCATGAGCCTCCAAATTAAGAAGGAGATTACTCGACTTGCTCGTTAACGGCGTGCCTGGACGGCGACAGCCAGGGAACGCGCTAAAGAGACCACGTTTGTATCGCACGGGTAACCGGAGGAGTCATTTCTGCACACTCACAAGTTTTTAAGGATTTTCAGCTGAATTTAGGGTTGTTTCTGGGGTTTTATTTCACAAAAGAGACCTGAAACACCTTCGTCATGCAGGGGTCACATCTATCCAACCTGCCCACGGCATAGCTGGGACTTTATAAGTCAGAAAGCACTGTGAATTTACGCATCAGCACGCAGAGAAGAGCGGCTGTTTTTCTGAAAGCAGCATCGTGTAAGAATAGCTCTACTCTGGAGTAAGAGAAAATTCGGGGCTTCATCTACAATCACGTAATTAAGAAAAAAAACCCACCCTAAAAAAAACCCCTGTACTCGTAGCAGCCTAAATACAGCTCTTAAAAATGTGAGAGTTGGTCTAGGACTCAGCACTCGACCAAAACTCGGATAGTCTGGCACTGAAACTGTGCCTTCTCTACATAAATAACTGCGATGAATAGGACATGATTAATGCTGGTTAATTATGCTTCCCAGAAACTTTTGTTTTTATGCTCGATACACCTTAAAAAACAGAGAGTTAAAATAATCATAATTATAAAAAGAATTGAAATCACTCGGAAAGGCAGAGCAATCTTACCTGGTACAAATCACCTGCATTTTTTGAGGACTGAGGATTAAATTAGGATAGGAAGGTAGGCTTATCCTCATTAGTATAATTGTAGGATCTTTCTTTTATTTTCCTTTTAAACTAATGAGTTGCATTAATCCAGGTTCATTTTTATAAGCCTCTTGGGTCCAAATGTAAAGGACAGTCATTTTAGAAAACAATAAATTAAAAAAAAAGCATGTAGCATGCATTAAGTGCACGTATTTCATAAGACCTAGGTTAATACAACTGGCATCTAGCTTAATTAATCCTTGTTAGTGTAACAACTAATATCCCTCCCTAGCATGTTTCCTTTAAACATTAGTATGTTAATTAAATGTTGTTTTTTTAAGGGTGGGTTGTTTTTTTTTTCTCCCTTTGTACTTGGATATGGCATTATATCATGTAAAACTATTCTGAACAACTACCTTATAGAGATGTTTCCTTACAGTATCTGGTCTCTTGCAGAAATTCTGAAGCCTTTTAAAAAGCTGTTCAGGTGTAGAATACAGATATTCAGCTGCAGGAAAAACAGATACATTTTTAATGAAACAAAAACCTCAAAGCACACACTCGATATTAGTCACTTTACTAATTAAAAATGCATATTGCTCTGTGCCGCCTCGTGTTTTACATTATTTAAGCATGATTTTATAAGGTTACCTCAGCTCACAAGGATGTTTAATGCTAAATAAGACTGTGTAGTTGTGCTGTTTAGACATCTCCTTTGGGTGATTAAAATACATTATTCTAATGTAACACAATGCATATGTGATACATTTAGTGATGAGATTTTTCAAAGAACCGGTACTACGTTAGCGTGCATCCTGTAACAGGGTTGCATGTTATTAAGTATTAAATTGTTTAAATAATTTGGTGTGATTTTCAGGCCTTAGGTTTTGGGTTGGGGTTTTGGGTTGGGGGTTGTTGGTTTGTTGTTTTTTTTTTCCTGTGTATCAAAAAAATCTGCAAGCCATTGTGGCATCACTGACCTTTTAACAAAAAAATCTATCATTACGGGTTGTGTATGCTAACAATGAAGAATGCTATTTCAAAACTTGCTTTTGTGTTATCTTAAAAGAACAGATGGCAAATATAAACTTCGTCTAATGTATTAAAACACATAAAATTTTCCTTAACACTAACATGTTGGCTTGCCAAATAAACAATTGCTTTTTGCTCAAGTTTACTCTTAAACTTTGTAGTTTAACATGAATCGCGCCGTGATGTTTCAGGAGGAAAAGAATGTGTAGTGAAGAAGTAGCTACCTGGGAATATCTCTGGGTACACCAAGGCTTTGGGACACAGTGGGTAACAGCCACAATACACAGCTTCCACCCTGGAGATAAGAAATAATAAATATATACAATTAGCCATCAGTGAGTCAAAAAACTTACTCTGGTGCAAGAGCACTGGGGCTGGCTACATATAACAAGAGGAAAATGTGTGGGTTTTTTTTTTTTTTCCCCCTCAGCAGCATAATCCTTCTAAATGCCAAAGTTGCTCTTTTTAAAGAAAATTTTATTGATCATATGAATTACATAGAACAGAACAGCGAGCATATGTTTTGTGCGCTGAATAAATCAAAGCGCAGCTCTGCATTTTTTTGTTTTTTAAATACTGTTTAACACATTTTATAATCAGCAGACAGACACATGTAACAACATGGTGAAGTATGGACGGCTTTTCTTAATAACGCTGCAGTAAAAAAAACCCAAGGGCATTACGTGCGCGCGTCAGGATGCACGCGGATGTGTCAGCGCGGGCACACGCGGTCACATCTACCTGGCAGAACGAAATACTCTCCTTCGACTTTCAGACTCTGAAGGTTAGGATCAAATATAGCCTAGGATTAGCTTGCAGCATACTTAGGGATGGGATATTTGAGCTCGAGCACACTCTTTGGGTAATTTATTTAATATTTTGGGATCATAAAGCATTGTATTTTTAAATAACTACTGATGAGAATCCTCTGCCAAAGAGCAAGGCGTTTTGTACTCAGGATCTTTCAAGGAAGAGTTTATGTATCTCCTGTAACATCAAATCCAAAGTTTGCTAGCAGAGAACCCAAAGAAAAGCGATCCCCTCAGTGCCTGCACTTTAGCCACTGAACGGGTTAAGGCATCACGTCTTCAGCTTATTTTATTTTATGCATAATGACCACTGATCTGACATAACGTCCCTCCAAAGATACAACTGTAATTTCTGTTGGCCAGAAATTACACACCGAAATTCAAAACACTTCTTAAAATATGTTTATTTTATGAGAGTCTTTGAATTTCCTCCAACATGTTGACCATACGAGGGCTTTATTTTTAACTTCAGTTTCCCTCAGTCCCCAGGAAAAAAAAAAAAAAAAATCTGAAATCTTGTCAACGTTCACCTTTTCTATTTTCAGTGACAAGCCAAAAGGCTTTTGCTACCTTCGTGTGTGTATCGAGTTCGGTACTTCAGTACAGGCACACAGAAGGAATTCTGTTTCCTTTAGATGTGTTCAGTTTTGAACAGGAAAATAAAAATAAAATAAAATGAAGAATGACATATTCAGTCTTCATGCTAGAAATCTACACATATCCACAAAACCCCGAGACACACATCTCTCTGCAAATGCCTTTCCTAAGCAATGATTGCTAGGGTGGTGGATTTTTTTTTCCATAAACTTTTAAAATTTGTAATTTATGGTGGGTTTTTTTTTTTTTTTAAATAACATATGCACTTCAGATTGCATTTTAAACATTAACAACGATTTCGAAGTGTACATCGTCTAGCACTATATTTTTTACCAAAGGGAAATGTTTCTGATGTGTGATTTAATTGATGATTTCAGTTCTTAAATATTGTGTCATATGTCAAAGCAAATAGATTTTTAAAGTTTTCTTTAATCTAGGAGGAAAAAAAAAAAAAGAGTGAAACTGTGGACATTTCAGTAATAGCTCAGATCACTAAGTTATGTTAAAATATTTGCTTTTTAATCATATCGTCTGCATGGAAGGAAAAAAAAAGAAGAAGAAAAAAAAAAAGAAGAAAAAAAAAGAACAGCTCCCTAAAACAAAACTGCAGGCCAAGATGCAATCTGAGTCATCATTTGAGTATGCAATTTCCCCTCATGAGAAACCTCTACCAGAATCATGAATTAGTAAAATCAGAATTTAATGCCTCCGTAGTTTGCTGGATAAAAGTTCAAATTTGAAATTCTTTCATTTGCAAATGATCTTATTTGCATACTCATTTTCTACCTTTCTGCACTGAAGTTTACAAGCGGTTTTCTGACAGGTCCTTACAGCAGTGCAGCAAGCCTTGCTATAAACCGTGTACCCTTCTGATGCCAGGACCTATAGATCAAAGGGAAACCGGGCAGAGGATCCCCAGCACACAGAGAGAGGCTTCGGTCCCACCACGGCCAGGGGAGCTTTGCAACTTCCACCCCTTCCTGCCCTTTTCCAGAAAAGCCTCATATGATAACAATGCTACAATTATTCTTCATCTCCAACCATAAGCGCTACTAGTTAAATAATAAATAGAGTTCCGATTGATCTATTGTTAAAATGGCTAGTAAATGACCTTTTTATTCCAATTAACAAATCATCTGCTAAATCTATGAATCTTAATATTCAGATCTATTCACTTCAATTCATACAATTTATCTGCAAATAGTTGTTGGGCTTTTGATTCTAAATATAATTAGCTGATAATTTTGCTTGGCTGAATTACTTTTCTGGAGGGCCTGCTAAGGCTCTCAGTCGCATTATCTAGCAATAATGAATCTGATAGGTGAAATTTTTTACTGTAATGAGGATGAGACACAGTTGTGACACCTGAGTCTAGTAATAACAGAAGACTGCTAATTATCGACAGCACTTTTTTCTGTGATGCACAGAGAAAAAAAAATCCCTCATTATTAAAAAATAAAAAGTTACAATTATAAGTGACACCGGAGGAGAGTAAATAAAATGGAGTGATTAAAACATTGCTGCTTTAAGGGTGTTTTTAATTAAGTGGAAATGCTAATGTTGTCATACTTAGCAGATGGGATTAAAATTAGTTATTGTAAGTAACTCATATTTTATGTTATGGTTTCCACAGCATGTCTACAAGATCTAAGAAAGTGATACATTCCATAAGACATTTAAAAAATGAAATTCTCATAGTCTTTACAGCTCATAATAATGAACATCATGAATAAACTATTGAAAAAAAATCCTGCCAAGGCTTTTACCATAGTGACTTAACTCGCATGGAATGTAACCATAATGTACTGGGCTGCTGGAATCGCACTGCTGGTCTGCCTTTGTCTTTTGCTGATTGTCGCATTTCTTATTTCCTTCCCACTCAACAATAACAGAAGTTTGGTGTTTGGGCAGGCATCCAACATCAAGTGTGGTGTCAAGAAGGTACAGCTTTGGTGCAAGGGAAGATGATGACCACCCACCAAGGTGATGTTCTAAACGAAAGCACAGGATGCATCATGTAACTGCAGATAAAAA
>VZTU01011137.1:138513-158513 GCA_013400835.1 Zapornia atra
CCAGAGAGGGAGTGGGTGCCCCGTCCCTGGGGGTGTTCAAGACCAGGTTGGAGGGGGCCCTGGGCAACCTTGTGTAGATCCAGGCCTGGAGGCTGGTGACCCTGCCTGTGGCAGGGAGGTTGGAACTCTATGATCCTTGGGGTCCCTTCCAACCCAGACCATTCTATGATTCTATGATGCTATGATTTGATGACTCTCTCTATTACCAGAGTAACTCAGGCTCAAAGCCGTGTGTATTCGGAACAAGCCCTATTTCTTTTCCAGGTTGGGTGAAACTACTTACGGAGTCGTGGTTGTCAGAAACCAAGGGACAGAAGGAGCGTGCAAAAGAGTGGAATAAAAATATTAAAGATTAATGACCACTTTCATGCCAGATATAAGCCAGAAGCTCTCCACAGAAGTCCTTAACCCCACGTTTGAGAGGGAACTGAGTGTTTTCACCTGCTAAATTCTCAGCCTGGATTTCAGACAAGTGACCTCGGCTTGAAAGATTTTGTTTCCTACCTGAATAACCCAATCCTTCACACCTACCTCTCTACCTAAATAAACAGAGAAGTGGTACTGAGACCCAAGTCATAAATAAGGTCTTACACTGCCAAGTAAAATAAAAAATGCTCGCTGTCTTCAATGATTTTGATTATACAACATACCAATAATATTTAGTTTTGCAACTACAGAGATTTTAAACACGTTCTTTCACTAATGTAAGAAAATACGTACATGAAAACTACTTCTGGAAATACTTGTTTTATGGTAACTTTACAGTAGAAAGAAAAAAAAAAATAAGAAAGGTACCTGGAATTTCAGTGAAAGTCTCTCCAAGGACGGACACATGAAAAGGTAGATCTTTCTCTTTCAGTTTCAGCAGGACTTTAAAGAAAGTTTCAGGATCTTTGTCATGTTCCCTTAAAACAAACAGAACATATCTCAGCATCATTTATGTTTACTTGTGGAATTGTTTTTTTTCTCTGTTTATTGGAACGGTATTTCAATGGAATTGTACTTTTGGGTGCTGAATGTCTTCAGCATAATTCCCCTCTTTGTTTACACCACATGGTCGAACATCTTCCTCAACCCACCACCCAGAATCGAAACTTGGTTTAGATTCTTCTCTCCTTTCCCTATCTTTAAACCACCCCCCCCATCAAAGTAAGAAGGACCAAGGAATATCTCACCTAGCTGATGGCAAAATTGTATTAAAAATGGGCAGAGTAGGAAAAAAAACCCTATTTTTTTTTTTCACCTGCCAAAAAAAAACCCCAACACATACAATTACCATTGTAGATTACCTCCTTTTTCAGGAGGAATAGGTCAATCAAAAACTTTTGCTAAAAATTTAGGATTTCCCATGTTGGAATTTCAAGAATCCATGCTGTCCTACTGCAAAGCTTCTGATCCATTCAGTGATTCAGGTAAAGCAGAAAGGAATAAACAAACACAGGGCATTTTCTACCTTTAGACTTTTAATGAGTTATCTAGAAGTTAAAACAGAAAGCAAGAAAACTGTATTTATTTGTCATTTCAACTGAAGATAATATTAAAGGTTTGTGTGGGCATGCCAATGCCTTGAAACATGAGGTTGGTTTTCTAGAAAGAAAATAAAAAGCCAATTTGCTCATTTACCTTCTTTACTAGGACAGAATGGAAGGTTCAAAGGGTACCACAGATCTAAATTTCCCAAATTCAGTAAATTGTATTAAACAATTAAATAATTCCCCCACTCTAAGGTGAACACTGTATCTTCCATTTAATTACTCTGCTTTAAATTATTGTATTTCAGACAGATGTGCACCATATGTCTTTAAAATATTTTGGTTTTATTTATTATTTAGAAAATTCCACTGCTTTCCTTCCTGTATTAAGGGAAAATCTATAGCTCAGCTGTCCTGGTGTCTTTCTTCACAGCCTAATTTTGTAGAATGAATCTGTAGGTTTGTCACACTGCTATATGAAAGATTAATAATTATATGATTCAGGAAATCTGAAGCCAAATGACATCTGCAGCTCTACATGTGTTAATTTCTCATTTAGTCAATATTTTTGGTTTAGGGAATTAAAACAAATTAATCTTATAATTAATGTGACTTTCCTAGTCTGAGAAATCTTCAGGAACTCTGGAGTTTTCAGAATTAGTTGTATTTTCTTAAAATAAAGCCAGACAATAATTACTTGAAGAAGTCCTCCATCTCCCAGATTTGTTTTGTTCTCAATAATAAGGAGGAATGCAACTGCACAAGCTTCATAATTTGTTTCACATCTGTGAACCAGGAGGTTTCATGGTGGTTCCAGTAACCAAAGTGGATACAAACACTGGCTCAGGGAAAGAGTTTTTCCAGTTGCAAAGATCCCAGAACTGCCTACTAGTTTGCCTGCATCCTCATGCTTAAAACAGCCACCTGTTTCTGGAGGGTGAATTATGTGCCACAATGTGTTGCCAGTATTTTAGGTCCCTCCAAAATGCCCAGCTGAAAGATGGTTCAATCGAGGGTTCACACTTGGCTAGGAGGGAGCATCTCTCAGAGATGTACAAGCCTGCAAGGGAAACAGCTTTGATGCTGGGAGTCTGTGCAACTCGGTATTAATGATTCCCTCCAGCCTCAGTTTCCCCATGGCAGCCTTCTGGGGGCGCTCTGTAAAGAGTCCTGATGAGCCCACCTTGTATCTGATGCTGAGTTACGTGCAGCTCATCCCAATGTAGACCGCGGCATCCCCGTTAACACAGAGCAGGCAGCCTCCGCAGACAGAGCCACGACGCTCACAGGAACGTTTCCAAGGTCTTTACAGCCCCCCTATCTGCTTCAGAGTCACAAAAAGTCCTTCCAGCAAAGGATATGCTTTCCCTCTCCCTTTCCAGAAGAGACCAGGGGTCCCAGAGGCAGCCAAAAGTGGAGGATGCTGTTGGAGCCACATTGTCAAGGAGCTGGCAGGAGAATACGGAGCCTTACAGCTCGTGGAAGCCACATAAGCTGCACATATTTAGGAAAACTGATAGGAATTGGAAGTTGCAGCTTTGTTTAATAGGTGGGGAAGAACAGAAGGAAAATTTGGCACCCAAAAGGAATGCTGAAAGGGGAAACGTTTCCTCTACGCTGGAGCCTCTCTTACAGGCTTGCTGATGTAGGTGATCCTCCTCCCATAGCCCCTTTTAAAATATTTTGCTTTTATGTGATACTCACAGACTTTTATGACACGTTTCGTGGATCTTGTGGCTTTTCTATTCAGGGGGGGTCATCTTATTGCCTTTATCAGTTCCTGTGACTTTCCCACACCACAACCATTTTTTTTCCAGTTAAAACCTACACAAAGCTTCTAGCCCTCACACCTACAAACTGCAACGTATTATTGCTCTTGCAACTTAGCAAAGGTATAGCTGCTGCTCTTGGTAGAAAGAGAGAAACAGCACGAGACCGCCTCTCTACTGCATCAAAAAGAAGAGAGCTCTGTTTCTTGGCTGACATGGAGAAAATCATATACAATCCAGTCTGCCTTACTCAGCAACAACTGCTAAACACACCAGATTGTCATAGCAGTGATCGTGGAAAAAGATGAACACAATATGGAATGTCTGTTCTGTAAAGATCTGCTCAAAATGACGTGCACTTTTGGCTGCATCTGTTGCATTTTTGAGCTTTATTAAACAGTATTAATTATATATACTCCATTTCCTTAAGAAGAACTGCAAAACTGGATAAAAATCCAGATACTAAAATGCAAACTTTTCTTTTAAGATATTATGTTTTGGGAAGAACTAAGCTAATGAGATTTTAGGGTCTGGTTTTGTTGTTTAGTTCAGGTATTTTGAATGCTCTTGTATCTGTCCTTGATTGGATGTGCATCTGGTAAAGGGAGAAGAAGAACTGGCCCTGGTATGAACCACAGAATCACAGAATTACAGAATGACTTGGAAAAGACCTTTAAGATCATCAAGTCCAACCATTCCTGTTCTATGCTAAACTATATCTCTAAGTACCTCATCTACCCGTCTGTTAAACACATCCACGGATGGTGACTCAACCCCCTCCCTGGGCAGCCTGTTCCACTGACAAATCTTTCAGTGAAGAACTTTTTCCTAACATCTAATCTGACCCTGCCCTGGCGCAGCTTGAGCCCATTTCCCCATATCCTATCTACTGTCACCTGGCTGAAGAGACCATTGCCCACCCCTTTGCACCCTCCTGTCAGGTCAGTGGAGGTGGGGAGAAGGTCTCCCCTCAGCCTCCTCTTCTCCAGGCTGAACATCCCCAGCTCCCTCAGCTGCTCCTCAGAGGATTTGCCCTCCAGCCCCTTCCCCAGCCTGGTTGCCCTTCTCTGGACACACTCGAGGACCTCAATGTCCTTCTTATGGTGACAAGCCCAGAACTGGACCCAGCACTTGAAGTGCGGCCTCACCAATGCCGAGTACAGGGGCACAATCACCTCCCTAGGCCTACTGGCCACTCCATTTCTGATACAGGCCAGGATGCCATTGGCCTTCTTGGCCACCTGGGCACACTGCTGGCTCATGTTCAGTTGGCACTCTGTATTTCTTCAAAAGCACATGAAAACATCAGAGTTACCAAACTCCACCTGTAAATACCTCAAACCAGGCACTGGCCCCATACCCACCCTTGGATTTGAGAGCACTGCCATTTGAGCACTCCAGCTCCACATCTGAACGCTGCACAGGGACATGTTTTACCCAGGATTACTCAAGGCTTTGTTTTTTTTAAACTTCTGAGTCTAAAACACATTCAAAGAGAGACATTTGAAGTGTCTCTTAAGAACTGGATGAGGTTTAGTGGTCTGGATACGGGAATGTGGCCCAGGGTTCGGCCTGGTGACTTCCCTTTCTCACCTGAAATAAAACTTCAAAGGCTGTCCTTGAAATGGGGCTCGGGAGGCTGGTGGTAGGAGCAGCACCAGCACAGAGCTTCCCTTATCTCTGCCTCAGATTTTCTGTTCATAAAATGGGTGTGCTGGTATTATTTTTTCACCACAGAAGGATGCTGTCAGGATTAATTGATGACTTGACATCCCTCTTTTCAGCCTTAAAATGATTTTTAAAAGGAACTTCATAGCACTATGATGATGCTCTCCTCCATACAATCAATGGCGACAGTCTTCAAAACACCTTTCTGCTATTCAGGGAAGAAAGCCTGAGCCCTCGAGCATTATCCATTGCTGGAACTGGAATGAGAATACCCAGGGACCAGCTAAACTGGAGTTATTCCCTGGGGCTGGAGGACACCCACATCCTTGACCAGTGATGGGAAACACACTTTTTAAAAAAGAATGAAAGAAATAGCAGAATTTGGTCCTTTACATTATTCAGTGCATAATCATATCTTGAATTTGAGTGAAATTCGGTAAGGGACCCATATGGTCTTCTGTGACTTCAGTTCTATTTTTTAATGTATATATAAACTCATAATAAACGGTGATAATTGCAGTTATTTAGGATTTGGAGGAAGATAAATCTAGCTATGTAACAGAAAGGAGGAGAGTTGTGGAAAAGGAACAAGACTTTCTCAAAGGGGTGAAACAAATGCAGCCTCTTAAAAAAAAAAAAATTACAGTTTATGCAAGTTAATCAGTCACATAAAAGCACTAAGCTGGGGAGAAAGTCTTAATATTTAAGAAAATATTGTGTTAAAGCTTGTGATAACAGCGACCCTGTTGTGCCATCCCTCAAGGTGCTACATATTCTGAAAGGGTTACAAATAAGCTCAGCTAAAAGCGGTATTAAAAGGGTTGATCTTAATCTTCTTAGGACATTTAGCACGGGAGATTTTCAGCGGTAGAGAAGCCCAAATTGTGAGGGCACACAGTAATATCTCACTTTTTACAGCGCCTTATATCCAAGCAATTCAAACTGGGTGCATCTCCTTCTGCCTCCCCGTTTCATGGAACCACCTGAATGTCAGAATAGGCAATACTTAAACAGGGACAAAAACCTTCAGAAGTTAAACTAAAGTTAAACTAGCTTTATTATTATTATTATTAATTAATAATTATTTTTTCAGGATGTATACAAAAAGCTAAGCCACAGATTTCTGCCTACCTGCAATTACTGCTAGATAAAACGGGCTGCTGAAGCATCACTCATTATTTATGAAGCCTGGCAGTGGTTATAGACACAGAACTGCCGAGCCAAGAGACACCCAGGGACAGGGATGGCGTGAGGGGCAGGGACAGGGCTGGGGAAGTCCATGAACACAGAATCAATAATTAAAAGCAAAGAAATGAAGTTTCTAAGACACAGACCATGAAGTTGATGACAGTGGTCCTTCAGTTTTGGGAAAGTGAAGTAGAGATGAATGAGTTTGGCAGCAAACGAGGCAGAAGAGATAGATGGGCAAAGCAATGTGATGAGGAAGAATGCCACAATAAAAGAAAAAATACATAAAAATACAAATATTCCAGTTGAAAATTAAGAAATGATGGCATATCCAAACCCAGGGGGAAGAGAGGTAAGTATTGGGTAAATAGAAGAGCAAAAGGAAAAGGCATAGGCTTGGGAAAAAGGAAAGAAAACAGAAAAATCAGACTTGGAGATAGAGAGAAGCTGCTGAGAGCATCTGAGAGTATTATCGGTGGTAGAGGAAAGGTCAGAAAAATATCAGTAAAGATATAAATTAGGAAGCAAAAATAAAAGTGTGTGGTAATTAAAGGAGAACCAAAGAGGAAGGGAATAAAGAGTGCAAAGGCACGCAGCAGAGTTAGCGTGGAAGCAGGGTGCAGTGAGGATCGAGAACAAAAGTACTAAGGAGGAAAAGGTAGAAAGCCTGCAAAAATCCCTCCTAAAAGTTAAGGGTTTTGAAAGAATGAAGATAAGCAAGGGCAGTCACCACTGCTGAGGGAGGGCAGAGCCAGGAGCTGGAAGGTGCCTTTACCCCAGTAACGTTCTTCGTTTGGGTGATAACAGCAGGAACTTGAGGTTCTTCACTGTTCTGGCTGATACGGTGCGGACTCGGGGAGGGTGAGGAAGGATGCCACAGGCTGATAAGAGGACTCATATGACATCAGCCTCCTGTTGACCCTGTATCTGTCCAGGGCATTCTCAAGAAGTGAACAGCAGCACATCAATAAACGGGGCAGCTTTTGCATGCACACTGCTGGGCTGAAATGGGGCTCCATGTCACATCAAACCTAACCCAAAGAACAGTACCAGGGATTTTTTTTATCTGTGTTATACTATTTACTGTATTGCACTCTAGCATTTTACATTCAATCTTCAGCTCACCAAAATCTGAATATATTATCATTTAATAATGTTAGAAGGTAGCAGTGTAGTTACAGGGGAAAAAAAAAAAAGCCTGGCCTTCAAACCAGAGAATTGCAGAGTTCTGGTCTTTTCCCAACACTGATCTCGCACAAGACAGCTCTGCCCAGGCCTCCCCATCTGTAAGAAACTGTCTTACAGGAGCTTGCATTTACAGAAACATGGTGAGGATGGGAGTCTGTAAATACCTGAGGAGGACTGCACAGGGTCTGGCCGAGATGGAGTTAATTTTCCCTTGCTGGAGTTGGTAAGACAGGGTGGTTTGGGTCCAGCACCAAGGCTGTCTTCCCAACATTCCCCCTCACCAGTTGGCTGCGCAAGACCTTAGGAGGGGACACACCCAGGACAGCTGACCCCAAGTGTCCAAAGGGATGTCCCACACCATGTAATACCTGCTCAGTAGTAAGAGCTTAGAGAAAGGAGCAGGAAGGGGGGAAGGGACATTTGTCATCTATGACGTTTGTCTTCCGGAGCAGCCACTACCCGTACTGAAGCCCTGCTTCCTGGGAAGCACCCGGACATCGCCTACTGATGAGAAGTAGAGAATAAATCTTTTGTTTTCCTTTGCTTCCTCACCCAGCCTTTGGTTTTGCTTTCTTAAACTGCCTTTCTCCTGACCCATGAGTTTTTCCCATCTTATTTTCTTCCTCCCCATCCTACTGCAGAGAGGAGTGATGGAGCAGCTTGGTGAGCACCTGGTGTCCAGCCAAGGTCAATCCACCACAAGGATAATATTCTTAAAGGAAGAAGATCTGTGTTACAAACCTATTCAATACACCAAAAGAAATACAGAGTAGTAATTATTTTCACGGAGGACAGAGGATTTTCCTAAATCAAATTACTTTAATATACATTTTCTATGTTAAGAAGGGGGCGGGGAGGGGGGTGTGAACTGAAAATTAAAACTTATACCAAAGTAGAAGTTACTTATATATTATAATTACATATAATATATAAATATAGATAAAATAAATAAAAGTAAAATAAATAGAATCAATATAAATATATAATTATATATTGATATATAAATATAATAAATTAATACTCATGCCAGATTTCTGGTAACAATGCTCATGATAACCTCAAAAGAGGAAATATTACTGCCAGGACAGAGCTATTGGAAAAGAAAGAAGGGGGAAGAAATAACTATGAAAATGCAAACACAAAGGAAAAGTTAATTGCTTTCCAGTTATGCAATTTATCACAGTATTTCTCCATCTTTTTACACTTCCAATATGAGGTAGACTGTAAATATGTAGTTAAGTCCAATGTGTTTTCTTCCTCAACTCTCACACCTATAAAATGTCTTTGCTGTAATTGTGCCTCTAAACCTTGTCTGGCATCATCAGCATCAAAAGTTACCATAACATCTAATACCCCCTCAGTTAATAGAAAATGGAGTCAAGTAGAAGAAAATGTTTCTGCATAAGTGTCACTGAAAAGAAAAAAAACCAATCCCTACAGAATAAATTTAAGCTAGGAATTTGGAGGTCCTACAAATAAAAAGGGTCCTGATCCTTGCCTGTGCTAGCAAAACACCTCTGCAAGCCAAGGAATTAAAAAATGGCACAAAAGAGGTAAAAAGCAGCCAAACAGTACTGGCAAATACAGTGTTTTATTTTCTATTACAGCCCATGACGTATTTACAGTGAGGAGTGTGTATTTTACCTTCTGATTTTTTTCAAATTGCTGGCCTGAGAAAAATGGGTGGCATTTTGCTTTACGCTGGAAAAGCATTTTCTCCTATCTTGTGTTATCTGGAAGAGATTCATAAAAAGAAGAAAAAAAAAAAAAAAAAAAAAGAAAGAACTTGGGGAGTTTATTGTTTAGATTCTTCTTCTTCTGCCCTCACAATTCATGAAGAAAAAACTCAAAATAAAATATTGTGCATTCTCTAACCAAAGAAACCTCAGGATCAGCATCAGTCATTGAGCCTCCTGCTTATTTCCTAGAGAGAGATTAACCTCCAAAGACAAAGACCAGCATTTGGTCTCGTTACCTTGGTGTAAAAATCAATTGTACTTTCTTTCAGTTGCTTTTTTTTTTTGTTTCTTTTACCTCAAATTAAAAAACCTGGCTTTTCACAAGGACAGGATTTGGATGAAAACCATTTTAGTCAAATATACAACCCAACTCAATAACTGCTACGGACTAGCCCCAAATAGTTTCTTTAAATAATAATAATTTAAAAAATAAATAGTTAAAATTAACTTCCTTTTGTGTTCCAAAGGTAACATAACAAATGGTTTCCTGTTGTCGGGAGTCATGGTAAGCAAGACAAAATAATCTGAGTGACCCTGACAGCCCTGATAACCACACACAATATGTCCTATTGTAATTCAGCCTGCTAGGAGGAAAAGAAAAGAAGCCATGTCACGGTAATAATAGATGGATATGAATATGAGAGCAAAGGGATAAGAATCTACTCAGGTGGTTCCTTGGAAGAACAGAAGAACAACCAAGCATAAATTACTACATAAAAACTACATTATTACACGTTTCCCTGGGAATGGCAATCCCACTGTAGAAGACACTGTGGCCCTGCTGTGATTTCCAGAGTGGACTCACATCGCTGAACCACAACTGCTTAATACTCTACACTCTATCTGGGTCAGAAAGAAAGTCCTTACTGAATAATACCCCATAAGAAGTTAGCTCAGCTACCTGAGATAGCTCTTCCTTTTTGGATTTGTGAAGCTGTCATCTCCAAGGATGAAGCTCCTAAGAGCAACTTTCTTGGCGCTGAGACCCAAGGCTTGCAACTCGTTATTCAACAAGGTTAAAGCAACTAGAAATCTCACCGCTTTCCGAATGAGGAATCAACTAATTTCACTGAGTCAGGCTTTGCACAAACACAACTGAGAAAAAGCAGAAGTTAGAGGACAAAGGGAGAGGGAGGAAAAGGGGAAAACATGAGAAAATGAAAGCAGAGAAGAAGGGAGATAAACCGTTGTGGTGCAGTAAGAAAAGGAAACTGATTAAAAAGAGCTTTGAAGGAAGCAATGTAACTCCACTGTTATTGGTGAAAATAAGAAAGAATATTAGATCTTTTGCTGATTAAACATTTTTGTTTCATGGAATATTTGCACACTTTGGTCAGGGGGCTGGTGGCACCGTCTGCTAAGTTTGTCTGGGACTTCTTATTACAAAACATTCCCTGTCCTTGTTTATGATGTTTGCAAGAGTGAAGCTACCTAGGACTATCGTCATCTAGAAAAAGTCTGCCAAAAGATTCCCAGTGCCTCCAACAAACAAGATTTAAAAAAAAAAAACAGTACCCAGTAAAACTACAAACTGTATCATGCATATATTAGATTGAACATGAGCCTCTGTTTTGAACCTCTTTAGTTTTAGAGCAAGAACTAAATACCTGGATGTGTTTGATCTTGGATAAAGATATGCTTTTTGTTGCACATGTTGGAAGACTTCCTAAAATGTAGCCAAGGCTTTGAAAAACCTCTCATGCCTGGTCACTGAATGCTTCATGTGTCTTGGGCACAACTTAGGCCAAAGCTGAGCAAAACGGTACTACTGCTGCAGGTCAGGGAGCTAAAACCCAGGCAGGAGCCAACATCTGGACCGAAATCACAGATTTGGTCTTCAGTTCCCCTAATGGACTCAAAATAAAATTACTGGACCTGACAGAATAAAGAAATTATATGCATTGAAAGGAAGGAAAAACTAGAAAAGGGAAGATTTGGTTAAATTAAAAAAAACAGTAGTATCATAGAATGATAGAATGGTTTTGGTTGGAAAAGACCTTCAAGATCGAGTCCAACCATCAAAGAAGAGATGGGTTAAAACAGCAGAAAGTGGTAATGATAATGTCTGCTTTTCTAGTTGACAAAATCTCTTTAGCTACAGACCATAAGGAAAAATAAATACCAAAGGGGACAAATAAGATCTGATCAATATGACCAGCTATGCAAGAACAGCACAGCAAAGAAATAGTGAACTGATTGAAGAAGTAAAGGAGATGGGGAAAAGATACAGCACAAGGCCAGTTCACTTGGAGAAAAATGTGAAAACAGTATAAAAGAGCAAGGAGACAACAGAATCAGGCTGGACAATGGGGCTTAGGAGATAAAAGGGACCACTGTGTTGTAGAAGGTCCCTTGCACAGACAAGGAGTAAAATGATGGAGACAGAGAAAGGTTGAGAAACCAGAGAAGAGAGAGATGCAAATTTGCTGCACGCAGACTATTTGTGAGGAGGTACCCAAGGAACTGAGCCTGGCAAAGGCTGGAAGATTTGAAAGAGAAAGGCTAGGACCAGCTTGGGTGAATATAGCAAGAAGGACCCCTTTGGTAGGAACAGGTGGAAGGGTGTAAGCCCACTTCCTTCTGAGCCTTGACAAGACTCCATAGTCCCACCAGTTCACATGCGTGTTTGCTCAAAGACTTGGGTTTTGTAGTTGTACTGGAGAAGACACACACCATGAGGTCTCCCATCATGGAGGGGAGAGCCAAGCTTACTGGAGCTTTTATGGCAAACTATGATACTGCTATACCAAACTTAACTAATCTTCAAATCTCCAAGTGATGTGATTACATATTTGCAGATCAAATAAAAACATTGTTTTTTCAACCATAGCTGAAGCATTTATTTTAACTGGCTTCAGTGGATGGCACTGAAGTGGCTGCCCTATGAACATCTGGGCAGCACACAGGGGGTGGAAGGAGGTTTTTGCATGTGGTATTTTAAGCAGAGTCTTGATGGTATTCAACTTTGTCCTTGTATTTAAGAAAACCTGTATATCAGAGTGCAAAACCATTCCACGGAGCAGAAAACTGCTCGCAAGGCTTGGATTTTGCTATTGTTACAGGTAATGTTCTGATACAGGTGTTTACTCCAAGCACACCATGGAAGATGCTGCTGCTTTATCCTTCACTTTACAGGAGTGGAAAAAGGTTTTACACCTAATTTCTCTAAACACAATGAGAAGCAGAATTGAGCCACGGAGCTTAAATATAGAAAAGAAAGTAGGGTGCTTAGTAGAAGTGAAAGAGCTAAGTGTATTTGAGGAAGCAGTGAGTAAAAAAATAAGTTTTATTTTAATATGGTTCTTTTTCAGCCTATTAAGCTCTCCAGTATGAGAATGAAGTCTGCTAAAAGTTAGTAAATAAAGGCTGTCAGGAGAGCTTTATTAAATCACTTACGATTTATCATGTTAAAACTCCCACTCTGGTTTCTTAATAAAACTTTCAGAGAATATATTTAATTTTCCTGGAAATCAGAAGCCAATTACTAAGTACAGGAGTTACTGCCGGCTACCCCACTGATCAGCTTTCTGTAAATAGAATATTTACCAACAACTTGGGTGTAGTTCTCTAAAGTTTCAGTTTCTGAAGGTCAAATAACTATGTAACTGCTTAATAAAGAAGCAAAGAAGTACCTCTAAATATCTCCAAGCTCTGATGGGCTTATATTCTGCTCCTTAGGTGAGGTATTAGCAAAGCTTATTTATTTTCATTTCCAAGGCTTTTATTTGCTCATTCCCTTGTGGTAAAGCTGATTTCCATGATGATTCCCTTCTTAATTTTAATACCCTTTTTACTCATCATATAGACATAAGAATTTTCCATAAAATAATGAAACCCTTCCAAAGGAAATGAAGACAACTAGGAGAGGAAAGTAAACTACAGCTCACTTTTTTCTTTTTCTTTTTCTTTTTTCAATTAATTGATCCACTGTCATCTCACATATATGAAAGATTTTTTTTTTTAATGAAAGGAAAATAAGGTTAATTAACATAAAACCCCTCACTCCTTGAGATGTTGAATTTTGTATTTTATCCATGCTGCCTTAAGTGCCTTGATTTCCCAGTAATGACCTAGTTCTCCTAATGAGTAACATTAACCCCTGGCTGTAGCTGTCCAGGACTTAATTGTCAACTGGAGCTGAAATAGGAGAGTTTGCCGATCAGCAGGTATGTGGTATATTAACTCATGTCATTTCAGCCTCTAATAAATAAATCTGTTGCTAAGGCAACAGGAGCATCAGCTGTATCACTTTTCCCTTCTTTTTTTTTCCTCTCCCCCCCTCCCTTTTTAAAGAAAACTGCCTCTCAAAAAAAAAAAAAAAAGGAAATTAACTATATGTAACTGTAATTAGAAGAAACGTCGTTTCTCATATAGGAAAGAGATCTATATTAATGCAAAAAAAGGCATTCAAAAAGAGGACAGCTTCCTATCAGGAGCAGGACACCTCAAAGTGATTTCCCTCTGCAGAGGGAACAGAATTTGAAGTGAGACCAGATCGCAAAATATTGTAGCTCTTTGTGTTTCTGAGAGTTCCCTTCTCCTTTAGCACACTGCTGATGCCAAAGAACAAACTGCTTCAAGTATTAAATCTGAGGCCTGGGAAATTGAAACCATACAGGAATTGAAACCATACCACTACAACCCAAGATTCTGTGAATCTTTCAATCTGCTTGTCAGAATGTGGCACTCTGGGAAACTAAAAATCACCCCTTTTTCAGCTCTTTGAAGTTTACCAGCTCATGAAAACTGAAGTGTCTGATTTAAAGGCAGATGCCACCACTCCTGTCTGTCCTGTAGTAGCAGTTCCCTGGTTCTTGCATGGGAAAAGCAAGAGGAAGCAACTCAAACGCATCTCCAAAGGCAGACAGGATTTGGTGAGCTGCACTGCAAAAGCTGGTAGCTCACTTTCTGCCTCAGTTTCTCTACCTCTGAGATCGTGAATGCTCCTGTTTTAGACAGAATTGAGTTTTATGGAAAGGCAAAGTATATACAAGTGCAGGTAATAGAAATATTTTTGTGTTCTGTAAGGCTCAGGAAGGACACAGAACTCCTTGAAAGAGCCCAGCTCAGGGACACCAAGGTAATGAAGGGAGTAGAACACCTTCCTTATGAGGAGAGGCTGAGGGAGCTGGGCCTCTTTAGCGTGGAGGAGACTAAGGGGTGACCTTATTAACGTCTATGAATATGTAAAGGGCAAGAGTCAGGAGGATGGAGCCAGGCTCTTCTCAGGGATGGCCAATGACAAGACAAGGGGCAACGGGTACAAGCTGGGGCATAGGAAGTTCCATGGGAATGTAAGGAGGAACTTTGTCACTGTGAGGGTGATGGAGCCTTTGGACAGGCTGCCCAGAGAGGTTGTGGAGTCTCCTTCGCTGGAGACATTCAAACCCACCTGGATGTGTTCCTGTGTGATTTAGTCTGGGTGATCCTGCTCTGGCATGGGGGTTGGATGAGGTGATCTTTCGAGGTGCCTTCCAACTCCTAATCGTCTGTTATTCTGTGAAGATCTTATTACCGTGTTGGGGATGATGCACTGCTGAGGTGTCAGAGCTTCGCAGGTGAATGCCCCAGCCCTCACTTACTTCCTGCCCTTCTAACATGGGATGTACTGTTTTCCTGACAATTTTCAAAACTGTTAGGGTTGACATCAGGTTTTATGACCACAGAACGGTTGTTCTGTACCTCTTGTTACCCCACACCTCAACCAGAGATCAGGCAGGAAGGGAACTGAAGAGTGGCTCACAAGACTGATTATTGCTCATGGAATACTTACGACAGGCTCTGTCATATTCTAAATGTAGCAAGCTGCTCCTCACAATTATATCTGGCCTTTTAGATAAAAAATACAAAGGTAAAGCAAAGAATCAATCTTTGTGTTATCAAAATTAGAGATGCTTTCTCCTCTGGACCACCAACTTCTTGAGAAAACATGCTGGAAGTAAGATAGAAAAAATGCTGCTGAGATGTCCACGATAGCAGGAGATATCTTCATTATATGCTGAACTTTTCTGCAAGCTCTTAAAAATGCAGGGCAAGGAATAGCAAAACTTCCACTGAAAGGGGTCAATGGCCCCACCCACAGGAAGAAGTGTCAAGGTTAGATTTCAGCAATGAAAGAAGAGATACTTCAAAACTCCCTGCCAGTAAACATTTAAATCAGAACTTCTTGGAGTATTTCATTAACTTCCTTATTTGCTACTTATAAAAACCGAGAAAGTGCTCTCAGACTGAACTCTTCCTTGCATGACAGTGAAGTTAAGACATTTTTGTTGTTTTTGCTTAGGTGTTCAAGAAGAAAGGCTGTCAGCTTCTACTTAACTAGATGTCTCAATGTACACTTTCACGGCACTGGTTCGTTAAGGGTAGACAATGGCAGGACAAGGGGGAATGGACTGAAGCTAAAGGAGGGAAGGGTTAGATTAGATATTAGGGCGAAGTTCTTTACAGAGAGAGTGGTGAGGTGCTGGAAGGGGCTGCCCAGAGAGGTGGTGGATGCCCCATCCCTGGAGGTGTTCAAGACCAGGTTGGATGGGGCCTCAGGCAACCTTGTCTAGATCATGCCTGGAGGTTGGTGGTCCTGCCTGTGGGAGAGGGGGTTGGAACTCTGTGATCCTTGGGGTCCCTTCCAGCCCAGATCAATCTGTGATTCTATGATTCATTCACAGCCTTAGTGAGCACGGTTCTCTTTGGGAGTATCAGATAGCTCTTTCCATTTGAACACTGTTATTTTACATCCTACAGGCTTTTTATCGTATCTGGTACCTTTTAGTTAATCACAGAATCACAGAATCGTAGGGGTTGGAAGGGAGGGACCTCGAGAGATCATCGGGTCCAACCCCCCATGCCTGAGCAGGCTCCCTATCTCATATTACACAGATAGGTGTCCAGACGAGTCTTGAATATCTCCAGCGAAGGAGACTCCACCACCTCCCTGGGCAGCCTATTCCACTGCTCCGTCACCCTCACTGTGAAAAAGTTCTTCTGCATGTTGGTGCGGAACTTCCTGTGCTCCAATTTACAGCCATTGCCCCTTGTCCTGTCCCCATAGACCACTGAAAAGGGGCTGGCCAATTCCCCCTGCATCCCATGCCTAAGATATTTATAAACACTAATTAGGTCCCCCCTAAGTCTTCTTTTCTCCGGACTAAACAGTCCCAGCTCACTCAGCCTGTCCTCATATGGGAGATGTTCCAGGCCCTTAATCATCTTTGTAGCCCTTCTCTGGACTCTCTCCAGGAGGTCCCTGGCTTTTTTATACCAGGGAGCCCAGAACGGGATACAGTACTCCAGGTGGGGCCTGACCAAGGCAGAGTAGAGGGAGAGGATCACCTCCTTCAACCTGCTGGACACACTCTTCCTAATGCATCCCAGGATCCCATTGGTTCTCCTAGCCACCAGTGCACACTGCTGGCTCATGGCCAACCTGTCATCGACCAGGACCCCCCAGATCCTTCTCCACAGAGCTCTTCTCCAGCAGGTCATCTCCCACCCTGTACTGATACAGACAGTTATTCTCCCCAGGTGCAAGACTTTACACTTGCTCTTGTTGAGTTTCATTAGGTTTCTCCCTGCCCAGCTCTCCAGCTTGTTGAGGTCTCTCTGGATGGCAGCGCAGTGTTCCTGCATGTCAAGCACCCCTCCCAGCTTTGTATCATCCGTGTACTTGCTGAGGGTGGATGCTATTCCCTCATCAAGGTCGTCAATGAAGATATTAAACAGGACCAGACCCAACACCGAGCCCTGGGGCTGTACAAACACTTGCATTTTAAAGCTTTGAGTTTTACCCATCTTACCTACCCACCATGTTCACCTTTTTGGATTAAATTTGCCAGAATTGGTGGCTTTTCAAAGATGAGGTTTTCCCACAGGAACCCACTCCCCATTCAGTATGGATCTAGAGCCAAATTCTCCACTGCTTCTCCTGGCAAAGGGGCAGACCAAACCTTGGAAGCTAAGATTTCCCTGAAATAGGGGGTAGAGTCTGCTTTCCTTTGAGAACATACCACCTCTGCCCTCTTCATATGACATTTCACCCAGCAGGGAGGAACAGGACCACGGCCCTTTCTTCCACATGTTTTCCACAGGCTGTTTGCAATGCTGAGGACACTTGTTGAGGTTAGTAGCATTGAAGGGTACTCAAAGGTGGTTTCTAGGTGGAGCATCTACTCTTTTGGCCTTGCTCTCCTTCCATACCTGCATCTTCATAGTGTAAGCTCAACAGCATGAGGAAAGCATGTAGTAGAGATTCACTGTAATCTCAAATGCCTCTACATCAAATAGTTTTGGACTCTGAATTCAAAGACAAACAGTAACCACACAAATTCTGTACTGCTCTGCCAAGATGAAGAGGAACAAGGTGCTGCTGTTAAGAAACGTCTTTCCAGGCTCCTCTCCCCCACGGATTGCAGAGGACCTGCACTCAGCTCACTGATGAAGAGCTGCCCCACCACAGAAGGCATGCAGCTGACTGCACTATCCAGGACAAGCTCTTTCCAAGGACTGGCTCCTGAGTAAAGGGGACCAAGCCCTAAGGGTGGGCAGGGACATGCCAGTACAGCAATGGTGAAGACAGAACCACCTTTCCTCCATAGACTCATTTCTTCAGCTCTGACTCTGTGCTACATGACTATCAGACAACCAGGCACAGAGCTATCTCCACACACACAGTTTTCCTCGGCACCAGAAATCTTCAGATAAATTTTTGCAATCTAGATTTGATTTTCTTCTGAATTTCCTCATCGTGACTTCCACCACTGTTCCTCCTGCTCCTGTATCTCCTGCCCCACGTCCTTCCCCATGCTCTTGTCACGGGCTGGTACATATGGACACCTGATAATGGGTTTATCTGATCTTCCACGTGAATTGATAGCTGCTATTTGTTTGCATGCGCGTGTAAATTCTCGCTGAGTCCCCGTGTGATCTATTATCACACCCGCACAATTAGGGGGAGGAAAAATTGATTTCTGACAACTTTCTCTTATCAAGTCTTTAACTGCTGAGATGACACAGCGTGCACAGGGAAAAGAGACAAAACAGAAGGCTCGGGTGAACGTCTCGAGTTAAAAGAAGCATTGTAAGTCTTCTCCATGAAGGAGACAAGAGGCTCCAGTCTTACAATAAAATTATGTATGTGTCACCCAGATGATGTGACTGTAGTTGGGGGGCAGTGGGTTTGAAGCTTTGCACGTCTACCCTCACACTAAGGGCTGAGGAACACGCCGGTGTACCCCAAGCAGAGCAAAACCAGCTTTGACAAGTGCCCATGGACTCACTGGGGAGCAGCAAGAGGGACTAACAGATATTAACAATGGTGGGTTAGTTTTAGGAAGGGGAGAGAGGAGGATCATGCGATACTAGTCAATGCTACCTCAACATATCCATGCTTCACCAAACAACTGTTCCACCACCTTGCAGTGTAAACCTGAGGGACAGCAAGAAGTTCTAATCAGATCTGGGAACTTTGTCCATTTTGCTGGCAGTTTCCAGCAGTGCCCATGTGCACAAAGGGAAGAGTAAAGCCCCTGGCATAGCCCTTGCAAAGAAAGCAGCTCGGAAAACCCATTGCAGCCTTTTATCCGGATCCTTGGCCATAAGTCATTTCTATTAGCAGCGCCTTGCTATAGATGTTTATAACAAAACATTAAAGACTCGGCGAGAAAGGAGAAAACAAATTACTCTGCAGAGAACCTAGCAACTCTGCTAAAATACTGTCAGTTATTTATCTGCTGTCAGCAGAGACTGCACACTGTAATCCTCGACAGGCTCGGATCCGGGGGGGATGGCGAGAAGGGGCAGGGATTGCATCAAAGGGCCTGTTCTCATGCAAAGACATTTTAAACACCGATTTTAAAGCGAGGGCGCGTCCGCTAGAGAATGTCACTTTGGATTTCGATGCGGTTCCAAGCGGGCACGGCCTACGTCAGGTTGATTTGGCGGGAGAGGTGTTGGGGCTAACGCTGTATTTTAGGGCACCAACAGTCCCCGCGAAGCACTAAGGCAATGAGGTCAGCATCGCTCCATTTTGAGAGGTTCTCTGTAACAACAGCACGACTTCACATAGATTTTTTTTTTTTTTTTTTTACAGTTTAGCCAAAGGGTTTGTTTTTTTGTTAGGTGAAGTGGAACACAGGAACATAAAAAAAAATAAATATAAAATCTGCCTTTTCTATTTTAATTTTTTTTCCCCCCAAAATGAAAACCACATGTAAATCATCAGGGCAGACAATGGTCGTTAAGTGTTATTGTATAGGACAATATCTGCGAGCGCTTCGTGCTGGAATACAGGCAGGATACCACTGCCAATGTTTTACACACAAAAACCCCCTTGCACATTACAACACTTGGCTAAAATTAGTCCTCTTTACGAAGAAGCTCGCGCTAGGCCTAAGAAAGGGATGCTTTTAACTGCTGATGCCTGAATAAGGCACGCGATGAGATCGTCTCTAATAAGGCAACGAGTGCTTATTTTTGGCTACGCTGTGTGGCAAAAGGGCTGCCTCCAGCCCCTGGTTTTCACCTGCACGATCCCAGCTATGGGCTGAGGATGCTCGAATCTTTGGCGAATGCTAAGCCGGCGCCTTAATTTTCTAATTCATATTCATCAATTAAAAATAAATGGTATTTTTTTTACAAGCAAATTTACATAAATCAGTTGCTAAAGCACCCTAACACTAAAGGGTAGGAGTTCAGCTAGGAAGATTTGCATGCAGCATCCTCAGACGAGGGCAGGCGCTTTCGATTTCCATCGAGAGCCTTGCTGCGCTGGAACTCTAATGGGCTTAGAACAGTAAATTTTGAAGAAACTGATTGCTGCCCCTGTAGCTAGTAAATGCCTGCCTGGACCCAGTGGCATTTGAAAAAAGTGTTTTATCATAAAATTATCCCAGCAGAGTCCATTCTGCAAGATAACATCATCATCATCATCATCATCAGTACTCCATGCAGGACCCAACAGCTCTGGCACAATATTGCCAGTC
>VZTU01011137.1:161013-258815 GCA_013400835.1 Zapornia atra
CGATAGTCCTGTCCACTCGAGATATTACAGAGGTTAAAAGTCAGATGTTGCTTATCTTCTTCCTGACAAGGATTTGTACTTTCTGGTGCTTCAGGCTTGCTCGGTCTTGCCGGTGCTGTTAACGGGGCAGGCAGCCCCTCGTGCTGTGTGGTACAAAGTCCAGGCTGGGTTTCACAAAGTCCAGACTCACAATCAGTGCTGCTGTTTTTCATTAAAGCCCTGCTCTTCTGCTGGCTGGGCAGACCCTCTGATTGATAAACATCACCATTTCTTTTAACACCAATTACCTTTTCCAAATGGGCAAGCTTATGTTCTGGCATGAACCTGTTAGGCAAAACAGAGAAGCAAAACATAAATCCATACTGTGTTCATGCTGGATTTTGGTTTCACCTGGTAATGGTTAATTAATTAATAGCAAAGGAGAAGACCAAACACGGCTGATATTTTACATCCACCCAAGTGATGGCTCCCTTTGCATTCAGTAAATTATACACTTCATATACATTCTGGTGAATATGGTACCTGCAAAATAAAATAAGAGGTTTGGCGGCTGAGAAGCCAAGGGTCTCCGCTGAACACATCACTGCTAATGGCACACATACCAACAGGCAGAACAAAACTTTCTGCCTGCTGAAATAACATAATGCAAATACCTCTGGGAAGTAAAAAGGGGTCCCTGCCAGAAAAGCCCTGCCATCTTTGCCAGGACTACAGCTAAGATTGGTAGCAAGTGACAACCACAGCGGTGTTCAACCTGGTGTGGGGGCCTAGTTGATGTGTAGACTTGAGCCGAGGAAGTTTCTCCAGCACAGATCAATGAAAGCTAACACAAAAAATGACTGGTTGTTGCATAACAGCGTGGGCCAAACACGTACTGTGGCATGGAAGCAGGTCTTCTTACCCAACTGTCCTTGCCTGATTGCTGTAATGACCAGCTGAAAAAATTAATCACCAATCAAGAAAGCCACAGCTAGGAGAAAGGGGTTGAGTTGTACATCCATACATACGATAAAGGCAACCGCTCCTCTGCTTTTTCATGTGTGAGTAATTAAAACTAAGATGGGGAAACTGAGGCAGAGCTGCACATGACTTTCCTGAGGTATCACAAATAATATTAGACACCACTGGCTCTTCCATCTGATACCCATGCTGCTGCAGAAAGCCCTTCCCAATAGTAGGATGCATTTGCACAGTTCTACTGAGGCCACAGAACTAATTTCTGTAATAGATGAAATGCAACATTTTATGCAGATCTTCATTTACTACTTGATTTAAAATCATAATGAGTTACAGTCCTTGCCCAGGAACCACACAAGTGAAGGTCCCTCATTCAAACCTGACTCTTCTTAATTAACACGGAGAGGACTACATGCACAGCCACCGTGGGATCCTCACTCTAATGCCTGCCTTTACATCAAGGTAATTTACCCAAATATTATTTATATACATGCCTTCCAGTGTGATTATGGTTCTCCCAGACAAGTAGAGACATTTGAATTTTCCATTTCCTTTTAATTTCCAAATGTTTACACACTATAACCTGTTTATTGAACTGTTTACTAAAGCCAACATTTGCTCCACTTTATCAACCTCCTCCATGGTTCTCCAGAGTTTCAGCTCTCCATCACAGCTCAGTTCTGGGCAGCGAAGAAACCGCTCCCTTCTCTCTCTGTCAAAACAAATGCTCCTAAACACCAGAATCATCACTCCACCTCACAATGGAGAACCTTTAAATACCAACAGACTTTTTTTCTTCAAAATTACTGTTGAATGACAACACATGTACATGGTGCCGAGAGCTTTACTGCAGTTGTACTAATTGCACCACGGATTTTTCTTCAAACCCTTAAATCTCCTTTCCTAAGTCAGTCACTGAATTACTACACCATGTAATGTGTCTTCTTTGATTTGACTTCACAGAATCACAGAATCATAGGGGTTGGAAGGGACCTTGAGAGATTGTTGGGTTCAACCCCCCTGCCAAAGCAGCATCCTAGGACAGGTCACACAGGTCGGCGTCCAGATGGGGCTGGAATATCTCCAGAGATGGAGGCTCCACACCCCCCTGGGCAGCCTGTCCCAGGGCTCCCTCACCCTCACAGTGTAAAAGTTCTTCCACATGTTGGTGCGGAACTTCCTATACTCTAACTTGCAGCCATTGCCCCTTGTCCTGTCTCCACAGACCACTAAAAAGGGGCTGTCCCTTGGCATATTTTCACATTTATCTACACCAACCTCCATTTCCAAGCCACTGACCAAGTCACCTGTGAGATCTACCTTTTCTCCACTGCTCTCCATCACTACTCAAAGCTGTCCTGTAGATACAACCAGAAAGAGTTCAATCACATTCAACAGCCCTCATCCAAATCCATTACCTATGTTTCAAACAAGATGGGTTCCTAAATGAGCCTGAGTTAAACCATTCCCATCTCAGCGACTTAGCCACCCGCAGATTCCCAGCGCATAGAAGTGTAAATTCAGCGTGGCTGAACTCCATACATATATGCTCTTAACAGTTAAGTCGGCGTTTTGACAGTCTGAGATGAATTATAGACCTAAAGCTGGCTGCTGGTGGCTCCTCTGAAGTACGGGCGCATCCCTGTGAGGATATACTTTTATATATTTACGCATGCGAAGGAGAAATAGGTTAAGGGATTTACCCTAAACCACCAAGTCTGTGACTGAATTGAGAGGACTGATTTACCAAACCAAATTTAACTAACAGATTTGGAAAAAAATCATTGCCGTTAAGAAGTATTGCTTGATGTGTGAGAGGTTGGGCTACCTAGGCAGGCTGTATCCCCCCCTGCCTGCCACGAAATCTTCCAGCCAACCATTCACTCAATGCACAATTTCTATTTCTGAAGAGGTTTTCTTAATTTTCAGCCCATATAAGTCTGATCTGTCACTGCAGAATTTCTAATAATATTAGATAAAACCTCACCGATCCCTCTCTGGAATAAACTATTTAATATCCTTTATTTAAGACATGTGTGTGCAATCAATTCCGTGGTATTTACTTGTATTACACACACAGTATTCATCATCTTGACAATTTTTAAAAGTTTTAGAACACCATTTCACTTAACAGTTTAAAAAAAAAAAGGATAAGAAAAAGGAAGATTTATTTGATGGTTAACTTTGGAACAAGTTATCTGCATTAACTTCCATTGTTTTGGCATAAAGTAGTTCTGTATATTTTACTAACAACAGTGGAGACATGATAAAGGATGTAGGCAGAGAGCCATAAACAGCTCTTGCTGTGACCCAGTGTTCGTGTAAAAGCATTAATTTTTTGGACTTTGATTGGAAGCCTTCTCTGTGTTCAGCCACTTGGATTTTACTAACTACAACCGTGTATAAAACATTGTACCTGAATAGAACAATTTTCACTGTGGAAAGACAGTAAATCATACCTAGTATAAACTTGTCCACATGATTGGAATGATATAATGGATACTGTAGTCCCTAACCACCAGCTAATGTTCTTTATGACACTTAATAAATGACCTGAAAATAAACTAATAATAACATGAAATCTTCTAAACCTGTTCATGTGCATTTCCCAACTGGATGCTGGAGAAAGACAATGTCTAGTTAGCACACTTCTTGTGTTTATGTTTTCTCCAGAATATTTTTGCCCTACCTAGTCTATTTTTCCTCTTCAAATTCACATTAATTCATTTTTTCCTGCCACCTTCCAGAAACAGCCACCTCTCCAGACAGTACCTGCCCAGATCTCAGGTCATTTACGTACATCTAGAGCTTGCAGGATTTCCTGCATCACCATCCAGAAGTAGAAGTCTATAACCTGGACTAAAAAAACAACCAAGTGCTCAAGTGGTTTATTTGGAGCCAGCATCTACTCTGACAAAGACCATCAGAGTCTTTTTAAGCCTTGTCTAAGTTTCAGAAGATACAACCTCGGAGAGGCTGGTTATGGAACAGCTGGGTTAGGAGAAGACACAGGCTTAAAAGTCAAGATAGGAGGTTGGATGGGGCTCTGAGCAACCTGTTCTAGTCAAAGATGACCCTTTCAAGGTCCCTTCCAACCCAACCCACTCCATGTTTCTACGAGTCTACAAAACAAGCCAGAGAGCTACCGCGGCAGATAGGCAGGAATCCGTTGGAAAAAGAACACACCATTTTTCTCAGCCTTGGTTACAAGACACACTAATCACATAAGAAACATGCCATAGCTATCAATTTTTATATGGGTGAAGGATTTTATTATTATTATTATTAACTTGTAGTAGTGCAACCTTGGACACGTGAAACTTTCCAGAAAAGAAATTATCACCAAAGCATACAAATACTAACACTTTCAACAGATCCCACAAGGTACCGTCCCTTATATTTAAAATACCATGGAAAATATTTTACTTTTATGCATAACTCATATATTTAAACACTGAAAGTTCAGCACAAACAGTGAGAAGCTTGGATATCTAATTTTAGTACCACAACTTGTTTTCAAAACTTTCAAAACTGTTTTTCTTTTATCTATCCACGTTTTTGAGGATCCCAGACACATTTTACAGCCACCTTTAAAACTTTATGAAGACTTGAAAGAGAGCGAGCCTTGAAAACTTCCCCTTTTTGCATACTAGGTATAGATGTTTATTTTAAAAGATGGGTTAAAAACTAAGTTCATATGTAATAAAAATTTCAGATTACAACTTAAGTATTAGCCATTTTGAATAACAGATTTTTTTTAACTCCCCAATCTCTATATTTTATAATTTTTTTTTTCAGTTATGCCATGAAACCCCACTCTGAGAAAACCCATGGACTTTTTCTTGAAGCAGAGACATGTGTGTTCCCCAGCTCTTTCCTAACACGTTGCCACGTTGTATCGCGTGTGTTTATTCACAGCACTCTACTCACCCTTGTGAAGAATTACTTACAGGAATTGGTTTCTTTTTTCATGGCACCAAGAGTCACTTTGTGTACCATTTCATTAAAAACAACAACAAAAAAAGGATGGAAGGGCCATGATGTCACTGCTGAATGAATAGAAACCACATTAGAGAAACTAACTGGAGTGTTGGTTTAGGTTAGATCAAATTATACAGGCAAGTTGTGTGTGTTGTATACTGGTTTGAGTGGTTGTTCTTGATGAGCAAAACTAATTTGTAAGAATAGATATATGCTGGGGGAAAAAGCCTGAATTCGTAAAAAACCCTGCCTTTTCTGTAAGTTCTGAAAGTACAATGGATCTTGTAAATTATTATTATATTCCATTAAAAACTTAAAAAATAAAAGGAGATACAGAACCCCAGAGTGTCAGGAATTGGAAGGGTCCTTCGAAGATCATCTTGCCCAACCCCTCTGCCAGAGCAGGATCAACCTAGACTAAATCACACAGAACGAATACAGGCAGGGTTTGAATGTCTCCAGAGAAGGAGACTCCACAACCTCTCTGGGCAGCCTGTCCCAGAGATCCATAACCCTCACAGGGAAATGTTTCTCCTTACATTGACACAGAGCTTACTCTGCTCCAGCTTCTACATATTGCCCCTTGTCCTATTGCTGCCATCCCTGAGAAGAGCCTGGCTCCATCCTCCTGACTCTCACCCTTTACATATTCATAGACATTAATAAGGTCACCCCTCAGTCTCCTCCAAGCTAAAGAGGCCCAGCTCCCTCAGCCTGTCCTCATAAGGAAGGTGTTCTACTCCCTTCATCACCTTGGTGGCCCTGAGCTGGGGTATTTCAAGGAGTTCTGTGTCCTTCTTGAACTCAGGGGCCCAAGCAAATTCCACTTTGGTAGTTTCTTTCTCCCTGCTTCCCTGAATTCATCCTGTCCCCATGCTAAATTTGTTCCCACAGTTACTGCAATCGAGTGCAGAACTACACAACCACATACACGTATTACTGGCCAAGCTCTGTACAAAGACCAAAGCTGCGTGGATCTCTCCAAGCTTTTTCAAAAGTCAGAACTTTGTCCACTCTGTTCTAAGGAAATAAAATAAAATATATTAAAAAGGTCATGAAAGCAGCTTTTCAAGAGCTAAACCAGAACAGTGACTGCATTTGCCTATACATTTTTTTAAATATATATTTACATAGAAATTTATACAATTACATTTTTTCTATTTAATGTTATGAATAACAGCAAAACTGATGCATTTATATTTACCTAGCTCTCAAAAGATTCCAACAAATGACAAAACTAACTAGTCTTAGTTCAGTGATCCTTTTTCTTGATTTTTTTTCTTTGCAGTTATTATCACATTTTGCTTTACAGCAAAAAAAAGAGTTGCCAAGTGTGGTCAGGTGTCCCAAAGCTGTGCTACAGTTCAAACCTAAAAGCTCAAAAGCAGATTCCTAATACGTAGGGAATTTGATATTAGGGTTTACTGAAGTTGTCACATACTTTCAGGGATCTAATTTCACTTTCTGATCTTTAGCAATGGTTGTAATTCTTCATTCAGAAGAGGGAAGAGATTACTTGTCAGCAGTAATCTCTAACACAGATAATGCCATATAAATATTAGGGGCTTATAAGCATGGACAAGGATTAGGAGCAAAGAGAGAGAGCAGAAAGCAAACTGAACAGAGCCAAGATTAAGCACCAGGAAGGGCACGGCAAAAGAAAATGCAAGGTCTGGGGCTGAGCTTCCAGCAGTGGAATAGATACTTGCCTGGGTAGAACAAGTAGAGTTTGCATAGATTTCCCTGTTTACTAGCCTCAAGATAGAGAAGTATGGAAATATCACTTGAGATGTGATCATTATTGTCTTTCAACTATGTCCTCTCTTCCACAGTACAGGAGAAACACAGAACAGACCTGGGGTATCACTGAGGTTGGAAGGTACAACTCTGGAACAACCCCATGCTCAAAGCCCACCCAGTTGGACCTGGCTGCTCAAAGCCTGCCCAGTCAAGTTTTAACTATCACCTAAGGCTGAGGATGGAGACTAGATGATCTCCAGAGGTCCCTTCCAACCCCTATAATTCTGATTCTGTGAAGATTACTGCTCAAGGTGCACTGCAGAGCTTACATGCTCAATGACCAGGATTTTAACTAAAGCGTTCACCTCCTGTTCCCCAAAATACATGGAAAGGTACTACCTTCCAAAACACAAGCCTGCAGTGAAACTATGCAAAACAGGAGCAAAGTCAGGTGAAACTACTCCAAATCAAATATACCCCTTTCTTGGTTTTGAAGCCTCAGTGCTGCTGGTCTTGTTGGATGTCCCTTCAGACAAAAGCATGTCTGGCCTAATCCAGGATTCATGTGATTATTCCATTTTGTGACATATTTACTCCTGATAAATGTTTTCAATGGTATCTTAAGCTGTTTAAGTCTATAAAAAAAAAATATTGTATCATGATTACTCTGAATTTTAATACCAGAGGGAAATCTGGGCCTACTGAAGTGAAAGGCTAAGTTCTCTTGTACTTCACAGAAGAGTTTGACCCTAAATATATGACTTCTGACTTCCCATCCTGAATTCCCTGAAATCCTTTAACATTAACCGTAAGAATCCATGCAGTTTTTTCCAAGAACATCATTTTTCAACAAACAAAATGGGGACAATTTAAAAACTCCTCAGAAAGATAGTAATGAACTACAATGCATATTTTATAACACTGACAAAAAGAACTTATGCATTATTTTGTGCAAGGTATGAAAACATGAATTAATTGATAGTTCAGGAAAAAAAAGTCATTTTCTCTATAATTGTGGCATAAATCCACTACATTAACACTGCAAGGTAACAGAGAAACTTCTGGAACACTAAGAGTCACCTTGATACCAACTCTCAGGAATGGAGAAACTGTTGACTTAAGTCCTGCTCCAGCAGAAGTTTAAAAGAATGAATTAGGCTATGGGGAAAAAAGTTATGTCTTCTGAGAATTGCAAGGTTTTTTAAGGTTCTTTAGGACCCTAAAGGATTGGTCATGTTTATTAGTGCTTACTGAAAGAGACAAAAACAACCAAACCAGCTGGAGTCTTGAGCACTTAGTTAAAAAATGCAAATTTCACATATAGCTCCCTATACAGTATCTCTTCTTGCAAACCAGAACTGGAAACGGGTGTTTGAAAACTGATATCACACCTTAGATCATCTTGTCTTTTATTTCCTTTTTTTTTTTTTAATTAAAACTAATTCCACGATCCTATAACACAGTTTCCTGTATTGTGGAAATACTTCTAATCAGGATATATATATATATAGGATGGATGTCCCCTTTAAACAGGCTATTTTGCAACATACGTGATGCAGAAGGGAGCGCTATCACAACACTTCAATAGTTAAGTGACTTTATGAGAAAAATACTTCCAAATGTTTCCTAAAACCTTCCAAACCGCACCAAAGAACATTATCCTAATATTATGTTTCCCCTTGGCCTCCAATATTTAAGCTTGCTATTCTCCAAATGATACTTGGATGAAAAATGTACGTTTATGTAATGTATAAATTGTTCCTAGAAGAAAGGTTGCCTTTAAAATTACTCTGTATAGATGTCAGATATTTTACATTTTCAATAGCCTTTCCATATTAATTGAACAAATAGTATGCTGGTGCTTTGGCCTGCCCAGGAATAGCCTGTATTTTAAAACTGAACGGTCGCCACATGATCTTATTCATAGCAAATACTGAAAACAATAACTGTCCTAACCCATTACATGTCACGTCGCCCTTCAGAGATATCCATATTTCTTGCACAGTATACACAAATCCATATAAACTGTATACCATATATCAATAACATATTCCAGCCAATCCACCATCAAAGAGTTCGTTTATAGGAGGTTTTCATTTGACTCAGGGTTGTAATGTTCTGTGCAAGCATAAGCTAACCATTTCAGTGATTTTGCCAGCAAGCTGCTTTTTTGGCAGATTATTGGCAGTACCTATTGGCAACAAACTAGTGCAACTAAAGCCCTTCTTATAACTTACAGGTAAATAATGATTTTAATAAATTTATGTAAAATGTTCCACTTGCTGACATCTGTTTCTGATAATTCACCCGACTGAGCAAATGCAAACTCCTGTGTGTTTCTCAGGAAAACACATATTTCACCTTAATTATTTAATGCTTTCCCAGGTACCCCAAGAAATAAATAAGCAAAGAAGCCTGCTCTCGCTGGAAGGTTTAAGCAAAGAAAGCTTTATCTGGGAAAAAAAAAGGTAGAAAAATTAATTAAAATTAGCAACTGCATGCAGACAAAAAAACCCCATGCTTTGTCATGAGTACAACATCCAAGTAGTAAGAAAAACCCTATTGTAGGGCTGTTGTAGAGTTCTCAGAGCTACGGGGCATTTGCACTGGATGGTCCAGTCAACTGCCTCTTGCCCTGAGGGCCAGGGGGTAACACAAAGCTCTGACCTCCATTTGAAAATGTGTTACTATATTAGATTTATTTGCACATTTTT
Source organism: Zapornia atra (assembly GCA_013400835.1). Lineage (NCBI taxonomy): Eukaryota > Metazoa > Chordata > Aves > Gruiformes > Rallidae > Zapornia > Zapornia atra. Next base: position 170,406 of record VZTU01011137.1, read on the forward strand.
TGCACTGGAACTGAAGTTTTGATGTGTTTGTGTTTCAGCTAGGCTAGGGAAAGAAAAGAAAAGGAAAAAAAAAAAAAGTGGGGTTTAGAAGAAGCTCTGAGTTTTAACCAGACTTTGCCAGTGGGTCAGACTGTCATTGTCCAAACACCAGAAGTCTCTCTCTCCATCTTGAAAACGACCAAGTTTTTGTCAGGAAGCTCTAAAACTGTTATTACTGCTAGTAAAGGTGTCATTAGAGAGGGGAAAAAACCCCAAACCCTAAAAAACCCCTTTGGACTCCCTTTTTCTGGTCTTAATCAGGATGACAGCGATGCTGATTTAAGATCACTGAGACTCTGCCCTTCAGCATCCGGGTACCAGAAAGTGATGCCAGCACATCATGGGGGCTCCTTGGAGAGCCCACGCTGCCAAATTCCTGGAAAACACATGTGACCCATCGTTGAGCTGCCTAGGATATTAAAGATAGTCAAGCAAGAAGAGGAACGTGCAGTTTTTTGTTGGAAAAAAGGAGAAAAAGGTCTCAGTACAAACAGCACCATTATCCTTACAGGCTACGAGCTGGCAGTTACCAGCACAGTGACATATCTGCAGGAGGACAGCAGGAAGGATGGTGCCTACACCGTAAGGAGACACAGACACGTGAACAGCTTGAGCTAACACCTGCTCTGTAGTGGGACATGGTCATCTTGAAAGTTACTGCACTAAATATATTATTTAAGAAAAAAAATAAAATCAGGAACCTTGGATGTGCAAAAAGCTTGCTGTGACTGTTCAGCCCAGCTTTGCTTCTTTAGCTCTGAACGATGTTCTTACAGACACACCCCAAATGACCATGGAAAGTAGTACTCATGGCGTGGTACTTAGAGGATCCTACTGAAACAGGTCAAAAAGGGCCAGCACATGAGAATTTCCAGGGGAATGACAAACTGAAAATAAAAGATTTAAAACACCAAGGAGAAGTTTCTTCAGTTCTTTCTTCTTTCTAAGCCCAAGCCACAACTTCTCCAGGCACCGGTTCCCCAACCTGCCCCAGTCTATCAGATGACAGCTACTGCCAGCTGCCCCTCATGCTCCTTGTGTCCTTCAGCCCCATGTGCTGGGAGCAACACGTGCAGCCTGTGGAACATGTAACCCTAAGAAAGGGGAGTCATGTACTTTAAAAGGTTTTACATGGCAAAAATCCACATCCTTCCACTTGTGGATACATCTCCAAATTGTTTTAAATGGGGCCTGTAGTGAGCAGGGAACAATTGTTAAGCATCAGATTTCATTTACGCCCAACTCAGCCTAGAATTGTTTGCTGGTTTGGAACATTTATTAATTTACAGAGTCAGCAGTTCAGGATTCAGTAAGGCTTGGCAACATGGTTAAAACCCAGTGAAGTCGTGTTGAGATCTATTGGACAGACTGGTAAAACTCCCTGTTGCTATAGTGGACTTGCTTTTAATTTGATCTGTTTCAAGGATTCGGTATCCTTCCAGCGCGTTAGAAACCTGAGGGCATATATTTGTATTGTTTAAAGGCAGGAAATTCTGTGAACTGAAATGAGAACATATCCCTTTTGCCTTTATGGACTTTTGTTATTTTCTCTTCCTTTTAGGGTTTTGGAAACAAAGCAAGTGAAAGCTGAAAGTTTGAACAATAGCAAATTACTTCCAAGGGGGGGAAAAGTAAAATCCTAAGCATACTTTTAGAGCTTTATTCATACACTTTGTATATATGTAAATTGGACTTACCCAGGCATCAGAAAATACTATTTGCAGCAGGACCTTAGACTGCACCAGGATCATAATGGTTTTGTCATAAAAGATTGTGGACTTTGCTGGTTTACTTTATTATTACTCCTTTATTACCTTGTACTAACTTGTACCCCGCTGACTTCATGACAGAGATTATTTGTTTCATACTAACCAGAGAACCAGGGCAATCCCATTTTTACTTTGAGGAGAAAAGCTATGAAACTTTGCAGCACTTTAATTACTTGTCTGAAGAGTCCCACATCCCTCTTTTAACTACTGCAAAAGGTAGGTTTGAATTCTGGGACCACTGACACTGTACAGACATATGAAGTGAGAACTGGAGAAAGATGAATGGGGACACATACTCTGCTCAAATTAAGAGTTGGACACACACCACCTTTTAGACAATTACAGCATCAAACTTTCTTACAACAGCTCTGTACTGGTTAGCAAAAGGACCAGAGCGGCTGCATTAGCATGGGTACCTCATCTCAGCAGGACGCGTCACTCCTCACGCAATACCGCACAAATATGTTCACAGTGCTTTCGGTGCTCAAATTAGCTTGGCTAGAGAAAAGTTTCCTTATTGCACATAATTAATTATACTGGGTCAATTTACAAGGATGGGGTTATAGGTTAGAGCCATGGGTATGGCTCTCGGGAATACTCCTGCCTCAGGATAGACTGGAGATCCAACTATGTCTGCAACAAAACTTGCTGGAGGAGAACATTTCAGCAAGAGCATGAACATTCACCCAGCACTTACACAGTGGAATAGAACAAGATGACTGTTCCTATCTAATGAGCTTAATAGAAATTACTGTGGGATGTAAAGCTTGAGTGAGACACTCAACACCCAAGATTCTGCTTGGCCAGTAGATCTCTCCTAGCTAGTGTTTCTTCACGCTCGCTATTCCTTCTTCCTGGGCAGCAGTAATTATGACACTGAACTGCAGGACTTGGGGTTATTTGCTTCCATTTGGCACAGAGGTTACAACAACTGAAGCAGGGATCACAATGGGACACCACCAATCATCACAATAAGCTCAGCTGCTTCCCTGCAGCCAAAGCCTTCGGTGGGAAAAAGTCTTAGTAAGAGATTTGAAAGAGAATGAAGAAGCGGCTTTAAGCGCTCACAGTAGTAACTTCCAAAGAAACACTCCTGACCATCAACCCTGGGGAATGAGGGGCTGAAAGTTACTCATGCTCATCTGTGAATTATGTGTCTTGGAGATCTCTTAACATCAAAGCAAAGGGATTCCATAACTACCAGCAGTAATACTTGTACCAACTTTCCTGCAGAGGTGGGTAATGAAGAGAAAGGCTTGGTTCCCACCCAGACACCACAGGGTACATCGCCTTCCTGATGGAAAAAGCGGGGATCCAAAACCTAGCACCTATGATAACCGCATCAGTCAAACTAACCTTAAGGTCATACATTCTCTCTTGTTCAGAGTACAGTTATTTAACAGTTTTGCCTGTGTGGTTAAAGAACAACTAACAATGTATTTTAAATATACAACATAAGCATTTGCATTCCTCCACCTTTCACTATACATATTCACAACTGACCGTAAGCCACCAGTTTACAGGTCCCACTTACCTTATTCTTGGTTCTTCTGAAAATGTAGTTAAAGGCTCTTAGGGCAGAAATTACAACTAAGTTCAGGAACTACACAAAAAAATTGGCTGTGACACCATTTATTAAAAGTTATGATAGACTAGAAGGTCCAACTAAAAAGAGCAGATGCACTGTTTGCTAAGTTGTAGCCACAGACAGAATTTTTTGTGCCAAGATCAAAAGAACAAGGTGTTCATATAAACGGCATTTTATTTTGATCCTATTATTCTATATGAGCTTGAGGAGAGATCAAAGGAAAAAGTACCCAGGTTTCGCTATTAACACTTAACATAGCTCCAGTCAGAAAATCCTTTCCAGATTGCTAGTGCAATTTAAAGCCCGGCACGTTTTTGTTGTTCTGCTGGGTATTATACCTGAAGGCACGGGTTTGATTCCCTGACCACCTTTTCCATTGTGGAAAATTGCTTCTGATATATATAATTTCGGTTATTTTCATTTTTATGACAGTAACCCCCTCTTACCTCCAGGCATCCTAGCTTTCAGGGCTAGGCTGTTTTGGGTTGTACCCGCTGTCCCAGCGAGATAGGCTGCCCTAAAGTAGCAACGACACATTACTGCCTGCATACAAGTCAGGAAATTCAATCCCATCGGAGTCAAGTACTGACGTCTGGCTCAGCCCCTGCCACTGGCAGTCCTGCTGGAAGCAAAGCATACCAGCTTCAGCCGGGTATGTAAACAAACCTCACAGGCCTTTAAAATACACCAAGGTCCCTCCTGATAGCTGGCAAGAATAAATGCACTTTAATACGTTGTATTGCTTATTATGATATTACCCAGGACTGCTACTATTAATTAATGGTTCTGTCGCCTCTCTTAGAACCCAGCGATGCTGCATAAAGAAAAGTAATAGCATACTGTATTTATTACAGTAGCAAAGTATGCTGACAAACTTTAATATTCATGCTTTCTTTGAATGCAAGCTTCTCATTGGTGATTCAGTAATTTAGGGTAGATATTTCAGGTCACTTCCAGTGGAATTCCTTGGCTTAAAAAGACCACAGAAATCAGCTAACAGGTATAGTTTATCAGACTACCTTTGGGAAAACCAGCCACCTAGTATCAATGAGAAGAGGAAAATAAAGAATAAAGAGTGCCTATGTTCTTCTTCCATGCCTTGCCTCCCCCTTGCTGCTTGCTATTCACATTAACAGAGTCTTTCCAAAGCATACTGTAAATGCCAAAAAGTGGGCGCCGCTCCTGCAGGAGTTGGCTCAGCTACAGCCCATCACCTTGAACACAGTCATTTTATCCAACTCCCTTCCAGGAAGGGGTTTGAGGGGGTTGTTTTGAAGCTGAGATAGGTTGTTGGGTTTTTTCACTTAACTTTTCTCTGCTAATAGTAGATTAGCATCCCATCTTTCCTATGTTAGGAGATGGGATTTTGGGACTCAGGGAACTTGCAGAGTCAGCACTAAATACACACAGGTGAGGTGCAGCCTAGAATGAACATTGCAGTTGTGGGTTAAACAAGACAAAACGTCTCATGCACAGTCAGTGTTCATATTACACACAGCAGCCAGCTGGCTGTACATCCAAGAAGTACGCTGGAAAGCTTGAGAGTTTAAAGGGATGAATACAGATCTAAATGGAAGAGCAGTGGTTCACTGTCATACGAATGGCTTTTAAGTGAAGAAAGTGGATTCCTTGTATGAGGGATTTCCAATAGAGTAACCTTGTTGAGATGAATAAAAAGAGTAGGCATGATGATTGGGGCATTCCATATATTAACATTCTCTGTTATGAGACACAGAAGCCTGATTCAGCATGTCTGAACAAATATAACATGGCTTTACATACAGGTGTTCCTAGCAAACAGGGACACAAGTTCTTTAATAATACCTCTGCAGCTGATAACCCATAAACAGGATTACTTTATTAATTAATTTCAGATTCAAATTACCATGAGTTGAGCTGTCAGAATGCATGAACCATTACTCTCACCATATTTCCAGTTCTAAGTAATGTATGCTATAGTCTACTTGCTATGTATGAGTCACTGAACCTATGGCCAACAATCCCATCCACACACAAATTTTCTCTTTATTAAGTATAGCAACCAGCAAAACCTCCTGGAATAGAGGCCCAAGAAATGTCCTAATAGGTTTTCATAAATGGATGAACCTGAATGGCTTTCAAGTCTAATTACCCCACTTGAACAGTCTGGGATCTAACCAAGATTAACACTGGCTCTTTTTCCACTCCACCTAAAGCAGATGTAATTCCTTCTAGAATCCAAAAGCGGAGCCTTGTTTCGTACCAACTCAAATATCAGCTATACAGATGTAAGAGGTACTTAGGGACATGGTTTAGTAAGCAATATAGGTGGTAGGGGGATGGTAGGACTAGATGGTCCATGAAAGGAACTTCACATTCATAAACTGTACTTAAATCCATTTCTTACAAAACTTTTTGATGTTTAAAAGTGGGTGTAAGCTCGTGGTTTTGATGTACTGATGTTGACAGAATCAGATGGAAACTGTAGGAAGACTGATAACGAGTTTGCTCCCCAAAACCTTTCTCCTATGTCTCTGAAGTGACTGAATGGGAAGTGAGGGAAAAGAACAAAGATTTGCTGTTCCTTACAGTCACGCAACGAAAGTGTAGGTTAAGTACAGGAAGTACTTGCAGATTCCAGATATTTTGTGGACCTTTGTTGCTTTTCCTTGCATTCAGATCTAATCTCAGCCCCAGCACGGAGCTGGACTTTCATGTTCTGCAGTCCTTCACTAGCAGAAAACCCAACTCACAGTGATGCTTATGGCAAAGTGGACTCAAGGCACAAATTTTAATATCAGCTTTTTGTAGGCATTTATTCATGCTAATGCATTAAGGAAAAAAAGTTTCACCATGAAGAGATGGCTTAAAATTATACAAGCATTTTATGTATATTCGTAGTAGAACATGCCTACAGAGTGGAAAAGTTTAGCTCTAACTTTTAGAAGTCTGGGTGGACAATTTGATGTTCTACATCAAACACGTCACAATCAGGTGATCTTTAAGCTCCATGAGCACAAAACTACTAAGAGTTTCTCTTTTTTTAAAATTCCTTATACCAAATATATATATATATATATACACCTCAAAACTCACTCAAGTTACCATTAATAACTACTAGAATATTTTTTAAGGTCCTTCAAACAGAAGAGTAATATTCTGACTGAAATTTTGAACAAGCAACAAACTGTGCTTGTTCCTTTAGCTCCAAGCAAGCATCAAATTTGGATTATTTGTCTCTAGTCAGAATTCTTAAAATAAGACAGTTTTTTATAGAACCAATTTCTGGGGAAAAAAATAAAATAAAATCCCTTCCATAACTGGAGTGTAATCAGCTATTGAAATCTAACTGGCTCTGATTTGGAGGTAAGGCACATAATTGTATATATAAGGAGGGCTGCATGATTAATTTAAGAGCTGTTCCACCAGTACTCACGTGCGTAAGCATAAACACCCCAATGTTGTTTTAATTTCAGTATGCTGTTGTATTACCTTTGGTTCTCAGAAGCTTTTCTGCACTAACATCAGCATTTCATCTTGCACATCTTTTCCTATTGTCTCTATCACCCAGACCCTTTTTCCCCTTCCTCTCTGAATCAAACTGTGTCCAGAGAAGGGCAATGAGGCTGGTGAAGGGGTCGGAGGGCAAATCATATGAGGAGTGGCTGAGGGAGCTGGGGTTGTTTAGCCTGGAGAAGAGGAGGCTGAGGGGAGACCTTATCACCACCTACAATGACCTGAAAGGAGGGTGCAGAGAGGTGGGCGATGGTCTCTTCAGCCAGGTGACAGCAGATAGGACAAAGAGAAATGGCACAAAGCTGTGCCAGGGCAGGTTCAGATCAGATGTTAGGAAAAAGTTCTTCACTGAAAGAGTTGTTGGCATGTGGAACAGGCTGCCAAGGGAGGGGATTGAGTCACCATCCCTGGATGTGTTTAAAATAGGGTAGATGAGGTACTTAGGGATATGGTTTAGCATAGGACAGGAACAGTTGGACTTGATGATCTTAAGGTCTTTTCCAACCTTGTGATTCTGTTAAATGCTTCCTTACTTCAGGAAGAAATCACATCCTAGTTTTAATACACTTCTATATTTTGTTATGCTCTTCCTGGGCATGTGGAAAGGTTAAGTGAAATGCTGAGCACATTCTTATCACAGTTTGGGCATATTGCAAAAGGGCTCATAGCATGATGGGCAACTCAAACATCAAATTTGTCAATCAGCACCATTTGGCATTGAAAATAGTTCTGAATATGAATAGAAAAATATCTGTCTACTCAGAGGTGTTACATGCCAAACCAGCATTAGGGAAATTTCCAGCCTTCACAAGCGTTTTCAGCTGATCCCTGATGGATCATCTGCATCTTTGGGTGCTTTTCATTTATTGTCCTTCATGAAGAAAACAGCAGATGAAACTCTCACCAGAAAGTAACAAAAACATTAACCTCTAAGTACCTTGGATTTTTGGTAAACAGTGAGATCACTGGAAATCTTAGCTTCTGCATATGAATTAAGAGGAGAATAATGGGACTGAGCAAGAAGTCACCAACAATGTTCATCAATATGTGCCTTTTATGTAAACTAGATTGTTAATTGAAAACCAGTTTGCAGAGTCTCTTAAGAGGCAATCATCTTAAAATTAATCAAAGTGCTGCTTTGTTGGGTTTTTTCTTTCTTTGGTTTGTTTTTTTATGGGGGATGGGCTCCTTTGGATGCTCAGAAAATCGCTGAGGGCAGAGACTGCTGCAGCCAAAGGCTTTGAGGTTCATACCTCTGAGCCCGTCTCTCCTGCAGCAGAACAGTGCTGGCAAGGTGAGTGAGCACTGATGGCTCTGCTCACCCCACCATCAGTGAGGTTCCATGGCTGAACAACAGCAGGAGGAGACAGATGTGCACCACGGACCTGGCTAAAGGTCAGGAAGACATCGGGACAATGGGCGCTGTTGGGGCTTGAGATGAGGGCAGGTGACAGCCTACAGGACTATGAATAAAGAAGATTCCTGGTATTAACATGACCCACTTAAGCAGGACTGTGTGGCTGCACATCATTGCACAGGGTCATACAAGAGCCAAGATGGCTGGGGTCTGCTCACCAGCTGCTGCATCAGGTCACAGTCCCCAAAATGATAGAATTTCAGCTCCCTTTTTAGAGGTCATCATCACCACGCCCTTAGTTTTCAATCATTTCTCTTCCCATTTACCTATGGCTTTCCCTGTTTGCTATTTCTATTAAAGCTCCATCCATGGGGGTACAGGGAGCAAAATCTTCATCAGCAATTTTGATTTCCTTTATTCCTCTTAAAATATTCCTCAACTTACTTATTGGGTGCCCAGCAATGACTCATTAAAAGAATAAATCTCGTAACAGTAACACAGTGATAGATATTCAGAGGTGAAAATTGGCAATTATTTTTCACTCAAATATCCTGAAAACATCTTCAAACAGCATCCAGAGGAAAGGTCTGTATTTGTCTACAGATGTATTTCCTTAACAACTTTGTTTTTAATCAATTTATTTCAGGAAGAATGATCAACTTAAATTTTTCAGTGTCTTCAAGGACCTTATTTCATGAATTTGTATAAAGAGCAGAAAAGTATATATAAATGTTTAAAAAGCCGCCAGGAATATGTGCAAGAGGGTGGGTTTTTTTCTGGTGGAAATAGTGCAATTTGATTTAAAATACGAAACACTGAAATTACTTCTGACATTTGGTCTGAGTCACTTCTGAATTTGCACCTACAAACAATAAAAAAAAATATATATATACTGGTTCTGAAGGAGACTGATTATTTCCTTTGCTATGTTTTACCACAGAGCAGTTATTCTTTCTCTCTACCAGATTTGACAGCCATTCAAATACACTGGTTTTGCTTCTCACTAAACCAGAAATATGATCTCTACTTGGAAACTCCTCTCAGAAACATTTTCTTCTGTCAATCCTTGGTAACTGTATTCAATAACAAGCATGACTATTGAACTTTTAAAGTATCAATGCTCAGTCACCTTCCTGAGTTTACATATTGCAGCTGCAGGCAACAAAGATGCTGAAAGACTGAGATCTCTCCCCATGTGATGCTTCTCATAACCTTTTGTGATATTTAATTGGCACTGCTTTCTCCTCCTTCGTTTCCAAATGGATGAATCACAGACTCGGTCTTCCAGGAACCAACCACTTCAGCTATTCTCTGCACTTCCTTCAACTCTTCCTCAACTGCAGCCAGCCCTTTGCTTGACCCTACTTTTAATAAATACTCAACCAGAGAGTCTCAGCTCAAACCCATATTAAGCCTTCTGAGAAGGGAATGACTAACCGACACCTAAAACCTAGAGATACTACAGCAACCTTGCCAGCCCATCTCATGGCCCCTGTAGCATGTTCACTGGCTAGAGTGAAGAAGACTCACTGCTGAAGGTGGTCAGATTTCTTCACTTTCTTATTCAATAATAATACTATGTGTAGTACTCTGGTACTCTGAGTTATACATAGGGCGTGAACCACAGATTAATGCAACACTAGAGGGGTATAGTCTGTATCGGGGACTCCTCATTATAATTACCTCTTAATTTTAAGTTACAACCTGCAAAAAACTAGATCAGCAACCCAACAGTTCACTAAAATGGTGAAACAACTCATCAACTGGTCATTCTGCTCCAACTACCATACTGGGACTTCTCCCTCCAACTTTTCTGCAATGCTCCCAGATCACCTCCCACCTTCCACACAGGGATGTCCCACCAGTGCTGAGGTCAGTGTGATAACTTGCATCCATTCAGGTTATATTCATTCAGTTAAAAACTGTCTTGAAAAGTATCTCACTGCATCACTGGACCCACATTTCCATGACCAGCCTTGAATACAGGCAACAGTAAGCTAAAGACTTCTTCAGGTACTCTCCTATGAAAAAAAGTGCATTTTACAAAGCATTTAACCCCCTACAATTTTGTTACTTGTATTAAGTAAATTCCAGGCACTTGTTTGAATTATGTGAGGCTTCGAGGCCCTGCAAAAGCTAACAGTACATCCATGAGTCTAACCTGTGAGTCCACCATGATGCAGACAGGCAGCAGTGCTCTGTTTTGTTACACGTGCACTGGGTAGTCACAGGCAATGAACCTCACCCAATGAGGTTTTTGGGGAAAACAATATAGTTTTTGCATCACAAGCAGAAACAGGAGGCTCAAGAAAATGACCACTTCTCTGAAGACACCAAGTATCATAAAGAGCAGAAAGCTCAGTGATAAATTCTACTGTCACTCCAGCCAGAGGTAAGGGAAAGAGCTTCATATGATCTCAGATGCTGACTGAGGGTCACATCAGGACACAGAAGGAAGCAACAGCTGACCGAGATGGCTCTTTCAAAAGGTCTGCAGTTCTCCCATGCTAACTATACTTAGATGCCTGAGAGTGAAAAGTGTAACTAACTTCCTGAGTTAACATTATCAAAGGGAAAAAGCAACAAACCAATGGAAGCCAACATGGATGCAGAATTTTCTGAATCACTGACATGAACGAAAAGGGCTGAAGCTACACCCAAGGAAAACACAGGTGATCCTCAAAGCAAAGAAAACCAATTAGGAATATCTTCCTGAAATTACTGTATCACAATCTTCCAGCAGCACCTGCCCTCAAACCACAGTTGGACTCAATGATCTTGAAGGGCTTTTCCAACCTAAATCAGTTTGTGATTCACCCATCCAACCTGTGATTCTGGAGCCCTTCTAGAGTACACGCTGGTAAAGGGTTATTAGACCACATAAGGTTCAAAAAAGGCTTTCTACAAAGCAATTATCCAGGAGAACCCCCCACTTGAATGACACCATAGTCATACTCATCATTTATTGCTTCCAATAGAGCAGGGCATTACAAACCACCCCGGTGTAAAAAATCAACTACAAAATACCTGCAACACAAACAGTTCGCAACAAAACCTGCCCCTCTCAGCAGCATTACACATCACAGTCATACCACTTCTGTACCCCCTGCTCCCTCTGTGAGCAACTTGCTAACCACCACCCGTCACTTACAGTATCTCACTCGCGGTGGACCGGCCTTATGCAATGGAAACAACTGTTCTCAACATGACTGTCCTTCAGAAAGAGAACTGCTTATTTCAGGGCCTGAGACTCAGCTTTATATTTATATAAAGACACATACACACACCCCTCTATACCACATGTATATGTGTATATATATATAAATTTATAATTTATAATACATGGAAAATTTTCTAAACTGGAAACTATGGGATCATTCCTGTAGTAGCCAAGACCAACTTCCAACATCATGTTTTCAGCTCCTAACATAAAACTTTTCAGTTTAACTATTTTCTTAAGAAATATATTTTAGTAAGTACATATTTTTGCAAATTAAAGCAATTTAAAAAACCTAAACAAACAACAAACCAGCATTTGCAGTGATCTTGAACAGAAACAGACTTTCACGGAATGGGGTGAGACACCACGGTCATAGCTGCATACATTCAGCTAAAGGAAAAAGGGCTGTTTCTGTGCTTCCTGTACTGACTGAGAGCAGAAAATAACAGGACAGGGATTCCTAAGCTTTTTATCTCAGTTCTGTCACAAATGGCAGGAATAACTCCTGATCATATGTCACTTCCAAGTGGCTTCAGTGCCACCATTAGGGACCTCCTGCCTAATGGCCAAGAGAGATGTGGGAAGCCTCCCAGTCCCACCTCAGCTATTTACCAGCTACTGCTGGTTTCAGGAGTCCTTTGACTTCCCCATGCAAAACAACTGGCTATTTCACCCCATTGCCAAGACCAGTGGTACCTGATCTACCTCGGTGGCTTCTTGATTTTACCATAGCACAACTGACAGCAACTATAAAAATACTTTTTACATAGCAAAAAAAAAAAAAAATAAATCCAGGCTTAAAAATAATTAAAAAAAAAGTTTTTCCTAGGTATAGTGTTTACAAAGAGCAATAGAAAATGCTATTTTTAAAATTCTGGGAATGCAGTCCTTAACTCAAAATAGTTCCAGAATTGTTTGCCATTCGTTATCCATTACAATTCAGAACTTGGAAATTTAGTACGCTTACTCTGAGTTTTATAGTATACTAAACGGTTTCATTACTTTTTACAGGAAGCAATAGAGAATTATTTGTAGATTCAGGAATGGAACCGGTAAGCCAATGATCTTCCATCTCTGAAGTTTCCTACTTATCCTGAAATAATAAAAATACATCAAGACAGCAGCAAGAAAGCAAGTGGCCAGTTCTCTACAGCATCTCAACAATAAACCAGCAAAGCCGCGATACTTTACCAGAATGTTCAAAAAAAACCCTAAATTGAATGGCAGCGTGATTGCAGTGGTTCCAGTTATGTTAATTAGGCTGAATTCATGGTTCATTGATGCTGCAATTATGCTGCAAAGAAATGCTGCAAGCATGCCATCTCAGCCTCCTGCAGCCTGCTGAGTATGCGGCCATTACTCTTCTGGTGGCAAAAAGACTTTCTGAAGAGATAATACGTAGGAGGCACGTTGATGCTTACACCACATGGCCGGTGAAGATGCAATTAGATGACCACGTTTTGGTGCTTTCTTCTTTTGTGGATTTAATAGGAAAAAAAAAGAGCTTTCCAAGTTCGCTGGGCATTTTTTAAGCATGCTTTACTTTGCCAATTTGCATACTAAGCATACAAATTATAAGCCTTATTAGCCCCATTTCAACTGCAGGGGAAGTAAAGGAGGTGGAGACTCTAAAGCTACACACCTCTTCAGTGGAAAAAGAACCTGAGTATCTCCCACCTTCTTTCAATGACATCTCCTTACTGATGGTTGTTGACAGGATGTGCACACCACCCAAAATGCTAAACGTCCCACTGAGAAAGATGGTTTAAGTAAGCAGCAGGTTTGTTTCCAGCTGACATATCAGCAGGAAGGAGGCTGACGGGACTCAGGCAACCGTGCCCAGGTTCTGCCAGGTCGTCAGGAACTTGATTTCTCAGATCTTCAGAAGATGGCAATTACATCCATCTAATGAAGCCAATGATGAAGCAACCAAACCATGAACAATAAATTCATCTGATGAGCACGTTAATTTTTTAACCAAAAGCATATTTAAACCTATAACTTTACAGTGGAGAAACTTTGCTATTATTTTAGTTGTGTTTACCTAGAAACAAATTATTAAGTTTTCAAGTTATTCCTGATAATTAAAAATACATTTAAAATACCTACAGATATCCACGACTGATGAACATTAAACTCTTATTTTTACATGAGCTTTAAAATTAAGATTTTTTTATAAACTGTAATATTACTAGATTCAGTCCAAGAAAATCAAATGCATTGCTTAATTCAGCAATGTCAGACTTCAAATGTTGCTGTTTCATTATTCTCCAATAATTTTTTGGGAAGTGAAGCCTCTTGTCTGCTCCTTGGCAGTAAGAGGTTAAAAACCTTCATGATACCAAGGGAACGAATAACTAAACCACAAGGGGAATAAAGCAAACTACTTAAACTTGTACACTTATGTACATGCATTTCCCACAGCGATCTGAGAAATGAAGAGGGGCAAATGGGCATATCCCTCTCAAGTAATGGAGGGAAGACAGATGAAGAGGTGAATAAACCGGCCTGCAATGAGGAGGAAATACTTTCATACCCCTTCTCTAAATAGGTACTTTCAAGAGAAGTTCTCTAATCTTTCCAGTTTTTACTGGGTTCAGGTCACAGGGATGGAGAAAGATGATTTTTCAAGCAAGCAGCCAGTCTGGGTATTTTTAAGAATTTTAAAACCCAGTTCCTTCAAGAAATGCATTTTCCAATGCTTTCATTCCCAAAACACTCAAAGCATAGCGTTTCCTATGTGGAATCAGGTGTCTAAACAAAAGCTAGGTCAATGCATACCTCCCAAGAACTAAGCATCCTTAGAGCCTAATTTCCCGCTTCACAATTGACTTGCACGCTTAGAAGTTCAAGTCTCATTAAAAACCAGTGGTGCTTAAGCACTTATATTTAAAAAAAAAAAAAAAAAAAAGAATAATTTAAGTGTTCTTGAAAAAAAAATTTGATACCAACCACTTCAAAGCTGGCTGTCCCAACTCTGGGATGATTGAGTTTCCATAATACAATTACAGTTGTAATGGAGCTGGATTGAAAGCTAGGTTCAGCTTTCAAACAATCTCCCCAAAATAGTTGCAGATGATGTGTATTTTAGCTTTCTGATCCTCAGGTGACACAAGTACAAACGATATTAGGGAGCTAGGCATTGGAAAGGGAAGGCAATACTCTGACTAGAAATAACCATCTTTTCCACAGATGAATGGACATCCATAACAATTTAATCTAACGAGACATCTAGCTTACATGCCCATTTAAAAAATGATAATGGCACTTGTCTGGCAAGTTTGTTCCTCGATGCTTCATTCAATGACTATTCCAGTTCTTTTGATTTTATTTTTTTTCAGTATTATCATTGCAGGTCTTTTTCCAGATTCATTCTACTAGCAGTTTTTACTCAGGCCACAGCTTCAATTAATGCCCAATTTGAGTCTTAACACAAGGAATTAATTCATGGACTGAGCTTTAGATCTTGCTTTTGGATCTTGTTTTCTTTCCTGATAGTGGGTTTTGTAACGTTCCGAAGACAAGGAACATAAACCAGTTTGACACTGTAGCCAGTCACAACATGAATCATAGAATGGCCTGGGTTGGAAGGGACCCCAAGAATCATAGAGTTCCAACACCCCTGACACAGGCAGGGCCACCAACCTCCAGGCCTGGATCTACACAAGGTTGCCCAGGGCCCCATCCAACCTGGCCTTGAACACTTCCAGGGATGAGGCATCCACCACCTCTCTGGGCAGCCTGTTCCAGCCCCTCACCACTCCCTCTGTAAAAAACTTCCCCCTAATATCTAATTTAAACCTTCCCTCCCTCAGCTTTAGTCCATTCCCCCTTCTCCTGCCACTATCTACCCTTTTAAAAAGTTGATTCCCCTCCTGTTTATATGCTCCCTTTAGGTACTGGAAGGCTGCAATGAGGTGATTATGAAGAGTCATCTAAAAGCATATCAGGAATAATAGACATATTTAGCAGGCATTAGTAATGTCAATTTGAGAAATAACTTGTACTTTATGTAAGAGCACAACAAAACCTCCTGTTTTCAGATATGTAATGAGCCCAGTGGATCTTGCTTACAATCTACACAGCCTACTTAGGCTGGAGTTACAATAAAATATAGAAAATTATGTCAAGTCTGCTAGACAGGAACATGTGTGTTCCAAAAGTTTTAGTACTTCCCCTGGAAAGCCTTACTGTGGACAGGAGGAAAACTAAACACTAAATACACCATTAACTGGGAAAACTCTCTCAAACCAATGAAGCACAACAAGATGCTGCCACGTTTCTTTACTCTAATGTACACTGAGGAGAGAGTAAGGTAGCACATGGCAGAGGTTCAAATACAGGACATAAACCAGATGAAACTAGAAGCAGCAGAAGTCTTAAGAACAGCTCAAAACCCTGAAGAAAACTAGCAGAGCCTGACTGAATTCACACCAACCTTTTCTTTCCTTGAAAGCAGGTAACGGTGGCACACTTAAATTCTACTAACTTTACAGAATTTACATAATTTACATATTTCTTTTAAAGCTATGCTCACCAAATCCACTCCCAAACCAAACCCAACAGCTCAGGTTTTTCTTCTCTTTTGTAAGTAAAGCAGTATTGTTGCAAAACACAAGCTGGGTATTTCATTTATAACAAAAAGATGGTCTCATGCCTAACGAATGCCTGCTGCTCACCAACGGAAAAGTGATGGAACATAATAAAAACACTTTTACCAATTCATTAAGTAGGCAAAACTCCCTTTTACAGCCCAAGCTAACAACCTGTTGTTACCATACTCCTTAGGCATCCAGAGAAAGCATGAACTGGCCCACAAAGGAAGAGGCAGACTCAGAGGTGCATTAAGAACCCATCTCCTCGAGCTTTTCTAGCTGCAAATACACACTATGATTTTATTAAGTTTAGTCTGACAAAGCATTCGGTCCAGTCTACATTATTGGTCAGACTATCAGCATCCACCGACTTCAGCGCAGCAATCCTGACAGAACATCTTTACCTATAACAGTCACTCTCCCTTGACAAGCCCAGGAATGATTCCTCTATTACCTGCAATGATTTATTGAAAAGGCTTTAAAAAGTCCTGTGCTCCGCAATCTAGACTGAAGGAAGACGGTCAATGGAGGTGATTACATCTTAAAACGATAGATCACCCATTACTGACAGCTTTTGTATTTCTCACTTGAAGAAAAAAAAAAGAGAAAACACAAAAAAGAAGCCCTTGTCTACATATGTAGACATAATACATTTGAAATATGTAAGGCGAATATAAAGGCAGAGGGTTTAAACCCTCAGTTTATCAGCTCTACAGGCCCAATTTTGCAATCAACTAAACCTACAGTACATTTTCATCAAGTGCTGCAAATCAGCAAAATATTAAATGAATCTTGAAAAAATGATTATGAATCCACAGTTCTGTTTGACTGTATAATTCTATTTAAGATTAAAATTACTATCATAAAAAGGCCACTTTCTGAATGTAATTCCACAAAAACATCATCACAAAAGCTTTTACTGCTATTTATGTCAGAATGTATTTTAAACAGTTCTAATCATTTACCTTTGTGGACACTTAATTAAAATTACAAAACCAATTTTAATCTGTAGTCCAATTAATATGCAAATATATGCAAATGTGGTAAATCAAGGTGGTGATTAAGTTAAGGACACTCTATTTCATGTCTGCTTTAAGTGTGAAAACAAACAATCTTTTTTGTAATTGTACTGATGGATTGTGATGTTTATAGGGTTAGTATGGGGTACAAATGTTTATGCATCAACATTATGCCAAAACAAAGATTTTATACTCTGGAGTGATTTAGCATCCAGCATACATTCAGATGTAACAAAGTCATTTTGCAGTCATCTTGTGAATTAGAATAAGGTCAAAGCAAAGTTAAATTTCTATGTCATCCATTTGTATGGCTATTTAAAATTCAACAATCACTTTCTGATGTGTTAGGTAAGAGCCAAGAAGTCTCAAGAATGGCATATTATCACCCTTTATCATTTAGTGTTCATAATACACTGGTTTATCTTTGATACTATTACAGAAATAGTTCTCCCATTAAGGTGCAAAGATATTCATCCTTTTTAACCCTTTCTCCTCCACAAGTTCAAATTTTCAAGTCTGCAGCCAAAGGTTCATATAGCAGAGGGGGTTTCTCTCCAGATATGCTCTATTTTCAGCAAGTATTGCCAACATACCACCTTTTGCAGCCACTTTCACCCCCTCCTGCCCCCCTTGTTGCTGATTTGTGGAGGCTGATGCTCCTTCCCCTTTGCCTGAAGTAAAGCCTATCTGTTGCTCTTCTCAGGAGCAAATCTGAATTCCTCCACTTAGGGCTCGCTGTACTCTTAAACCGAAGCAACTGGTTTTCTCTGTCAAGAAAATCATTATATTGGGGCATGTTTGACTTAATTTTACAGCTTACTGGGGACATGCTCATGAGTTCAGGAAACAGCATCACCTTCCCTTCCCTTCATATTCCCAGGAGTCGTCAAATCAGTTTGGAAACCCGCTCTGAGCAAAAGAACACCGTTCACCTCATGTCATATTGTGACACTTGAGTATAAAACCCCAGCAGAAGACCTCTCTCCATGCAGCTCTATTCAAAACTCACTAGATGTCCATCAATCGTTACAAACATTTGTCAAAAAACATTATCAAAAGTTTGTTCAGTGTGGTTTTTTTCCCCACAAATGCACTTATTTATTTATTAAGATTATGCCCAGAACAGTTTGTATGATTTAGCTGACATCTTATTAGAGTATTTTTACTTTAAGTTTCTGTTATGTCATCACAAGATGTGAGAATAGAAATTCAGGTATATGCAGGAAAGATGCTTAAAAAAAAGTCTGTCTTGACTGTAGGAGTCTTCTAAAGAACACAGAATATTTGGAAATTAAAAATATTTGAGCATTCTTAACACAGAAAACAGGCACAAGGTATTTTTTCAACAACAGACCTTATACACTTGTAGTCGTGATGCAAATCTCAGCATACACACAGCCATACCTACCGGTAGGTTTCTGTAAACAGCAGCACTGATGTATTTGGGTGTCTCTTGATTTAACAAGGTACTACAAAATTTACCTCTCAGAGGTCCTACAAAGATCATTTTGCATGTGGTTGCTATCTAAAAAAAACAAGCCTCAGATCTTCCTCCTGAACCAGACTCTCAAGAAAGAGCTGTTTTCTCCAAAAAGGTCAGATTTGTGTTAGGAACTAGAAGCAGCCAAACTTTTGCAACAGCCTCCATCAACTCTCCATTATGAATGACCTGTGACTAGTTTCCATCATTTTTTTTCCCTGTGTTTTTCAAAGTGGAAAGCACATTGATTTACAAAAAACAGAGAAACAAGAGGTAGGTCAGCAGACCCAGCCAGTGATGCAGCTGAGCATGGCTCCAACAGAGGAGCCCAGAGAGGTTGTGGAAGCCCCATCCCTGGGAGTGTTCAAGGCCAGTTTGGCTGGGGCTTTGGGCAACCTGATCTAGTGCAGGGTGTCCATGGCAGGGGGTGGGACTAGATGATCTTTAAGGTCCCTTCCAACCCAAAGCATTCTATGGTTCTACGAGTCTATAAATGTAAACAGAGTTGCAAACTGTGGTTGGGTTTTTCCATCTCAAGGAAAGTCTTGCACCCAGCACAACCATCAGCTTCTGCATACTCCGTAACAGCAACTACAGCTTCACATGCTGGAAGTGATGAACGTGGAGACCACTGAGCAGGTTCTGAGCCAAAAGGCAAAACACCCAATGACAGTGTCCTGCTGTGGTGGCCACCTCATCACACAGCTGCAGAGCTTTCTGGCTTGTGAAGAGCCATTCCTTAAATCAACTGCATACTGTTTCTCCTGCCTGGATGAAAATCAGTGTAATGATTGCAGCAGTGTCAATCCAGCCAGCTTCTTGACCTCTCTTGACACAGAGAGAGTGCATTAACCTCTGCAAGGGCCTTCGTGGGTCTAAATATTGTGTGTTCTCACTCCTGGCTAGTTCTTGTGGTGATCTTGTGTACTTAATTACAGCAAAATAGCGTGGCACAGCCACCAAGAGGCACGCGCAGTTGAACTTGCACGGAGGTTAAACTTCGTGCTAGAGATACCTCCATCAACCTCAGGATCTGAAATCAAACATGAAGGCATCAAACATGATCAAACACAAAGAGCTGCTGATGCTTCTTCTGTGGCTTATTTTTTCAGTGGGAGGTAAAAGGTGATTCTCTATATTATGTATCATCCCAGGCTATATTTGTTGCAACCGACTGTGCTAATACAGCAGCACTGCCAACACATCATGAAACTTAATCCTTCTGAAGGCACATAAGCTCATGAGCTTCTCTTCTGTTTCAAACCTATACCACTGAGAAACACCTTGGCACTGTGTACTCAAGAACCCGTTTCTCTTGAGCTGTTCTTCTCATCCTTTTCACTATCTGTATTTTTTCAAAAGGGACCCCTGATTTAAAATGGAACTGTAAGTAAGCCATTACCTTCATCCTCCTCTGAGTATTTAACCACTGAAATTTTCTATAAACAGTTTTGATATACCCAGTTATGAAACATTCCTCTTGTGATGATGCAGACAGCAGTTCATATTCATACTTAAAAACTCAGACACCATTTTACTGCAAGGACAGAGTGGTATTCTTGCTCCAAATGCAGCTCCTGAGCTAAATCACACATCAGTATATAAGAAAATTAAAAGAAATGCAGCAGCATTTCATTGAGGAACAGAATTTGGATGGCTGGAAAGAAAAAAGTCTAAATATCTAAGAGCAACACCTCCATAGCTTGTGTTTAAAACTCTAACCTGTAAGTGGTCAAAGCTTTCTTTTAGAAGTTAAAGGTGCAAGGAAAATTAAAAATCAACCAAGGGACTAGGTTGTTTTTTCCCTTTTCTACAGCATGCTTGGATCATGCTTCCTCACATTAGAAATTCAGGTCTCGTCCACCCTAGGAGACTTCACGGTGACTGGAGAACTGGAGTGAAATGATCACATCATCACAGGGAAAAAGAACATGAAAACTGAGCAAGCGAGTGCAAACCCACTCTCTGGGTGGGGCTGGCTTTGTTTTTAGTTTATTAACCAATGCTGATCTTGGTTCTGTGACTAAGTAAGGATGAGTTGGATGAAAGATCTTCCTCTTTTTCTCAATAACCCTCTATACCATAGTACAAGAGATGAAAACAAGCATGCTTTAACACACGTTGGTCTTCCATGAGTGCAGTTGGGTGGGAACAGCCTAAACTTTTCACAATTTTTAAGATAAAAAAAAAACTGAGAGAAAATATGAACAACAAACAAACAACACAAACCCAAAAATGTCTTGTTCTAAGTTTCCTTTATGCAACATAAGGCAACAGAAATCACAGCCCTGGTGGAAATTGAAGTAGTATGTTTTTTCTGCTGGCTCTTTTTCAAGTCTTCTTTCACGTTTGAGATACAATCCTCCTGTAAGTTTTGACTGAGTGCCTTAAAAGATGACCCTCATTTACCTATTATTTAATACTGACTTAAATTACCAGGTTTCTTAAGTTTCTGACCTCCTGTATTTCATGATGTATTTTAAACACTTTGACTCATATGAACCATTTAATTAAGCAGATAATAACTGCACGTTTGTCCTACTTGCCATTCACCAAAGTTAACTTTCAGGATTACTTCTGAAACCACCTTGTATGCCTGTCATTCATCAGATTTTCTTTCAAATTCCTGAAGGTGGGGGGAATGTCCTTGGTTATTTCTATGCTGTTGATGACATCAGCACAAAATCACAAGAATCACAAGGTTGGAAAAGACCTTTAAGATCATCAAGTCCAACCATTCCTGTCCTATGCTAAACCATATCTCTAAGCACCTCATCTACCCTTTTTATAAACACATCCAGGGATGGTAACTCAACCCCCTCCCTGGGCAGCCTGTTCCAGACCCTGACGGCTCTATTGGTGTTTTTTTTTTCCTAACATCTAATCTGACCCTGCCCTGGTGCAGCTTTGTGCCATTTCCCCTTGTCCTATCTCCTGTCACTTGGGTGAACAGACCATCTCCCACCTCTCTACACCCTCCTTTAAGGTAATTGTAGGTGGTGGGAAGTTCTCCCCTCAGCCTCCTCTTCTCCAGGCTAAACATAGCCTTGAAAAAAAGAAGAAATGAATGTGCAGGTTTTAAGTCTAAAGATACTTTTCAAACAAGTCTATATGGCCGGAAGACAAATTGCTATAATTGACTTCCACAGAACTGCAGCCCTTTACATCAGCTGAAGATGTGGTCCACAAACCATCAGGCATGGTTGAGCAAACCAACCACTTAGAAACGTTGAGCTCTACGCCTTCTGCGCCAGACTACGTTACAGGGGAACAGATTACAGTCATAAGGAAAGTCAGTCCTCTGAGCTGTCTAACAAATGAGACAAAAATCTCCATACTCAGCTCAATATCATACTGTAATTTTTGTTACAAGCTTAACTGCATACTCACTGCCCAACTGAAGTAATTCACAAAGTAGGCATCGAGTCGGTTCTTTGCCTTCAACAATAAAATGGGAGTCTCTATCAGAATTGGATGCTTATTTCTTGAGTGTTAAAGACTCTGTGGGATTGTTACAGCACTTTCACATGCTTAATGTTGTGCTGGAACAGGACGTTAGGTGTTAGTGTTATAATTGTCACTGGTTTTGGCTATATTTTAAAAAGTTAAAAAAAAATTCAATCCTTGTTGGACACAGTGAGTGTCCATAGAACATGACCCTTTATTTAAAGACTAAACACAACTGTGACTTGAGAGTATCGATCATTAATGGATAGGAATGGCAATCAGAGCAACATCTGATTAAAAGATAGGCACAATGGGATATCCTGATGCCTCCAAATAACAAAACACGATTCCAACTCACTTTGCAAACGGCCCCACTTGGAAGCTGTGCCCTTTGATCTAGCAGCATGTATAATCTGCAACAGGACCAGAACATGTGCTGGCCAAAGACCACCACCTCTCTGAGACTGACCTAGCAAGATCCTGGCGTAGGACCACCAACGTGGGCTGAAAATTGCCTGTGTGGGGGTCCCTGGTTTGGTTGTAATAAAGCATATGGATCATATGGATAAAGCTAGGATCCCCATGGAAAGCAGAAACCACCATGTATGTTGTTGCCTCGTGAACTGGTACAACAGAGGGGCAATAACAGAGGGATTTCCTTCTTGTTTGCTTTTTTTGATAAACCTGCCTAAATAATTGACTTTGGTACTGACTCAGACATCACGGCTCAATTCTTTTGAATTACCTCAAAAGCCTTACCCATCTGAGATCATTTTGGACCTTCTCCCACAATGAAACCTTAAGGAAGGGGGAAAGGACGCAATAAACTATAAAAGCATCTCAGAAATTCAATCTTGGGTTTAGACTGCTCCAGAAATAGGTCCTGCTTGAAATGTCAACATCTTGATTAATAGTAAATAAACCAACTGAGCACACTGGGTTCCTCCAGGCTCAAGTGTGTGTCTGCGTGAGTGTGCACACATATGCATGCATGGGCACACGTGTGTAGAGGACTTCTGTTCAGCCTTTCACAGCAAATCAGCTGATGACAAATACTTTTAATCTATTTGGAAATGTGGTTTCATAGTTCAGTCCTTTGGGGCTTGAGAACTTTGCTCATCATGTCTCCGGGGCATTACACAGTAATCTCTGAAAAACTGCATGCTAGATTAGCTCTGAGGATGTTACTGATGATAAAACGTACTGAGGATCTTTATGTTTACGGGGCTTGATGAAGACCAGCACCTCCCAGCCACACACGGGCGGTCCATCACCCTGGGAGGGGACAGGAACTGAGAGCAGATAGTGGTGTAAATCTTAAGCTGACTGAGTACCTCAAAGGTAGAACAACCTGCAACCACGGCTTTTCAGGGTCATATTAAATGCCCTCTTGGTTTCCTACATCCCAACTCTACATTGCTGTCTCTAGTACATCTGTAGCATGTTACAATACGTGATACCAGCATGTAGGTTGCTGGGAGGACCCGTCCCCACCAACATCCACAGCTCCAGAGACTTCAGCCTCACCCAATTCCTCATTCATCCTCCTTTCCTACTGCTGCTTCTCTCCATCCTCAGCCAGAACAACTCTGTACAACTCGTAGCATCTCTGCATCCTTGGCAGTGCCCTGTTGTAAGGCTGGTGACTAAAAACATCGGTTACATTGTCATTGCTGACAGAGGAACAGCTAACCAGTGGGCAGATGCAAGAGAAACGTTGCAGGGTGTCAGAGTGCTTTGATGCTTTCTTCAATTAATGCTATAAAATGCACAGAATCACACAGACTAAGGATATTAAAACCAAAAGAACTTCTCCCCAATGATAAATAATGTACCTTAAGCATAAAGGTCTTTTTCTTGCACGGTGACAAGTTATTCTGGCTTTGTTGTAAACAGTCCCCAGAGAAAAGCAGCAATTTTGTTTTGTAGGTAGATGCTACTCTGATTAATATTCTAAAGACCATGGAATTTAACTATTAGATCACATCATTAGAGATGGGGTACGTGAGCCCTGCCTTCCAACTGGTGTGATATTCCACCCAAGATGAATTCCCCATAAATTTAAGGGTATATTTGCACACTATTCTATATATTAAAACAGACTCCAATAACTTCACAAAAATCTTGTCCACCCCGTTTCTACTGTCACAGGCCACAGAAATATTTTGAGAAACATGGGAAATATTTAACCAAGATGATTCAAAGGAATCTACTACAAAATGGTCTCTTTATGAGAACATCAACACATTAACATCATTCTTTCGATCCAGAAAAAGTAAAAAATTGGTCAAGATCAAGAAAATTATCTTCATTGTGACCAGAAAGCAGCTGTAAATGATTGAAAATTTGAAATTTATTGTGGTTTTGTTTTTTGTTTCCTGTATCAAAAAATAAACTTCACTACAACAAAGTTTCTACATGTCATGTCCCAAGATAAAAAAAGCTCAATGGCTATGAGGAGACAGGCAAAGACTGACGATACAGCTGCTTCCTGCACAGATAATGAGTGAGAACCATGCTGATTTATTACTCACGTAGCCAGGACCCTCAAAGAGCATGTAGGTATTACCTCCAGCATGAATCATGACCAGGTTAATTTCCGTTGTTAAAACTGTTTATGATTTCACCTCTTTACCATCAACTGAATGATGTACTGCTAGGGTCCAAAATTAGAAGTGCATGGTTTCTAGTCCAGGACAGTTCTCAACGAGCATGTTTAAACTTAACATGAACCTGGATGCGATTTCAAAGAAGTCAGGGGATGAGAGGACAATAGCAAAGGTTGTTATGGGAAGCCCTGATGCACAGGAACAACACGACTTAGAAAGGATACAACCCCACCTTCCCACTTAAGATTCGTATACAAAAGAACCATGAAAATTAACACGGGAAGAGTCACGACAGCAGCCACTTCACACCAACTTCCCTACGTGTTACATAAGGTACAAACCTCATGCATGCTAAGCAGCAAAACATACAGGCCAGTTCAGCAGCACCCAACATTTCTTTCACGCTGTCCACACCAATTAAAGCATTATTAATTATTCTGAGCGCTAGACCGTTCATGGGTAGGATGCTTACTGTGGTTTTCTGCCAGCTGGAAGCTCCTGAAGAGGTGGGGTTTAAATCCTCTCTGCCAGCAGCATCACTGCACACTACCCAAGTATGTATGTTTTGTTTAGCCACTCTGTGCCTTTCTAGATACTGAGATTCAAAGGTAAAAGATGAAAATGAATGGAGGGTGCTACACAGGATGGATGGGCAGCTTTGTGCACCTAGGCTTGCTTCATGATCCTCAGAGGCTGAAAATCAACTGCAAGTTTAACTGTCAGTGTAGTCGCAGTATTGACTCTATTGCTGGGGTTACAGACACCTACAGCCTGCTGGCTTCAGAAATGAAATCATTTACTGGTAGAACTTCAGGCACCAAGTAAATCTGAGTTTAAACAACACACTGATTAACACCTTCAGCACAACAAAATGATGTACATGAGCCTGTACTCAGATCTGGTTGTGGACACTCGCATATCCCCTTATACCTCAGCACACATTCACTCCAAAAGACATCCAGACACGTCTTCTCAGCAGCTTTGCTTACCCCTCAGCTTCCCACTGTCACAGCTCCCCAGTGATGCGTTGACAGAGCCGCAGGTGACTTCAGCAGGTCCAGGATGGGATCCCCTATGCACCCACATGCAACACATGGGTACCATGCATTCCTGGAAGACCCTCCAAGTCCTGCCATCCTAGCTGGTATTTACATCTGCATTAACTTCATACCTTCTGGAACAAGGAAAGCGCAGCTCTTCTTCCCCCCCCTCGCCCCCTCTCCCCAGATGCATATAAAAATTGCAGTTACATTTATGGGTACACACCAATTCTTGATAAGAAAATAACTGATTGTTACCAATAATCTGCTTTGTCAGACAGCAGCAGTACTTTTACTCTTTGTAATAAATTTTACTCACCTCCAGTCATTCACAGCAGTCAGAAGAATGGGATTTAAAAATAATATTTAAACAACCCAGAGGATAACAACTAAAAGGTGCCCACCAGAGACATATTTAGATGCCTGCTAAACATATTTACCTAAGTCATCATGGAAGGTTTATTTGGCGATTCAATGTTTTAAAGCTATTGTCTCAATTAGGCCAAAAAGGAAGATACTGCTCACGACTGCGAGTCTCTGCCTGCATTCATTTATTGTTCAGTTCACAGTCTCTGAATACAACACAATCCTCCAACGGAGTCAGCTTTCATAATTCAGCAGTACAAAGTCTGCAAACACATGTAACCTAGATCCATATTTCACAGTGACAGCATATGATAGCAGAATGTGAAGTATTAATGCTAGTGTCACTACAGTCCTACACTCTACTGCACTTTAAGAGAAAGCAGCTGCTGAGATGAAATGTGTGCCAACTGTCTGAAGACAGAAACATAAGAAACATTCCTTCTGTTACAAAGGGAGAGACACACACAAACAGACTTTCTTTTAGACTCAACAAGCACAAAGTTTCTTACTTTCGCCTTTTACATTTCTATTTCAAACGGGCTCGCGCGCTGCGCGCTGGGGGAAGGCATGCCTGGGTGGAAGCCACAGCCGTGTCCACTGAGGAGCTCTGAGAGCAGAGGAGGGTTGAGTGAAGGTGGTGCATTCGAACGGTGACACCAACCCGGCATGATTGTACATAAGAGGAAAAAGCTGGTTCCCACCTTGTACCTCATGAGATATAAGGCATCGTCACCCAGCACGCTGGTGGGAGCAGCTCTAGGGCTCTCCTAGGAACCTAACACCTAACCCTAAGAGCCCTAACTGCAGCTTCAACAGTCAAAGCAGTGAAATATTCTCCTGCCTACAAACACCTCTGAATCATAGAACACTCTGGGTTGGAAGGCACTTCAAAGATCATCAAATTCCAAACTCCCCTGCCATGGGCAGGGATACCTCTCACCAGACCAGGCTGCTCAAGGCTCCATCCAACCCAGCCCTGAACACCTCCAAGCAGGGGGCAGCCACCACTTCCTTGGGCAGCTTGTGCCAGGGCCTCACCACCTTCCTCCTAACCCATCCTCACAGCTCACGTGGTGTGTACCTGCTGTCAAGAGTGCTTTTGTTTAGACTAAAGGACATGCTACAGAATTATAAAGTGGATTAAAAAGGCATGCTTTTTTCATCCAGGATCTGTATACAGATCGGTGGGGAACCTGCCCCTCTTGATTTGTGTCTAGTCCTGGAACAACCATCCCAAATGATCTGCCACATACTGTATCACCACCTCTTAAGCACAGCGCTACAGTAAGAGCGTGACATAATCCAAAACGTTTGGCTGTAATTCACTTAAAAACTAGTGCAACCTCATTGACCTCCTTATCGAACAATTTATTGCACATTTACAGACTGGACAATGAAATAGAGGAGGTAAGGTATTAATGGTGACACTCTTTGGCAAGCTCAGAGCGCAGTTCATTCAAAAGGCAATTTTAAAATTGAATGAAGAGGTTTGACTAGGCAATAAAAACAGCCACAATGCCAGTGAACAGTACTTAGGAGGAAAGCCTCTAATTATCCTATTTATAAATCAACAGCAATTTTACTGATGACTTCTTCTCAAACTTGATTAAAATAACTTCAAAAAATTAAAAAATAATCAGATCATATTTATTTTATTAAATTACAATTTAAAAGTATTATTGATTCCCTTCATAAATGAAAATGATAAAAACTTGAGGACAAGAACGAGACAACATTTTTTAAGAGAAACATTTGTACAACACTCTGCAACATAATTATAGTGCTGCCCTTGGGGAAGGGGATTTTATTTTATAATGAGAATGTTTACACTGTTATGGGGTTCAATCTATCTGGGAGGGAAGGTTAAACTTCTTTCCATTAAAGACAGCCTTATAATGAAAAGCTCTGAAAGGAGAATGGAGTCTAATATAGTAGATGTAATGGCCTATTAAATGATTCACACACACAAAATGAATCAAATTCATTGTATCTTACTGCTCTTTTATGACAAAATTGTTGAAAAAATAAAACTATTGTCAAGATAATTGCATATTACATATACTGTATTACTGTAACTACTATTCTTATTGGGTGACCCAGAGCCTACATTTTAGGTACATTAATAGGACATTACATTTTAAATACTTTATAGTATTGGAATGTTGCACAAAAATCCTACTTTCACTCTGAAGGCAAAAATCAATTTAGACTTAAAGTCATGCTGCAATTCTGCATCATTCTTTTTCAATTAAGTTTTTGCATACATTCTTTATGATGTCATTTCTACATTCCTGCAACAGATGTTTGTTTATATCCCAATTTACTAAAATGCTGCCGTACTAGTTCCTGCTATTTTGAACGTAACCTCTACAACTAGCTTGTGTTTCCAAATCGTAGTACAATAAATGTTTTCTTAAACTTGTCCCCTCAGCCTACTGCTAAAAATCACCATCTCTCATCATTACACAGTAATGGACATTGTACTGAAAGGAGCCTGGATGTATGGAAGAAGAAAGAAATTAAATAGAAGTCAGAGTACATCTCGAAGTAGTTTTATATGTACTTAGAAGTATCAGAAGATAAAAACTAGAAAATTTATGGGTTTTGCATGAAGGACTAAAAATTCTGTTCCTTTTGTCAAGACCTGATTTCACATGAGATCTATAATGCAATAATTTGGGCTACTAATATCAGCTCTGCAATAATAATTACTGTTGATTACAGGGCTGGTCCGGCAAACATACCTGCAGACTGAGAAAGCAGTCAGTCACCTACAGAACCACCCGTACCTACTCAAGTAGAGTTACATTAAACACCAGAAACCTTGCCTTATCATCTTTTTTGGCTGCTAACGCTTTTCATTACTTTTATTTCCCATTATTTTCATGTGTTGGTAAGTCACAAGATGTACCAGATGCTATCACAACATAAGTGAAAGCACAAGTTACGTAGGAATGAGAATATTTGGGACTCAATGATCTCTTGAGGTCCCTTCCAACCCCTATGATTCTGTGATCCTTTTATGAAAGAAATAAACCACGCCATCAACAGTAGCCAAAGGGATGGCTTTTTCCAAGCTAATGGTCAAAACCCGGGACAGCACAAACAGTTAAAACTCTGGATTTCACAAGGGGCTAAGGTAAGCTTCTATGAAGTTCTTGGTGTACCTGCAAAGACTTAAAGTACCTAGCAATCTCAATCTCAACCTAGTTTTATACAAAATAAGCCAAAATTTCTAAAGTCTCCTGATGGTACTTAAACTTCTCAAGGGAGTACAACCTTGCAGACTTGGGTCCTTACATTTAAATGAATAAAAACAGTGGCTAAAGGACTTTGGCATTTGAAGGCTCCCACACTTATTTTGAACTTTAAGATGTTGTTTGGGGTTTTTTTAGTTTTAAAAATATTTCAACTTATTTATTATTGTGTATGATAGAGATGGGGAGTTTAGTGCAAGCACCAATGTATGGGTGGTGTGTGAGGAGCCACACCAAACATTGCTGCTTCCATCAGGCTTCTTGGGAGAACCTGCTCATTTTGGGCGAAAAGCCCAACATTTCTTCTCTACAGTTGGCTACAGAAACTAGAATACTTGAAACACATTCACCTCTTTATGCATTAGGCATTTGTTTATTATTTATGGATTCTTTATGTAATTGAGAACCAATCTAAAATTTGATACCCCATTTCATAGCATTAGACTATTTCTTAAAGCTTTTAACACTGAATATTGAGGCAAGAAAAATCAACCCAAATATATTTTAATTAGAGGACATAAGGAAGGGATTTCCACTTTCACCTTTCTCTTATTAGAATTCAAAATAACGGAAATAGTCCAGATTTCATAGTCCAAAGTGATATTAGTTTCTCCCACAGCCCACACCCTCTCTCAGGAGGCAAAACCCAGTTCCTAAGCATCAATCAATGGCTATTAAACACGACCACAATAAAAACAATAATCATTCACATCTTGCTGAAGCTGGCAGTACTATAAGGTAAGGAATTAGAAGAGAGTTATCTATTTTCAGAAAGAAGAAAGGTGGTAGAATAAACAGCAATTCATTTACCTTGCTTATAAAAGTTGAGGCTAAAGTTTTACCCATGAACAAGACTCTTTTCTATCAAGATAAATAAAATAACCACGCATGAGCATGTGACACGTAAGGAGATGGAGAAATTACCAGTGTGGAAGGTAGCAGGCATAAATGAAAGACAGTAAGGGTTATTGAGGCCAAGATGAGGTTATTTTCCAGCAGTAGCAGAGACCAGAGAGGAAGTCTGAAGGGCAACTCAGCAGTTAGAGAAGAGTCAATTGAGAAACTAGCCCACCAGATAAACGGACTCCTAATTTATCAGTGAAGGAGCCCCTCAGAGACAGCTTCTACCAGCAGAGGTAGACACAGTGGATTTTCTTGAAAAGATGCTCTGACTAGTTTCATGATGCAAGACTATATAATTAAAAGTAATATATTACCTATACTACTCCCAGAAAATAAAGCAAATAATATACATATCCAGCAGGTGCTTTTTATTTCAGTCACATATATGGAATGAACATCCATTCAACAACCACCAACAGTGAAGGTTCATCAAATCAACCATTTATTTTCTCTTTCCCCTAGTATCTGTTTCCAGAACCTGCTTTCTCCTCTCTTTACTAGGAACAGACTACCCATACGCCTGCATCATTATTGCTACATTGAACTCCTACTGACACACCACACTTGCTTGATGGTTGCCCACAGCTATGTACTATATAGGAGGAGGAGCTGAAAGTCCTCCTTACTCATTGGGTTTGAGGTATCTGTACTTAGCTCACAACTGCTCTGTGGGCAGTTCGGTTTTCTACATGAAGAGGAGTGTCACTCCAGATCCCCCACAAAAAGGTTGGAAGGTGAAAAGTACGTTAACAGAGTTTGGACCTCTGAAGACAATAAAGTGTGCAATATCTTCATCACTGTGAGGCATCTTCTTAGTTAATCTGTGCTTTTGAAATTTCAAGTTAACAAATGCTTTCCAAACTCCATTTTTCTCAAGAAAAAGCCATTTGTTTTCTTTATAGTAGGTCTCTTAAAAGGGAGTCATAACTGATGGATTACAACATGTTCCTACCTTTTCAATCTGAATTTCATAAGAATAAAATAAACCACAAATGAAAGTGCTTGTACCAGGCACGTTGAACCTTTCTTCTTCTATTAGCATATCAGTCTGCAATCATAACTAGATCAATAGCGAAGATATCTGCTTAAAAGAGCACCATGCTTTCTTTTGTCAGAAATTCATTACTTTTTATTAGGGTCATTGCTTGAAAACTTCAAAACACCATATGGACCTAATTGTGGTTTATTTTGGCAAAAAGGAAGACACTGTAGAACAATTGAGGCATTACATTCTACAATTCCATTACTTTCATCCCTCTCCGTTTTATTACTGTGTCATTAAAGGCAACTTGAGTGAGCGAAGAATTATAGTGTCATGTGTACGGGCTAGTAGATTAATAACAAAACACACTCAAGTTTAAAGGTATCTAACAGCTGTTTTCATTATTTTGTGTAAATACGCTTGAAGCATATCTATCTGATTAGTGGATAGAGTGCTCTTCTCTGTCACATGCCATGGGCACTGCTATGTGCAAGTAATCAAAGTGCTCAGAAAATGAGTTTACATTGTTCACTGCTGAAATACACAAATGTCAGAAAGTGACTGCGCATCAAAGCTTAGGCAAATCATCTGCCGCAAACAAACAGGCTCCGACGCACATTTCAGCTTGAAACATTCCTCTGCAGCACAGTGACTGAACAGGACTTATTGCTAGCCCAAAAAAATGAAGTGAGGCTCGCTGAATAATAAGTCACTAACGGATGAGAAGCGTTGGAAGCGACAATGTTCAAGTCGTTACATATGCACGAACACCTGAAAAGACCTCAGCTGCTTTCTGAACCAAAGATACACCATTTTAATGTCATAAATACCAGGCTACTTTATGGATATCATGCAAGGTTTCATTAGGAAAAAAGAAAAGACTTTTTTTTTTAACCTGCAATTGTCTTTTTTGAAATAATTTTTCAATATTTTGGTTTCTTTGGGGTTTTATTTGTTTGTTTCTTGTGACTACATTACCAGGAATCACAGAATCATAGGGGTTGGAAGGGACCTCCAGAGATCATCGGGTCCAACCCCCCTGCCAAAGCAGGTTCCTTATGACAGGTTGCACAGGTCAAAATCCACACAGGTCTTGAATATCTCCAGAGAAGGAGACTCCACGCCCCCCTGGGCAGCCTGTCCCAGGGCTCTGTCATCCTCACTGTGAAAAAGTTCTTCCACATATCAGTGAAGAACTTCCTATGCTTCAACTTGAAGCCATCACCCTTTGTTCTGTCCCCACAGACACTGAGAAGAGGCTGGCCATTTCCACCTGTGTCCCATACTTGAGATATTTATAAACATTACTAAGATACCCTCTCAGTCTTCTTTTCTCAAGGCTGAGAGATAATCCCCTCCATTCATTTGCAACAAAAGGAAGGCAGTTTAGGTACCCAAAAAAGGTCAAATACTCTTTTTTCCATATATAGTCACATCATTCAAGATCAGTAACTCAAAATTGGATGGTAAATAACGCAAGTGAACTCTGAAACCAAAAGACCTGTGATAAAGTTTGATGAAGGACAGATAAAATTTCAGTCACTGAAAGGAATTGCTGCATTAAAATTTCCTCTTTCTGCAATTCATTTGCTTCTAGCGCTGACTGAGGCAATTTTAACCTTAATCTACTCTACCCAAGGATGAATGTGAAAGAGCCATACAGACCCACCAAACTAAGAAAGTTATAATAAACTCACTGTGACTCCAATGAGCGAAACAGAAGAATTTCATCCAAATGCTTCAGTGAGCAAAGGAAACTGAGGCAAAACTGAGGATTACAAAGCTTACAAAGCCATGATACCAAAAGATTTTGCCTGAAGATGGTTCTTGCTGCAGCACATCTCACCTAATGCTTTCCCCAAGCACTGCAGTTGTCAACCTTTAGTACCACTTCAGTTTGAGTTGTCTTCTGAGGGATGCTCAGAAGGATTCTGCTGGGAATACAGCATCTCTTTTCACAGACCAGCTCAGATCTCAAATCTACGGCCTCAAGACTGCTGTTAGGACGCGATAATCTCATAGTCTCTTTTCATCTTCATTTTGGGGATACCAAAAAGTGGAAGAACTTTTTCAAAGTGAGGATGACAGAGCCTTGGGACAGGCTGGCCAGGGGGGTGTGTAGTCCCCTTCTCTGGAGATATTCAAGACCCATCTGGAAACTGACCTGTGCAATATGAGCTAGGGAGCCTGCTTTGGCAGGGGTTTAGACCCGATGATCTCTGGAGGTCCCTTCCAACCCCTCTGATTCTGTGATTCTGTGATCAGAGCAAATGTCTGCACCTGCCTGGCACTACTCTTGTACTGTTTAACCAACCAATCTATGGATTTATCAAATTCCTCTGAAATTTCAATAGCATTATAACATTCATTTCAAAACTAAATGCCTCTCAGAAAAAGAAAAAACAAAAACAAACAACACCCTACACAAGTTGGGGTGTTTTTGTTGTTTTTTTTAATATTTCCAGCCTGAGTCATTTAATAATGACCAATTTATACCTAGTGGATGTTGTAAGGATTATCCTGGAACTTAAATAATTCCTCCTCTTTCATGGCATTTATCCTCTGACTGTATTTATAGAGATTAACATATATCCCCTTCTCAACCTTTATTTTGCTAGGACAAGTGAACCATACTCTTTTAATCTGCTCTCATAATACAGCTTCCCCTAATCATCCCAGCAGCAATTCTCCATACCTGTTTCACAGTCTAAATTAATCTTTTTTGAACATGGGTGACCAGAAGAACACACAATTCTTCAGCACTTTACACAGACGTGCCAATCAGTATCTCTAAAAATTATCTTTTCTACTGCTTATGAGAAGGACAGAAGCTTCTTTATTTTTATCTGGCATGGTGCAGCTACACTGGTGTTTGGTGCATCTCCAGCAGCAAGCGTTCTACATATCTGTATGTTGTTTGCCTTCTGTATTTACCTGTGTAGTCATATAATGCAGTCCACCATTCAGCACCCAAAAAGTGACAGAGTTCTCTATTTAACATCCATAAGAAACATCAGCTGGAGATGAAAAACGCTGAGGAGTGATGAAAGGAGAACATGGTTATGAATAGTTTTGGGGGGTTGCATTTTTTGCTAGGCAAAGTTGTGGAAATGAAGACACCTAACCCCATCAAAGAGTATTCCAGCAGAGAGGGGAAAAAAAACCCCACTAAAAATCAAATCCATCCTGGAGAAATTAAATCAGTGTCTCTTCAACTGGTGCAGAACCAGCACTAAGACACCTGTGGTTTCTAGACGAGAGGAGCTGACAAGGGAGGACAAGTGGAAAGATGAGGGCTCTGGCATGATGGCGAGACATTACACACCATCAATCCCACAGCTAGTTGGGCATTAAGGAGAGGCAACATGGTCTGCTGATGAGTCCCCAGATTACAAAAGGGACAGGAAACACATAAGGTAGGCAAAAAAAAGGTGGGTAAAGGCCTTAGTTTTCTGCAAGCCTGACCTGAGCACTACTTAGGAGTCATCTTATAGGAAACTGCCATCGTTTTATGAGGAATCCACTTTAAAATTAATCACAGGTTGGCTGATTCAATTTAATGTTGGATTCATTCTTCCTGGTTATTGTTAGTGCCTGCAACATTGTGTGGAAAACAGATTGAACACAGCAGTATCCTGTTATACTACAATCCAAACCCCCCTTTGCCACAAATACCCATTTCTCAACACAAAATGAAAGATCACTAAAACAGACAATACAACACCAAGATCCTTCCTCACACATAGAATCCCAGACTGGTCTGGGTTGGAAGGGACCCCAAGGATCACAGAGCTCCAACTCCCTGCCACAGGCAGGGCCACCAACCTCAGGCCTGGATCTACACAAGGTTGCCCAGGGTACCATCCAACCTGGCCTTGAACACCCCCAGGGATGGGGTATCCACCCCGTCTCTAGGCAGCCTGTTCCAGCCCCTCACCACTCTCTCTGTAAAGAACTTGCCCCTAATATCTAATCTAAACCTTTCTTCCTTTAGTTTTAATCCATTCCCCCTTAACCTACCATTGTCTACCCTTTAAAAAAGTTGAATCCCCTCCTGTTTATATGCTCCCTTCACACATACTTGAGGAAAAGAAGCTGGGCAAGCTTTACTGGACTTGGATCTCCTGTAGCATCCTTACTACTCGGAGCTTGTAAACCCAAAACTCTGATGAACCCTCATTACTATTTAGACACGCATCTTTTCAACAGTAAAGCTGAACGGCCTCCCACCTTAAAAGCACTTCTGGTACGTTTATGTTGTGATTCTCATATTTTTAAATGTATGCTATTTGAATTATTTAAAGGAAGAAGAGAAGGATTATTTCAGCTGGGAGTCACAACTGAGCAGGGGGAATGTCCAAAATATTAAATATTAAATATTCCTAGTTGCAAATGCAAAAGCCAAAAAAAAAAAAGAAAGAAAAGAAAAAACCTAAACAGATTAAAATACTCCCTGCACAACAAAGAAATTATCTGTGATTTGGCAAAATTAAAAATCATTTAACTTCCTCATATTTGGTTACCGATAAATAAAACATCTGTATTAACTTGTTCTTACACATTACACAGAGGTCATCTCCAAAGGACTGGAGAGCTGTTTCAAGTCTTCTCTTCAAACTTAAGGCTGTGATTTTATGTATTCCATCCTGTAATTTTGTTCTTCTATCCTTTATTCTCTGAAATTCCTACAGAACATCCCAGTATCTTCTTCACAGACACTGTCATCTAACGGAACCTCTGACTAACTCAAATTGTTTTGTCTGCAATCTAGCACACCACAGTGCTCAAAGCAGATTCGAGCCCACTTAAAGTTTTAGTTCCACTATTAATAACAAATTGCAGGGCTAGCTGTCACCCTACCAAGCTTTAAAAAAGGTCCTGGAATTTTTTGGAGTTTGGTTTTTTGGCCTTTTTTGTTTAAACCCTCCCCCAAACTAATACCATGTTCAAGATGAAGCATTGCTTTTTCCATAGGTATCACCATTCCCCCTATGACCAGCCACAGAGATTACTTCATTCTCCTACAAAGGATTTCTGGAAACATCATGTACTCTCAGTGAAGAATCTCTAAAATCTCTGACATCCTTTCCCTAGTCCTTATCTTTTCAGCAATTTTTAGCACATCACCTCCTTTTTCTTCCATTATAGTACACCAGCAAATACCCAGAATATTGAGGCAACAAAGTTCTGTCACTGCCTCATGTAGCAACTAAGAAATAACACACCCGACACAAGCACTTCTCTCCCTGCTACAATTCTGTAAGCATGAAATCACTTGAAAGAAAAAGAAAAGAAAACAAAACAAAAAATCCACCTCTACTTCTATGTAATATTCATGAATTTCATAATAAAAAAATATGGAATTGTTCAAACGTTGAAAGGCAGCAGTTTGAAATGCTAAATTCAGCAGGGACAGCCTTGTCTATAAAAACCATCTTTCACACATGTGAAGGATTTGGGTCTGTACCTTCATATGGACAGGGATGGAATTGGACACAGCCACATCACTGGATACCCAGTGTTTTGTGTACCACCTCTTTCCACCCCTGTTATCGTAGTGCTCACACAGGCGCCCTCAGATCCCAATGATGGCAGTGAAAATGAGGGTGTTTAGGACTTTATAGGACCCAACCACTGATCAATGGCCATCTTCTGATTTGAATAGAAGGGGCAGGAGCGAAAAAACAGGAAAAAAAAAGAACTGAGCTTTACTTTAAACCTGCAATGACAATCTTAACCAATTAAATTTCAACTTCTTCAATTTTTATTACAACAGTTTGATGTAAACTCTGAAAGTATTTCGTGCCTGAATCATCCTTTTCAGGGATGATATTTAACCCGATCCCAGTGTTGAGAAAGACTCCGTTGCAAATGGAAAAGAGAAAGAACAGATGGGGAACTGAGGTAAAAAGGCAAACAAAGCCCAAAGCAGGGCTTGCAGTCACTGTGCTTGGAAAAAGGTAACATAAAATGGCATCAGGGTGATGAAAACTTTTGTTATTGTGGAAATTAAAGTAAAAACAAATTATTGGTTTTGTTCTAAGTCCATATGAATGACTGCATTAGAGATAGACTAATCCCACAGGAACTAAAACCGTGATCCATACCAGTTGCTGATGAAGGTGTCATTTCTATCTCCCCTCCCACAACATCCCCCTAACCTGAAATGCTCACACTTACTACAGCAAGGTAGCCCTTCTCTTCATGAGTTGCAGAGAAATTACTATGCATGGAAGTGCAAAATAATCCAGTCCAGTCATGACTCTACCCCTGACTTCCCACATGAATATGCAGAAATCAATTAAACCTCTGAATGCATCAATTTCCTTCTCGAGTAGTAATGATAATAATAGCTGCCCATTGTATAGGGCACTGCATATAATATTTGTAATGCCTGCTAATGAAACATGCTATTAATTATTAGAGTGTGGTTTGTTTTTGAAAGCCAAGTATGGGCATGTCTCAACTTTGCATTCAAAGTGTCACAACTTGAACATTCCTAAAAAAAAATGATACCAGGAAACCGCTTACAAGTATCACAGCAAATCCTACTTAAAAATCAAACAGTATTTAAATCAGTAGAACTCTTAGATCTCACCAGCTATGCTGCAGAGAAATTTGCAGCTAAGGGGTTAATCAGATTAGATGGGAGTGGTTATAGGCTCTGTGCCACAGGTTTTGCCCTTTGTGGCTTCTCACATCCCAGACTTGGAAAATATGAGCTGTGATACTGAGAAAGGTAAGAAGCCAGCACAGCCCCATAGTGATAAATGAGTTTGCATCATCTGTCATTAGAACTTCCTGCCAACAGGGTCATTCCCTATTAAATTACCACTTGTCAATGTTTAAAATACTGATTGATAAATGACTGTGCCAAAACTGATAACACGACAGCTTTTATTTTCTAATATTCTTGGTTACCACATTCTGCTACTTCAAGATACAGATATAGTTGGTTGTTGGTTTTTTTTTTTTCTCCCAAGTACTTTAGTGAAAGACAATTTAATCTAATACAAAACTAACAGGTACTGTATAATGATTGGTCCTGATATACATTACATACTATTCTTCTTGCCAAAATAAACCTACTGGCGATTTAGTGATATGGGTAGATCCAAGTTTCACATTTCATCAAATGCTAGTAATCTGTTTTATCAATATAAACTGCATTTTAATGAAAAAATTCTTTTCTTCAGTACACTTCACTTTTAATGCCCCAGAGTATAATAATTCGTTCATGCTGTAGAACAAGAATGTTTTACAAGACCTTAACTCTCCAGAGAAATTTCTCTGTAAATACAAAATGCAAGTTTTATGGGAATGTGTTGTATGCAACATGAGCAGTACCCAACATCATAAAAAACTAGGTTGAGCAGAGAATTCTGCTTAAGTATCCTTGTGAGCTATTGTGAGACTAAATGGTTATTATGATAGTGTTTAGTGGAATACCTATACAGCAGATAAAAGAGAGCCACTAAAACTATTTTTGTCCCTGAATAGATAAAAAGAAATTACTTCTTTAAAAGTTTTGCAAAATGAATACATCCCAGCAGACTTGTCATCCTCCTCTATGAGGGCATTCTCAGTCTCCTGCTGCTGCGAAGTTTTGGGGATAAATCAAGTGTGTTCTGTCTCAGACCTAGCTGGGGCAACAGCTACACCTGTGCAAGCCAGAGACGGCAAACTCCCGCATCATCTCCCCCATTACCTCTCTAGCAGCACACGATGAAGGAGAAAGCACCACGTAAGCAAGTACCACTGAACATGAACTCTTGAGGGACCCTTCATTGAACCTCCAACCCCTCGCTGTAGGTGCAGCTATACGTGCACTTAGCACTTATCCCAGAGATGCAGAAGGGAACCGACCCACTGCCAAAGGCTCCAGAACTGAAAGACTCAATTTTATAACCCTTTTAAATCAGTATTGCACTTTCCTCCCAAATAGGTGCTGTGTCCCAGATCTTGAGAGCATCTTTTCTCGTATGCTTCTTGTCTTAGTGTGCCAACACCAACCCTCAAAACCTGCTTGCTGCACACAAGGAGGAAAGACATTCAGGGGAGTAATTTCCATCCCCCGGTTCTTCAGCAGCAAGCCCCAAGGTAGGAGAAGTCTATTGGCATTTGCTAATTATGCTAACTACCCATAAACCGTAGTGGTAGGGAGGCAATGTCTACCAGGGAGCACCCGGCACGCCACGGAGATGCCTGAGCCACCACCAAAGGCAGTTGCCAGCCTCAGTACCAGAATCTTTGTCATTAGCTTAGGTGGACTGCTATGCTAATGTATGTTATTTCACTGGGAGGCTAACGAGCAAAAAACTGCTCTTGTAAGGTCTACTGCTCCCCTCGTGTGAGGCAGCTCACTGGAGCTCACTTGGGTCCTGCTGCAGAGCATGGCTCTGCACAGCAACACGTCCCTGGTGCCCACCTATAGCTTTGGGCTCTTGTGGATTCAAGTCTCTCCCTGGTTGTTGACATCGGTGTCTTGCCAGCACAGCAAAGCTATTCCATAGCATTAGGATCACAGAGGGAGGGGAAGCCTCTCAGTTATCTATACAGAGGTCTGAAGTTCAGCTCCTCAAGCCTGGTCTAACTGATGCAATTTGTTTTTTTACTTCCTCAAGCCCTCCTCCACGTGTGACAGTCAGATCTCTGTACAAGAGATACTCTCAGTACCCTTCAAAAACTTCTGCTTTAGTCACGAACTCCCTTGACTGGCCCTAAAGTACTCTAAAACCCAGCAAATTCTGTCTCTCCTGCACCTAAAAAAACCCCTAAAATCAAATGCTCAGAGATGTCCTGTTAACAGTACCGAGTTACAAAAGCAAATGAAGAAGCAACAATCTAAAATCTTTAGTTCTACTTTGAAACACATAACAATGACAGTACAAGACACTAAGTTCTGCTTAAAAGAAGCTGGTTTTATTTTCCACTTCAATCCCTGTCCTCTCATGTTTCTCTTACCTGGCTCCACCTCAGCCCCATGTGCATTTTGAGCTCTTGGGAATGTTACTTCATTCATGCTTTCAAAACCATCATCCTTTTTCTACCACACCGTGATAATAATAAAGATTACTATAGTCAGAGGAATAGCAGTAACAACCAAAATCCCTATTACAATGGAAATTACTTCCAAGGAGTACCCCCTCTGACACCGCTCTGCCAACTGCCACACACTGTATGACGGGGCAGAAGAATTCCTACAAAACATCCTCAAGGCCTTCCAGAGGCATACTTGAATGTAGCAGAGAGAGCATCAGTAGAAAGGGGATTTTCTCCCTAGACCATAGGTTTCCAGTGCAAAAATGAAAAGAGATTATCTCTGAATAGGCTCTATTGATTATATGGGAAAAAATAAAATGTAGAATTTTATTTACAATAAAAAAATAAATTGAAATTTAGCTGATGACAATGGAAAGGTGAATTACAATGTATTTAACTCACTGCGTTGTAAAAAACCAGCCTGATATATAGCATGTATGGCACGTAAGATCAGCTGCTGGTCTGCATCCCCTGCAAACCCATGCACTGTGAAGTGACAGCCTTAACTTGGTTTTATGTGTCTCAAAGCTTAGATGCAACCAGATGCGTTACTTCCACGCAATGTGTTTCATCAGGACGTATAAAGAGGAGAATTGCAGGTCAGAAATGTCAGAGGATGAGTACATAAGGAGTAGCTGTGGCACCACGGGACGCAGTACGGAAGCCAGGCACCGTCAGAACAAGAAAACAGGAGGATTAGGCCAGTAAATTTCTTATTCTGCTAAATCCTCAAATCCTTTCATCTCTTCTCATTGTCAGACAAGGACCACAGGCTGGTTGTTTGCTCTGGGAGCACCAATACGTGCCCTTGTGACAAATAGTTATTAAAAAGAAGAATTTTTATTAAAAAAAAAGTATGGTAACTTCCTCTCAGAAGTAGAAAAGCAGTGCTGAGAGGCCCATCCGATGTATTCAAATACACATTACACATATGTATACCAGTACCTCTAACAGTATTCACAAGCATTTCCTAGAGTATCCTTCATCATTATACTTTGAATGTTAAGTGATCATCTACTATGCTGCTTGCACTAATTTGTGTGCCCATCACCTACAGTAATGCCATCAAAAGGTGGCTACATCCAAGTACTAACTCATGCAACATGCTCCTTCGTTACACTGGTTTCAATCCAGAGTCAGATATATTTTTCTTTTGCCCTAACAACTGCAATATAAACCTAAAATCATCTTCAAGAGTTCACCATTGTATGCATGAGGATGATTTCTTAGACCACATCTCTCCCCAGTCTAAGACTGTTTCAGACACAAACACACCCTGAGATGTTCACATGCAAAACAAGAGGTCAAAGGAGGGAAAAAAACAACTCATCCCAGTTATTTTGCCTTCAGAATTCTTAAATATTTTCCCAACATCTCAGCAAAATTATGCATTTTAAAAAGACTGCAGGCACTGAAATGATTGTCAGTCATGCAAATAATCACTTACTTACACTCTATGAGTTTGGTTTGGATAAAGCAAATTACCATTTGAAAATAACTTGAAAAACACTCTGGGCTAAGAGCTTGCTTTAAAAATTTGAGCTTGGCCACAATTTTTCTTAACCTTTTTCTCCTCGATCTCCAGTCAGTCGCTACAGTAATGCAGTCAAAATTAAATAACAGCATTCAATTGCCACAGGTGCATTCAACATTACTTAATGCACCGTCTTGTAAAGAAATAGTAAATGCTGGCTGCAGCTGAAGGTCAAAACCCCAAAGAACTTCAGAGTTATGCAGAAGCAGATCATTCTCATGCTTTGTCAGAAAAACCCAAACCTCAGACCTTACATCTAGACTAAGATGTTGATTAACATCTGTATTAGAGCTGGTAGCAAGCTACATGTCTAATTACTCTGCTGAGGAAGTTGTACAGTCACACAGTTGTTTGCAAAGGCCTTAGTTTTGTCCATTGCTCCTGAAAAAAAGCTTTCTGAAACCATTTCAAGTGCAACAACCACGACGAAAACGTGAAAGGTGTCCTGCTTTGTGAGAACAGATGCAATGTAAGAGGTGGACATTAGGAAATGGGAGCTGTTAAGACCTGAGATCTTCCCACTTGACCACTTTGGGTAGCAGACTGCTGACTTTACCCACCTAATCACCTTCTGCTTTGGACAAATCATCACTGTGTTGATGACTTCCGACTAATTTCTCAATTGACCCCATCTGCCAGGACCAACAAATCCAGAAGATCTGATTTAATATACGTGGCAGGGAAATCACAACTTCATCTCCCAAGCTAGGCTCAGGCTGCATGACTTCCTAAGGCATGCCAAAAACCATGAGACCCTTTTAAAATGTCTTGATATCAAATACGCTGAGCATCTACAGCATTCCCTCCCTCTTGAAAAACATGGTCTCTATGAAGTGATAGTAGATCCTCGAAGATAAATAGGTACTGATCCCTACTGCCATCCAGCCATCTAAGTCCCCGAGGAACACAGGAGGATTTTAACCCACTTGCCTAAACCACAGGTTTAAAGACTTCAGACACTTATCTTGAAATGATTTGCTTCAGAATAGGCAAGTTTTCCAGCTTCCTGAAACACAAACCTTGCAGCACAAGCATCCACAAAGCACACGACCTCAACTCCTGTATTAAAAATCTCTCTACCCCAAACTACCACAAATGTACATTTAGCCCTTGAAATAACTCTAAGTACAAGCTGGTCAAGGACAAAGACCTCAGGAGTGGCCAGAACTTGTTATCAGATCAAGAGCTGGACTCTCACAGAGTCATTACAGTGTTCAATCCTTATTTCAGCCAAAGAAATGTACCTAGCATCGTGTCGGGTTCAACTGTATAATCAAATTGCAGAATCATACTCTATTTAGTACCGGTCCCACTGAAGCAAAGTTCCTGTTCAGTGGGAGGAGAGCCCCTTATAACAGGAAAAACAATTGTGCCAGGTTTAATCAAAAGTGAAAAGGATCCAGTGAATGTTCCCTTTGAGCCACATAACCCGCCGCTAATTTCAAGACGGGCTCTGAAAGGAGAGTAATAAAAAACGTCCTTCAGAGTAACCAAGGAAGAGTGAGGAGGCAACATCTGCAAGACTGCTCCCTGCTACTGGGATGCTTTTTGCCTACCTGGGAAGTAATAAAAAGAAGAGGTAGGGGAGGGAGGAGGGAATAAAATCCCACTGCAGCTCACCGAGGGAAATACAGATTCTTGACTACAGCCTTATCACTTTTACTGTTCTCCAGTAT
Source organism: Zapornia atra (assembly GCA_013400835.1). Classification (NCBI taxonomy): domain Eukaryota; kingdom Metazoa; phylum Chordata; class Aves; order Gruiformes; family Rallidae; genus Zapornia; species Zapornia atra. The sequence continues at coordinate 213,824 of VZTU01011137.1, forward strand.
TTCTTTCTCCTCCTTGACCTCTCCTGAATAAATATATACAGAGCTGAGGAGCCAGCGACTCCTTAAATACTAAAACAAGTAGGAAATCACTGAAACAAGTGGGAAATCGCTCACCCTGAACGAGGCAAGTTTGTATGGCACACACTTAAGGACAGGCTTGGCAGATCAGACACTGCACAAGTAGCCTCTGATTATCAAAATCCACCTATCAATTAGGGGATTCTGCATATTATCAAACCCTTTCATTAATGATGCTTTAGTGATTAGTTAGAACATCATCATAAATAGAGAGTTTTGACATGTTGGAAGCAATTTATGACGTGGAAAATGTACTGACCTGCTCACATCAGGAAACCTGACTGGAAAATAAAGAACTTGGCACTTTGGTCTGATTAGTTTTTCCAAATCTTTAGGTCTGTGGTCAGGAATCAGCTTCATAAATTTTCCAATGGACGTAAGGAACGATTCCATATTAAAAGCAGAGTTGAACACCACAACATCAGCAACCAAACTGCAAAAAGTGGTTAAGATTAGTGAGCAAAAGGAACAGAATTATTTAAAACATTATGGAAACAGGGTATGTATTCTCATAAACAAAAGGTACATGCATAATGCTAATTAAAATCAGCCTTTTCTTGTGAATTAGGAGCAGTGGATGCACCTTAATTAGAAATGTCTTAATTTCTGTCTGTGCACTCTTTGAAATATCACTTAACTTTTTTTTTCCAACTAAGCAATAAATCATAGTTAATCTAAAGAGGCACATCCCATTCAATCTGCAGGTCACTTTTTATTCATAATGCCATAAGAACAGTATTACTGCCACTACATCTTAAAAGCATAACGAGGAGGTAAGGCCTGCTGTAATATGACTTGTGTAGAAGTAAGCTTGGAAGAAAACAAAAATTCCTTGGAAATAATCCTCTGCCCTGAAGGACAACTTAACTCTGGTTAACCTACCTTCAGCTGTGTCAGGTAGCAGCATACTAGAGAAACAGACTGTTATTTTAACCTATGTGTACATAATCCCAATTAAAATTACACCGACTAAATATATATATCATAGAATGGCATGGGTTGGAAGGGACCCCAAGGATCACAGAGTTCCAACCCCCCTGCCACAGGCAGGGCCACCAACATCCAGGCCTGGATCTACTCAAGGTTGCCCAGGGCACCATCCAACCTGGCCTTGAATACTTCCAGGGATGGGGCACCCACCCCCTCTCTGGGCAGCCTTTTCCAGCCCCTCACCACTCTTTCTGTAAAAAACTTGCCCCTAATATCTAATCTAAACCTTCCTTCCTTTAGTTTTGATCCATTCCCCCTTGTCCTGCCATGGTCTACCCTTCTTAAAAAGTTGATATCATACATATATATTATACACATGGCACAGAGTGCCAAAAAACCCCAAAAATGGTGAAGAAAAGGCATATTAATGATATGAATGCTATATTTTGTCTTTTACTGCTGTGTTCTACAATCAGCTGGATCAATAACTTTCAGATGTAGTTAAATGATAATGTAGGTATTATTCCTCTATGTAGAGCTGGCCTGGAGAAAATGAGAAGCTGTCACAAAACCTGAAATATCTGGAAGTTTATCCTGGAAGTGCTGACACAATCTTAACTATGCTGGCAAGCACACAATGTTAACAGAGGTAAGGAATGCTTTATGCCTGGTTGGTTTTCTCAATATGTTATATATTGTAATATACGACCTCTGGGTCATAAGATACATCGAGGACACGCGTTCATAAGTCACCGGGCTGGTGAAAAGTATATTTGAGGTGAGAGGCTGTCATTCATCCTCACTGCATCTCACTGCTGTCTGGTCAAGAAAGAGAACTGACACTTCTCCAAAGCAGCAAAAGTCAGCAAGAAAAGCAAGAAAAAAAATGAAATTAGAGAAAAATAATCTTTTCCAAGCTGGCTGTGGGAGCTGAAATGCTTTCTAGAACCTCCCCCCACACACACCTTCCCCCACCCATGGTTTTTAATTTGCTGTCTCCTCATTTTTGATCTAGTCATCTTTTCTGCACCTATTTAAAGATGGCATGAGGTAAACGCAGTAGCCTGGCACGTTTCTTTGCTGCTTGTATCAAAGGCTTCAACACCATCATCGTGCTTCTTTTGAGCACGAGGTCTTCTCTAATGCACCTCTTTCCAGAGGCTCTGCATAATACTGGCAAATTAAAGATCCCATCACATTCACTAAAAGGAATCTCAGGCATCACTGAAAAAATGCTATTTTATTATATTAACCGTACAGAATCATTAGGGAGAAAATAAAAGTCTCTCTCTTAATGATTCAAAGCACCAACCTGAAGATTCAAATTGCTCCAACACAAATTGTATCCAAAACCTCTGTACAAAAGGGTGAAGATACGTTTTCCCATTTCTAACAGGTTTGGAAGATGAGAAGATGAGGTGTGTCTTTGCAGGTGACCACTAGGTAGTGACAAACAGTTTGAAGCAGATGGCTTCTCTCTGTTGTTAAAAATGGGCTTTCTGCAGCAACAAAAAGGGAAGATGGACATTGCATCATCACATGGAGAAGCTTGTTGGAAGGTGAAGGTGAAAGAATGGAGCATCTCTGGAAGCCTTTTTTTTTTAAGGCAAAAGAAAATCCTTTTGTCTTAAAAATGCGTACTTTGAGGATAAATATCAGCTTACAATAGAAGTGTGAAAACTAGCTGCCAAAATAAAGAAAAATATATATACAATAAAATACTCCTCGCCTGAGTGCCAAAAACCCACATCTTTTTGTTAGGATATCTGAAAATGGCTGCTACTGATTTTTCTGAAAGATCTTTCACTATTCTTTCTCATCTTTACTGCTCAGAAACGTTGCGAATGCTGTGGCAGAAGCAGCCTCTGAATGGCCAGAGGACACACAGGCCCTTATTCGAGATGCTTCAACATCAACCACCTCTTCTTATAAAGATGCAAAAGCTTAACTTCTACATTAAAATGCTTAATCCCTATTCCTAATAATTCCCCTACTAACAGGCAGATGAGAAAGATCACAGAAAAGAGTTTATTTCAGTTGAAAACAACTGAGTTTTGCTCTTTCACTGAGGCTTGTGGAGTGCCTAACCACAAAGCTTTTCAGTGTTGCTGTTATCAACTTCTTTCATTAACTCAGATTCGAGAAATACATTTGTTTTTAGCAACAATAAAGGACCGCAGCCTTTAAAACGTCTGCACATTTTAGCACTGCACAATTTCTGAATACTAGATGAAAGAAATACAAGGATTTATCTGGTATGTTTACTGCCCTCTCTTCACAAGAAAAGTGCTGCAGTACATTTTAATTTCTGTTTATTTCCCTAAAACCCTCCATATAATTTCAGTTGGATGCAGTAAAAGCTACGGCCAAGCAAGAGCTGATTAGCTGCAGGATTGCGAAGCGCCCGCAAAACAAAGCGTCTTGCTCAAGGCACAGGTCAACGCCCTCCCCTCTACTCATGGCTACACCATGGTAGCCTGATCTAGCTCAGGTGGACCCAAGAAATTGAGATGGCTTTATAGAGCATACTGTTTCTGCCACAGCACTTCTATTAACCTCTCTTCTGGTCTCCGCTGGCACCTCGGTTTGCAACAGGACCATCATCTAGGACTCCACAGGCTTATGACTCTGCACAGTTGTAGACAGAAAGACACCTTAAATAGGATGGAAGTGGCGTGAGAAACACCTACCATGAAAGAACCTGGTTGTATCCATATTGAAAATCCCTTTCCTGGCATTTCTGGACAGGATATGCCAATTGATTCTCATGGAAGTAGAGGATCTTTTTCAATTTGCCAAGGTCAGGGCGGAGGGCAGCGAGTTCAGCCAGGTTAAGCACCGAGCTTGCAAAGAGGATCCTGCAAAACAAGGAGAGAAGTGTTTACTGTCTGTGAGCATGCNGCATTGGAAGTTTTGATCTCTTAAAAAGCAGCTGCTAAGAACCCAACTAGAAAAGCACCGAATCTCATTGGTCTCCCCAGCTCGGTTACAGAGAGATGCAAAAATAAAAAAAAATAAAAAAAAAAAAGCTGGATGGATTTTATTGAAAAAGGCAAGAAAAGCTGTGTCTGAAGGACAAATGGAACAAAGATAAGGCTGGCTGGGGAATACTTTGCTTGCCAGTTTCATTACACTTTACTTCTTTATGCAACCAACTACTGAAATTCAATATATGAGCAGGAATGGCACATGTTCATGTTATGACATAAACCCTTTTGATTTATGCAGTGCACTTATCTAGTACGGTCTGGGTTTTCTTTTTTGATTTTTTTTTGTCTCCCCCCCACCCTTTTTTCTGGTTTATTTTCACATTTTTATTAGGTATCCTCTGTAATGAAATGTTGTTTCCACGCTTGCACCCAAGCATTGCCGCAGCACTCCTGCTATTCCAGTGCCTACAACAGTGCAAGCATCCTTCAATTACACAAAGCAGGCACAAACAACACTAACAAGCTGCTTTCTCAGCCTCCTATGACTTACCAGGCTAGCAGAAATGAATGCATTTCAATGTGAAATATGAATATTGTGACCCTAACTGTAACCAGTAGCAGGTTTCCCTGTGTTTCACCAAAAGTGTGCGAGCATCTCCTGTCCCCTGGCTAGCATCGCTTCCAAGCAACCTGAATCCTGGACCTACAAAGAACTGCAGAGTCATAGATATTTCTCATCATAAAGGATTTAAAACAATAAATAAACAAAATTGAGATCAGGTATTTATTACACCTCAAATAATAAACTTTGATAATAATAAACTACTTTTCAACACAGCGTGTTTCTAATAGTATTATTTTTTGCTCTCCACCATTTTAATGGTTCAGATTCAGAACTGATGTATGCAATGCTGAATTGTTCCATACTCTTTCCTGGTTTTGCTTCTTTTTCTTTCTATTCTTCCCATTTTTTTCTGGATTTTGTGTTCAAGATTACTGCCAAACCGACATCACTGCAATTAAAAAACTTCTGATTTGGTTGTCAATTTGAAAACTCACGAGCTTCCCCAAATAGCCATATATATATATATATCTCATAATATCACCTATGCTAACACACACCATTCTTAGATAATCTACAGAACAAACACTTCCTAGAGAACAGATCCTGTATCCATCTTCATCAACTCGAGTCAATGCTAATCTGAAAGGCTTACGAAAGTAAGAGATGAATGTTATTGCCTTGTTCATCAAATATTTGATCGTTCTAAAGGGACTGTCAAGCAGAATGCCAATTAAGATACGAGCTTGGGTTTATTATGAACCAGGCCAAGAGGAAAAAATACTTTCATGTAAGTCATCATTTATTTGTCACAAAGAGTAATAACCTCCTGGCCTCATAAGGACCCAGGTATCAGCATCAAAGCAGAGGCAGGAAAACTTCCTACGGGCAATGCAATACCCTTGCTCAGAGATGGCTGTGATTTTAGCACCAAAGCAAAGACAAACAGGAGAAAACATATCTTATATATTATAAAAATGAAATTAAATGGTTGCTTGGCAAAATTTTGGCTATTCTGGATCATGTTATCATTTATCCTTTACTGATCTTTCAGAAAATCTCTTTCTGCAATGAGTTTGGAAGAAAACAGAATTGATGTGGGATAGCATCTATGGACTTGATGATCTTAAAGGTCTTTTCCAACCTTGTGATTCTGTGATTCAGCCATCTTGGAACAGAGAGAGTCAAAAAAAGAGATGGCACATTGAGATTGAAAACATGGGAATCTGCATGGAATACAGCATGGAAGCAAGAGTGGAAAGAGAAGACAGTGGGGGTGTCAAGGTTAACACTACAACTGGAGAGAAAAAGGCCATGAAGAACATCCTAGATGTAAGCCTGGACAAAACGTGTAGCTCAAATACCTGAACTCACTCAGATGGACAAAGGAACAACTAGGAGAGGAACAGGACAGAAAGACGGTTATTTCCACTGGAAAAAGGAAGGAAAATAGTGTTTGCAGCACCAGCTTAGACAAACTCAAGGATTTGACAGCATCATAAGAGAGAACTGGAGGATGGTTTCTTACTTGGCTAAGGAAAGCCCAAAGCTTGGAAAGCCTACAAGAGGTTAGACCAAATTGTCTGCACTGTAAATAGGAAGTGAGAAGACTCAATTAATAAGCAGATTGCTTATCACTGACCAGCTTAGCAATAAACCACTGTCAAGAGAAAGCAGTTGCAATTACTAGCAAATTCAGATTTAGAGCCTGAAATCATACATAGACCCAGAGTGGTTTGGGTTGGAAGGGTCCTCAAAGCCCTTCCAGTCCCATAGGCTTAGGACTGCTTCAACCCCTGTGCAGGACCTTACCCTTGGCCTTGTTGAACACCATGAGGTTCTCATGGTCCAGCTTGTCCAGCTCCATCTGGACAACAACCCTCTCCCTCCAGCATGTTGCCTGTACCACACAGCTTGGTGTCACTGGCAACCTTGTAGAGGGTGCACTCAATCCCACTGCCCATGTCACCTACAGGGATGTTAAACAGTGACATGGTGTACCCTTCCTACAGAAAAAAATGTGGAACCACAAACACCGAAGTGATAATACCATAGCAAACACCGTTCTTGACTCCCTTGCATTGCTTCACAGCATTTCCAGAACATGATCCAACAGATTGTTCAGGTGGCCTGGAAGGCCAATGACATCCTGGCTTGTATCAGAAATAGTGTGGCCAGTAGGTCTAAGGAGGTGATTGTGTGTGCCCCTGTACTTGGCATTGGTGAGGCTACACCTCAAGTGCTGTGTCTAGTTCTGAGCTCCTCACCATAAGAAGGACATCGAGGTCCTGGAGAGTCTCCAGAGAAGGGCAACCAGGCTGGAGAAGGGGCTGGAGGGCAAATCCTCTGAGGAGTGGCTGAGGAAAAATCTCTTTCTGGGGATCTTTAGCCTTGAGATGAGGAGGCTGAGGGGAGACCTAAACACCGCCTACAATTACCTGAAAAGAGGGTGTAGGGAGGTGGGTGATGGTCTCTTCAGCCAGGGGACAGGAGATGGGACAAGGAGAAATGGCACAACACTGCACCAGGACAGGTTCAGAGTAGATGTTAAGAAAAAAAATTTCACTGAAAGAGCTGTCAGGATGTGGAACAGGCTGCCCAGGGAGGAGGTTGAGTCACCATCCCTAGATGTGTTTAACAGATGGGCAGATGAGGTACTTAGGGATATGGTTTAGCATAGGACAGGAATGGTTAGACTCAATCTTAAAGGTCTTTTCCAGCCTTGTAATTCTGTAAATCTGAGACACTCATATACTTGTTTAAGGGCACAAAAGCTGCTAACTACCAGTGATAACCAATTTCTCTGGCATTATAAGCTTAAACAACACCTGACAGCCCAAGTCCCCATGAACATGCCCACAGAGCAGCCGCGTACGTGGCTAATGGCCTCACACAGGGCACTGGGGGATATGCCAGCGTGTGTTTCCACTTAGCACCTATTGCAAGGGGAAGAAAGGAAAGTTTATTATAATGTAACGTGCGACATAAATATATGTCAGTTGTCATTCTGTGTGACATCAAGTTTCATTTTACCTCGGGTTATTATTTAAGTAATAAATCCTAACAAGGTGAGCTTTATCATCCCACGGAGTGTATCCGGGAGGTAGAGACACAAGGTGATGGCAAGAACACTCGAAACATGATAATTCCTGACAGCTGCTGCTTGAGCACAAGTTAAATTGAACAGTTTATCTCAGCATAAAGATGTTATAAGGTTTTATGTTTAATTTAAAAAAATTAACATAAAACCCAGAGAAAGCAGAGTTAGGCAATCTTTCACAAACATGACATACTACAATCACTGTATAAGCTGGATTAGTACTTATTACCATGCTACTAGAGAATTAAGCTGTTTTTAGACCACCAAAGAGCTTTAAATTGCAACTTTTGTCTCTGTAAGAGAAACCTATATTTAAAACGTCTGCTAAATTCAAATTAACAGCTACATCATTAACTTACCATCTCAAAACCCACCCCCAACCCCCATTTCAACTGCTATTATGGTATTCTTATCCAGACCTATCAACGCTGTAACACATAATATATACAGTACTCTTCAATAAATACATTGTGTGAATCCTCACAAAACCTACATTGAAGGTCACGTTTCGAACGCGACTACCCTAGCTCCCCTCTCCAAAGCACCTCCAAAAGTATTTCCCCTGTGTTACTAATGACCTTCTCACAGAGAGCAGGACCATCACCCATGCAGTAGCATCACTGTCTTGGAGGCTGGCCAAATCTCAGGGCCACCAGCCACACAAGCTCTGGTCTTAACACTAAGCTTGTGCTTAATCTGAATCACTTAATAGTCCTTCTGACTTCTAAGGAACTACTTATGTGAATTAAGTTAAGCGTGTGCTTAATTCATACAAATATTCATGGGAGAGAAGCTGAGCGTGCTTGCAGGTTGAGAGTAATAATGTGTCCAGAGAACACTGCAACCTCTGCGATCATCTTTCCCTGTATTTAACACTAAAGGACTGAAAAATCAGTAAAATAGAAGAGTCTTTACCAGCAGACATGACGACCAATATATGTTTCCATTTATGCCAAGCAAATTTTAAAAGTAAAGGTGCTAAAGTCTTTCTCTTTTGCTTTATAAGCCTTTGTGTCACACAACCTTGATTTGCTCTTTTATGGCAAAGAGAATCTTTCAATTAAATTCCCACACACCTTAACTAAAACCACGTTTTGCCTTCCCCTTGGGAGACCACATGGGATATTTATGTGTCAATGGACATGGAGACTGAACTCTCTGATTCACCAGGCCTACTGCACAAAACAAGCCTACAACAGCACCTGTGCTGGACTATTCCCTCTGTCTGGCAGCAGCTCTGCCATCACCGAGGACTGATCTCCCATAACAGCACAGTAAACCACTCCTGCTCTCCTTGGAGAGGGAGGACCACCGTAGGGTATGATCCCACAGTAGCAACAGGGATTTACCTGCACTCCAAATGAAACCCAAGGTCATAAACCTCTGCTGCAAAACAACTCCATTCATGATACACTGAGTTTATGGTTGAAGATCTGGCAGTCCAAGGAAGAGGTACGAGCACTCTTCATTTCCCAGGCACAGTGCCACAATAAAACAGATTTGGATATTGCTATAACTATGAGCCTGTTGGGTGGATACAAGTAGTTTTTTAAAAAAATACTGCATGTCAGATGGCACTGCCTGAATTGTCATCCATCCATCCATCCTTTGGGAGGGGAGCATGAGGCTAGGAAAAATGGAGTTTGCATGATTGAGAACTAAACCTGCTAGCACATGGAGGCATCAAATCCCACTGTAGTTCTCACAAGGCACTAACCACCTTGTTCTCACAGAACCACAATGTTGGAAAAGACCTTTGAGATTACTGACTCCAACCATACCTGTCGTCTACTAAACCATTTTCCTCACCAAGCATATTCTCACCAAGCACCAAATTCTACTGTAGGTATACGTGCATTTCTTTCTCCCAGTGTTTCAACTGGCAGCATCAACATCATACAGCAAAGCCCTCAGATTTTTCCCCCAAATGCAGATTTATTCCAGTCACAGTTCTTGTGCACTCAGAAGAGCAAAGTTGGGGTGCCACCTAAGACCAAACAGGCGCTGTGATCCAACACATTGTCATCGGTAAACATAAGACACAGAACACAGCCATGCACTGCTGGTGCCTACACCTTCTCCAGCTGACCAGAAACCAGCCAGTTTTACAGCAAAGAAGAGGAGCCGTTAGAGAAACCACGTGCAGTGAGATATCTGGCACCTCATCCTTCTGGTGAGGGCAAGCAGGCATGAGATAGGAAGAAATACTGAGCAGTGCTCGGCTACGTTGCTTCCTAAACATCAAAACCAAACCCAAACCAAATAAAAACATATGACCATAAACGCATTCACCTTCAGAAAAAAAGACTTCAAAGACCACAGTGTCTTCAAGCTCCTCCCGAATAAACCTGAAGGCTTTGGTTCCTCAATCTCACCCATTATCACACAGTTTTCTTGACTTCAACCCAGCATGGCTTCAACTTCTACTTTCAAATGCAAACTGTATATCAAATAGTGTTATTAATGCCTGGAACGTTAAAGAGACTTGTTATTTCTGTTTATTATTACACACATTTTTATGCAATCAACTTGCAGAAGTTGCAGTTCTATCACTAGACCAAGAATACACAAATTGCATTGAGATATCAAATGCTTTCCCATTTTCCATTAAACAATAGATGGCTCTGAATTTTCTGAACAATAAATACTAATAACTGACAATATTACAGTGCAAAGTATAATAAATAATTAATTAACAATAATTTTTTTACATGGAATGTACGAATGTCAAAAAATGCTTATAGATGTTATAATATATATCTCATAAATTAAGCTTTTCTAGATAAAGCATAATTTGAAATGTTTACAGAAATAATTAAGTCTTACTATTTTCACATCCTTTATTTTCCAGAACAAATCACGAGGGTTGTCATGCCTTTCATCTTAATTAGGCCACACGTTTGTTGTCTTATTTATTTGTTATGTACTTTCATAAACGTTTACAAATATTAATTATAAAGAAAAATACTTTCCCCCCCCCTCTTGCCATAATTACAATACATACATATAGTACACAGTGATAAATATTCATGCCTGATACCAGTTCAGTGGGTTTGTATTTGGGGCTTGCCTTGTCCATTAAAATACAGTATAAATGAATAGCTTCTTTTGAACACAGATTGACAATCCCTTTTTGATATTTTCATTTAAAAACACATTCTCCCTCCCTTGTTTTATACTGTGTTATTTTATTTCGGGCTATAGTTGAAATTCTTGTTCCTACTGTGACAGACCTCAGTTATGTTATTGAAAAGAATTTACTGCCCAGAAATCAAATGCATTTTCCCCTTTTTCATATATACCACACCCCTCCCAAAACCCTAAGCTCTCTGCATGCACATGTGCTATCTGACACAGCTGAAGTAGAAGGGAGCTCGCTTCCCCACTCTTCCCTGGGTCCCCTCAGGCCACTCAGATTTTTAGACCTCTGTTAGGACCATGGCTAGAGTGCATGAGAACCTCAGGTCTCAACCTTTGGATCTCACTGATGATATTCAGTGAAAAGAGAAAGGGGCTGAAGCTGAAGAATAGCAAATCTCTCACCTTTCTCTCTCACCAAATATCTCAAATCTCTTTAAAATATTCGAGAGTTTACATAAATGCATTATTTAATTTATAAATTATTTGGGCTTTTTTCCAATTCCTTCCTCAATTTTTACCTCAAATATTTACACAAAATCTAACCTTACAATCCAATTTTGGGGGCCAGATCCTCAGCAGACAAAATTGGTTCAGGACTAGTCTTAAACACTCACCATTACTTTCGATGACCTTTAACTCAAAAAGATACTAAAAAGATGAGGAAACAGTTAATCAAAACTGCATTTCTATTTAACATCAAGAAGTTTGAAAGAGACTCTCTCGTGGATAGGACTTTTAGAAGTTTGCTTTGACTTGCTTTGAGTTTTAGGCAATGGCACTGAAGCTTCCTCAATGTTATGAACTGCATGGTACCATTTTTTCCCTGATTTGTAATTAAATTTGGCTTCAATTAATTACTGACAGATGCACATTTTCACTTTAGTGGCCAGATTGTTCACCATGGGCTACATCGTCCTCTCTGTTTCCATGAAAGGAGAGGTCAAGACCAAGCAACTATAGCTGCGGTGATCAGGGGAAGGAGAAAGCCATGAGTTCACAACACCATCCTCGATCAGATTTCACACCGTTAGAACAAAATAATGAAGCAAAGGCATCTTAGTAGAGCAGAAGATAACTAAATCAGAGCAACCCACTAGTGAAACGTAGCCATCGCTGGATGGTCTGTGAGATATATCCAGAGCAACTGCTCAAATGCATGCTGTAACAGAGAAAGAAAAAGAAAGAAAGAATAAAAAGCAAGGACAGTGTCTTGCAGCAACAAAAAATGCACAGGATGTAGTGATAATAGACTTTTTAAAATAAAAAGACTTGCAAAACTGATGTTCTACTCACTTAAGTACTGTTTAAATAAATAAGTAAATAAAGATCAATTTGTTTCATTGGATATCTCACCCATCTAACCCTGAAGAAAAAAACCCCAAACGTGTCAGATGACTGGCAAGAAAAATGCAGTATGCTGAAGAGGATGTAGCAACACAAAGAAGTCTTAAGACTGCATATACCACCACTACTATTCAGTGGCAAATCTGAATGACACACTTGGAGGACCATTACTTCATGTCATCTGGTGTCAAGCCTGGATCCAGGATGACACAGAGGAGACAGTCATGGATGTATGGAACTCACTACATAGGTTGATTTATCCCATTGAAGGGGAATCAGGCTCAGCACAGACTAACCAAAAGTAGTGGGAGTTTCACTTTAAAAAGGGTTATAACAATAGATGCTCAAATGAATGACAGAACAACAGCTGATTTCTTTAAGAAGTTTCAACAAACTCAAATCTTCTCTCAATTTTTAGGTTTACAGGGTTTATATTTTAAAACAACAGAAGCCCTGCTCATTTTGCACAACCACAGAGCTGATGAGCGAGGTCTTAGCAGACTCATTAGCAGTTTTACTTTTCAGATGCTCTAAAAATCCTATTCTCCAAAACATTTGGGACCGTAGCGTATGTTGCATTATGCACCCTGAGATCTAAATACATTTTTATAAATTCAAAGACTATCACTAAAAAGAACTTTGTCCTCCTAGCAAAAGGATTTCACATTTTTCTCATATCCCATGGCTTTTATTTCATCTCACACAACCTATAAACATCAAGTCCTTTAAAAATATATTTTTGTGGAAGCTAATGATCTTGTAGCCCATTTTCAATAAAAAACTCCTGCTCCGGAGCATCAACCCAAGGCAGAACTACTGCCTATGAATGGGGACCTCAGGAAAAGCAAGATTCTTCCCGGAAAACTAATACAGTCCTCGAAAAAACTCAGACTGTCATAAAACCTGAGCAGCTGGCAACTCTGTCACCATGAAGTATCCATATGGAAGACCGAGATGTGTCAAACTACCCAAAACGAGTTTGGATAGTGCAGAAGATGGAATAAATAATTCAGTATCTTCAACACTTTCAACAGCAGGTAGTAGATATGCTACCTGCTTCTACAACGTGCCAAAATGTAACATGCGAGTGAGAGCGAGCGAGAGAATGTGAGTATCTCCAACCTGTTTTCATGAGGATATTTTGCTCGAGGAACTTCTCTTTTTAGAGGCATATGATCCGTATCAGATGTTTGTCAGGAGCAGGCAGCACTACAGAACATTAGGAATAACTTAGTGATTTTAATATAAATTCACAAAGTGGATGCTCCTTTATAAACATGTATTTAAAAGTTCCTTAATCAAATATTGAAATAAATATGTGAGGAAAGTTCAGTTATTTATTTCTCCCAACTGCCCTTCACTTCTGTATTCTGTTGCCATGGTATAGTGGCAACTTCCCTGCCATAATCCAAGACAAGCAGACTATTCAATGTGATCAGTGAACTGGCAATCAGACTCACAATTGACACGTTTCTGCTCTGTGCTCATGCAATAGTTGGACTCCACTGTGCCAATGCACATACATACGTGCATAAATGCACATCGTTTACACTTAGAGGAGATAAAGGGATACTTCTGTTTCACTAAGAAATCAAAATGGGACTATTTGATGCTGAAGAGCCTCCAGGTCTGTGTATCAAACATCTACAGCTAGGTAATAAGCTACATGAGCAAGCACCATTGGAAGAGAGGGTATGGCACAGTATAGTAGTCAGAAGTCTCCAGGAGAGCCATGGCTCTCTGATTTGCCTATTTAATGGGTCAAACCAATATCATAACTATTTCTCAAATGTTAGCAGCTCACTAGTCCTCCGGTGACTGTGACTGCTGTAATGTCTTACTGGGGGTTTGATGCTGCTCCTCCAGCATCTCTTGCACATAGGAGGTGATGCTCGGCCACCAAGACCGCGAAACCAGAGGTTTCAGGAGAGCACCTGGTAGGTAACTAGAGGACCGAAGTCCTACTCACATGGAGATACTTATCAACCAGTGTCTCAGCAAAACCATGGGAACAGTCCATAGACCAATATTCAAAAGCTTATCAATAAGGAAAAAAATCAGTTTCTGTGCATTACATACTATTTTCAGGCTCTAAGCTTCCATATTCGATCATTTTTTATCTCAGCAGAGCCCATACTCACTACCAGATCTGAACAGTCACACTGTGATGGCTGAACGATCGACCGACGTGAGATTTCAAAGAAGTGAGACAAACACTCCCCCTAAATTCAAAAGCTGCCAAACATATTTCATCAGACTTTCAAAAAATAATTGTTTTGTCTGTTGTGAATTAAGCTTTAAGTGCTTTAAGAGAGGTTTCTCTACAAACATGGCTAAAGATCACAAAGAGGAGCATTTGGAGTGAATGTAGCCCTTCAGTCATATATTTATTAAATAAAACTTACATCATGCCTGGCATATACCATAAGCTGGTTTATTTCCATTTACATGACATGATTTTAAGTGTAATCTGTATTGATGTTCTATCGTTTTATTATTCTTCTCCCTACAACCTCCTTTGGGCTCGGCCTTGGTGTCCACATGGCTTGTTACATCTTCTCACTCCCTTCTCTGGTGGCAAAATGCATCTGCCTGTGGGTTTTTTTTCTCCTAAGTGTGATTCCCAGAGGCGCTGTGACCACTGCCAATTGGCTCAGTCTTGGTCAGCAGCAACTCTGGCCTTGAATCGGGCAGTGTTTACTTTCTGAGGCCTGCAGAAAGCTTCTAGCTGCTTCTTGCAGAAGCCATCTCGGCAGCAAGGCTACGCAAAACTGCGACAATGAGTTACCCAAACAGGCCTCTATCTATAATGCCACCAGCTAAAGAAAAGGAATAAAAAAGTCTCAGCTCCACAGCTCAGACATGGCAGCCTGGAGCTCCTGACATGGGACATGGTGGGACCAACCCAAGAGCAGAGGCGCACACACAGGAAAGAATTCAAAGAAAATGTGCTAGAATTGTGGGTAAATGTAATAATTCTGAAACTGAAGCCTTTTGCCCGCAAAGAGAACCAGTGCCACGGTGAGATCTTGGGAAACCAAGTCAGAGTTAAACATAAGCAAGCATCACAATGTCCTGAAATCAAGAATTCCCTTCGTGACACTGTAAACATGGGAATTTGGTGTTTTCAGGTATTTTAAGGCACAGAGAGAACACACACATACGTTTGTGTGCACGCACACGTGGATATACAACACGTACACATAACATGCATATATACTACATACATACGTATTTTCTGCACTCCTACGAAATTCCACCCTAAAACCATGAACCATTCTGAGTGAACCTATTCAAAAGTGTGCCCAGGAAAATTGTTGACAACAGCTAATTTGTTATTGGGAAAAGATTGTGTGGCTCTGTCACAGAAAGCTGAAAACCCATTTGAGGTGGCTGGCTGATGAGCTTCTGTAGCTGCACAAAATGAACAAAGAGAAATCATTTTGGTCAAAATCACCAACCAATACCATTTTACCAGCAAGATCTCTGGACTATACGTAAAACCTTTGAGGGGCTCCTGAAAAGGGAACTTTACTCAGGCTATTTGTCAAGATGACCGGAGATGTTCTTTGGAAACTATTTCCAAAAAAAAAGTTCTGGAGCACTGGTAGCTGTACAATCATGTGGGATTAATTTTCTGTATATATCTCTATATATTGCTGGAAGAAACAAATTAACTTCAAAATTCAAAGATCTTTATACAGCGCTGTGCTTTTTGGTACAAATATTTAAGTAAGCTCTACTTCCTGTCAAACACTGAAATGGATATTAAATTACACGAAATTATTAGAGATACAAGTAGTAAAATTTCTTCTCTGCTTTCCCTGTGAGCTCCTGCTTCTTGGTATTTCTTGCACTGAGTAGAAGAGATTATTTAATATTATCTGTGATTAAAATTCCTGTTAAAACACTAAGTGTGTGCTGGATGTATAAACACCCGCCCAGAAGTCATCTCACGAATATCCACCCATAAGTGATGATGACTAACTGGAATTTTGTGATGATTTCAGGATACCATCCATTCATTCACCTTCATCTTTTTTTTTTTTTTTCTTAGAAAGAAGTTATTATACAAACACATGGCACAGAGGGGAGGAACTTACTCATTCCAGCCCCAACTGATCCCAAACTGCCCAACTAAACCCTCACCACCCATATGTGCTCAGCATGGCAGGAGCTGTACCACCAAGAGGGTGAAATGCTTCTCTTAGTGATAAATGATATTAAAGAATATAGGTAGCATTTTTATTTATATACATATGGGAAATATCTTTCTGACACAGGACCTGTTGACTGATTTGAGGAGAAAGAAGCAAACCAGCAAACAAAGTATAAAAATCTTAATTTCCTCTTTTCTTTTTCCTCCTGCTGTTTGGTTAAAGTACTACAGATAATAGTAGAAAGTATAAAAACAAGGAGGAGCAGGGTACTAGTAAAGAATATCAAGCCAAAATTACATCCATCGGGGTGATAGAGTGCAGTGTCCTGACCAGTCCTACCACAGACTTCTTAAGGGCTACTGTTTCAAGGAATACTTAAACAAGATTACACAGAAACAGTCCAACATTGACATTCTCCAGCTTTGTGTCATGTTATATTATTTGAATGAATCTCGAATTTTAAAAACATCTAAACACCAAAGAAAAGCAAATGAGGGATGTAAAAAAAAACCAACAACCAACCCAAAACAAAACAAACTCAGAAGAAATAAGACTCTTACTAGAAGTAATAGAGCCACCCATGTTGAGTATTACCCACGGTAAGAAGCTGAAGCAATGTCTTTAAATTCTTTTTGTTGCATATTTAATATGAAAAGTGATTATTCTCTTAGGAATTTTTACCAGCAATGTTACTCAGGTTGTGCCTGTGGGTCTTTGCACACAGTCACTGGATGACGCCATGGGTTCCCACCACAGCTGCTCTCCCAACCACATCACCTTCAAGGTTTGGAGTTACACAATGCAACAGGGGCTCAGCATTATTGAAAGAAAACAGCCCCAAAACCACAGACAAAGCTCTTCAGAAGTATGAAAGAAAAAAAAACCCAAACCAAACAACAAAAAAACCCAGTCCCTGAGAAATTCAAAGCAGTGAGCACTCAATCTCCCTCTTCTCTCTGCTCACAAGCTCTTACTGAAAGCCTTTCTTAACCCTTCTATGCAGGCAAAATTCCCTTTTATCTTCCACTTATTTTCATTTTTACCTGAAAGGCGGAGAGAAGACTTGGGCTTTTATGTGCAACAAGCACGAGCTGGACTTTTTTCCTGCAGTGCATGAGACTGTGGTCTACTTTCACCAACATGAACTGAATTTCCAGAAAAAATAACAATTTTGCCCTTCTGATTTAAGTATGGCATATATTTAACGTAACGTTCGTCTATACACGTTCCCACTGTTTAAGAACTTGGTGCAGGTGTTATTAATAAAATAAATTTATTTTTAAAAAGGATGCTATTCTATAAGCTTTGAAGCTCACACATAGACTAACTTAACCCAGCTTGGGCTCATCTGGTCTTTAAATGACTTCTTTCATGTGGTCAGCCCACGAGCCATACGTACTGCTGCTCAATCACGCCACTGTACATCGTCAGCGTGAGGATGATTTGCATGATTTGCATTTCCTGTACCGTTTGAGCTTCAATGAGCTCTAAGCACCACGTACAAAAGAAACCACCGCCAAGTAATGCAAAGATTTTAGTTAAACCAGATGAGACTACTTTAGTCAGGCTGCCAATATGGAAGGGGGGTTGGGGCGGGGTGGGGAAAGGAGTTTCAGGGATATCCTGTTAAATAAGGATTTATTTGGAGGGAATCTGAGTCTTGGATGAGTAGCTACTTTTAAAAGTTGTATGAATTCCTTAATAAATATGGCCTAGAAGAAAAGAATTCAATGAGAACTTTCCCCCCCCACCCACCCTGCAATGTTCCTTAGATTTTTGGCACTGCATGATGTCAGTAATTTATTTATTTAATAGTACATAAATGGGTTGTGATTACATTAGTTTTCCTACTGTAGAAAACTAAATCTAATTAAAACAAATCCACTGATTGCTGGTTAAAATTTCTCCCTATGAATAAATCTTTTATTTTATCACAAATGATCAATAAAAGCTGTTGAATAAATAACTATGCTGGAAAGAGCATTACACTGGGCTTCAATGAATAAGTACTAAAGTGGGGAGGAAAAAAAAAAAAAAAGAAAAATGTACCAGAGCCTTGTTGTCATGAAAAACAGAGACAGATGGGGAGACAGACCTATATGATGCTACAAATAGATGAATATCTTGTAAGGATTTCAGCAAATGTTTTAAGACCTAGTCAAAATTTGAAAACCTCCAGATTTGCTTGTGCTGCTTTAGTGAAGTTCACCTGAAATCCGAGGCATAATATAATTATTACTTGTAGTAATATTTGTAAAAAAATCTTTAGAGCCTTTATAGGATCGTTTCTAGGTTAGAAATAATAATTAAAAAAAAAAGATTTAAAAGTTTGCTTTAATAGCTACTTTGGAAATGAGGTGTTCCCGACTCCAAAACAAAAGGTGTGCTCATAAACTTCTTGTGCAACATCGTACTTGGTGGCAAGTCTCTCTTTAAAATGGTAGATAAATTCAGACACTGGAAAGATTAATAAATAATAGCAACACTGATAGAGCGAACTGCATGTGACCAGCTACAGGGTGTACATCACGTATGCCTGATAGCAACCCAAGACAGTCTGTTCGAGCACTCAAGGAATCTGCATATAATCATGCTTAATAAAAACCACAGAAAACTCCCATTGCTCTTGGTTGCAAAGGACATTCATTTTTAGAAAATTCAGTTGCATTTTCATTTTCCTATATTGTTCAGATGTAACCAAATGTAAGAAGGGACAGAAACTGTGGCCAAGGGGTTAAATTCTGTCTTGAATAAAAAAAAAAATCCCACTTATTCTGTTGTTGTCTGTAAATACTGAGTCAAGAGCAACATTTAATCGCAGTGTGTACTTTTTATATTCTGACTGTAAGATTTAGTAATCGAATTGGCTACCATATTAAAAATGCATTCTGTCATTTTTCCACTTCAGGATCTCCTGTATAATGCTCTTATTTAAAGGTCAGCTAATTTTATTACAGAAAGTAACTAATAACCTTTATTAATTCTTAGGCTCGCAGTTTTCTAGCGCATCAGCCAAATAAATAACACAGGGAAGGAAGACACAATACAAACCAAGCTGTTGAATATCAGCTCGACTGTGGGTAAAAATCTGTATTTGCAATAGACAAAAGAGGTCATTAGGCATTTAATATGTGGGGGTTTTGCTGTGGAATCACAAAAGCATGTATAGATGGAGCTTTTTCAGGCTGCCGGTCCTTTCCCCCCTCCATGCTCTGAAATGCTGAGACCGTTGAAGGAGGTGCTGAGTTCATTAATGTCCAAGCCTAATCAATGATCCCAAATGTTATTCAGCACCTTTTTCTTATTTTTTTGCTAATTTGATAAATTAGCAGGACATGTACACAATGCTGGAGAACAAGGGAGGAATTTTGCCTACAAACTTTTCTGCTGCCTCTAACAAAATGACAGAACAACATGAAAATATCAACTTTAAAAAATATACGTAGCTGTATTTTCTCCTCATGACATCTCTCATATGGGAGCAGTGCTACCAGTGCTACACATGATATAAAAATATGCACAAACATCCACTGATTGATTAAGCATTTTTGTTTCACATAAGCAGATCAGAACACAGCCTAATTCTCGACCGGCCTTTCCTAGCACACTGTTTTGGGTGAGTTTGTTCCTAAGAAACATTACTACACTGGAAACTAAAAATAGATGGCTATTTTTAGCTGTTTAATCACATGAGGAAAAGACACAGTTTGTCTCAGTCTTCTTTAATTTACAAAATAATTTCATAATGCACCCTGCGCGTGGATCATGAAAATCCCTGGCACACGAGCTCCAGGCTTGCACACCGCGAGCTGTGGCACTGGCTTGCAAGTGGAAACAAAATGGGTTTTAAAAGATTCCAGCAACAATGGTCTTGTGACTAAATCAGAAACAGAAGCAGAAGTCATGAGCCAAACAGATACCTATCGGTTTCCTTGAGCTTAATCTGATTAAAACATGGCTCTCAAAAATGTTAAATAGAATGCCACGTCAGAGAGCAGGCAAATGATAAAAATAGTTCATGACAGGAAATCATTATTAAACCAGCATTACTAGTGTATCTGTTATGGAAATTTCCCTGTAATTTTTCAAGGTTTCCCCTTATGCTTTTCTTGAGTTGCCTGCTACACTTCCCCCTACCCCCCCTCCGACACCCCCCTCAAATGGTGTGTGAGTTTGAGATGTAAAAAGAAAATTATCACTGCAATTTTCCAACTATACTCTGCTCAATACCATCTCAAGTGTGTCATACATCATCTTGTCATTCACTTTAACAAGAAATCACATAATATTCAGAGGCAGAAAATAATCCAAAAGGGGCAAGTGACACTACGGTAGAAAAGAAAAATACCACATTTGTGTGGCATCACAGGAAATAAATAATAATAATAATTTTAAAAAGCTCTTAATTTCAAGGACTTTCATAATGAACGCATCTTAAACTTTTTTTTTTATTCTTTTTTTTTTGGGGGGGGATGGAATGTTTCTGTTAAAAGCTTCTAGGAATAACAGGAGAGCTGTTCTAGACTCCAATAAGTTAGAGAAATAAAACAGTTGATGATACACTATTGCAGATCAGCCTCAATGTTTTAAAAAAGCTTACACAAAGAAAAACAAATTCACCACCCTAAAAAAAAAATAAAATAAAGTCGTTATTGTTATCCATCCTTCTCTGGCCATCTCTCTCAAGCATCTCATGGATTATCACACCTTTGGAGCAGTCTGGAAAATACAAACTAGACTTGCAGCATCTTGCCCTGCATTTAGTTACATGATGCAAGAAAGGCCAAATAATCCCACCCCCCCAAACTCAGAAACAAAAACTAAGCACAAAAAAATACTTCTCCAAGGTCTTGTCTTATACAGCCAACTTCAATTCACAAAACCCTATTTGGCCATATGGAAGAGACTTCAACAAACTTTAACAGCCACCCCCAAACCCCCTTGGTTTTTTGTTTTTTGTTTTGTTTGGTTTCTTTCAAATGTCATTGGTGGAGAAAAAGCAACCATCAATCAAATTAGCTGTCTTTGCATTGACAACAGGCATTTCATCTCTCATGATGACTCAGGACTCCCCAAAGAGCAGTCCAATTTAGTTGCCCGCTGATGTGCTGGATTTCCAGCAGAAGGACACCCAAGGCCCCTTTGGACCCACGGCTCATCTTCCCAATGGCCCCTTCACCTCCCCAATATTCAAACACTGAAAAGTTTTCAAATTCTAAGTCAAACTCAGAATTATTTGTCTCCGGCGCATCATAAGACAAACACATGACATGGGAAAACACTTCACAGAGATGTATCTAGACAGAACCAGGGCTGGTTTTGAATCAAACAACTGCTGCCCACCTAAAATCAAAGGGTGACAATATATCACAAGAATAATGACAATTTTTAAAGATAGGAGAGTCACCATATGTTTTTGCAAGACCTTCTTGATTTTTGTCCTGGCTGTTAGCATATTCATCCCTCAACAGCCAAGTTATATCTGACTCAGCGTGAAAGTGAATGTACATCCTATTTACAGTGGTGCTTAAGCCTTATTCCATAAAGAGTTTTCCAAGAGCACTCACATCTATTCTTAATATCCCTCCCACATTAAGAAATTATTATCTAATACAAGGAGTAATCAGCTCACAGTCTTACTACAGTCATCCTCCTTGATAAAGCAGGGGGAAAAACGACCAACTGCGAAGCTTTAGAAAGTCAAGGTTTGAAATATCCACATTTATTGAGATCAATGCAAATTTCTTTAGATCCCAACACAAGACCAAGCGCTGGTTCTTGGTACAGAAATGCCTATCTGCTGATAAAGTCAAACCCGTGTTCCTGCAATGGGCCTCTATACCAGGACACAACTGGAAAAAGTGGCAGAAGTTAAACCAGAAATGGTTTTATGTTAGCTTTAACGTTTTACCATGCCAGAACATGTTAAAATACAGAAATTTAACCTGCATGGAAAGCCAAGACAAACTAAGCTAGAGTAATCTGTAAAGTACAGTAAGGACACAGCATGGCACACCCAAATGATGCAGGCCTAGAGCCAGGGCAGAAGGAAGAGAAGTCACTTTTCACCACGAGTGTGTTTGCAATCAAGAAGAAATACTGATTTTTTTTTTTCTATACAGATTCTCAATAAACATCAAACATTACCAGAACACACCTGTATCATATGAAATGCTGTCCCACCATCAGAATTAAATAGCTGCCTAATTTGAAATATCAATATAGATGTATGGACTTCTAGTAATGTGTTAATAGTAGCAGTAATATTAATAATAGCAGCCCGTAAGCCAGAGACAAGCATGACCTTCCAGGCGAGAGCCAAACGGGCAGAGTTCAACTGTGCACCCTCAACCATCTGGATCGATGCATATTTGTTCACAACACACCTTTCCCCATTTCATAACCCTCTCAGGTCCCCTTCTCAATTTTACCCTAGGAAAGGAGACATGCAAAGGAAAATTATGCATTCTTGTGGTTCTTAGGAGCCGAAATATGTATGTGTAAAGTTATATGGAAGGCCAGAACACCTCCGATTGCTGAAGGCTATATGAGTCATCCACTTCAGAAGAATGACCAGTAATTAAACAAGAATCTGTAAAGCTATTAAGGGCAAGTATCAATTTCAACCTATGACACTGAAGGGAGAGAAGTTTCCTATGTACTGAAACCATCGATACATCACATAGCGGAGTCGCTTGCACAATAACCTCTCACCTAAGGAAATTCTTCTCCTTAGGAAGCTAAACAAAAACAATCTAAAATATTTATTGCCATAAATTTCATCCCTGTTCCATAAAATGCTTAAGAGACATGACATCATACGAACTACCTAGACCTGTCTGGTTGGTAATAGTCCCACATTTCAGGCTGAACACTAAACTGCAGGAGCATGGAAGGGTATGAATCTACAGGTCATCACAGATGCTGAACACAAATCTAACTCTCCAAAGCCAGGGCTGACACTCCAAAAGATACAGATGGTCTGGTGGTAGCAGAGGCTGACACCACAAAAATGAGGCCTGCACTATTTTTCTCTTCTTTTTGGCCTCCTTGGACTAGACGACGGAAGGCTTCTCTTTAAATGGACTAGATCCAATTAGTCTATCCTCCGGTCCCTGTATTCATAGTTCTGCTTTCATGCAGTAGAAACTCTACATATTTCCTGATGCACTGCAATAATTAACAAGCCCTATGCCCAGATGGGGCATTACTGTCTGTTCTCTGTCAGCATAGCCAGCTGCATCTCCCTTTGCTCCATGGTTTCTTCTCCCACGCTGCTAGACCTGAGATACACAATCTTAAGCCTTAGTGCTTCACTGAAGTCCTTTCACACAGTTCATTTCCAAAACTTACTTGTCGAGAAGTATTTGTCCATTTTCCCCTTCCTAGCCCCTTACCTCACCAAGTGCCAAGTCCTTGGCAATCCAATATTCACAAATCAGGCTTCAAAGACTCAATTCTGAATCGTCTTGACTCGGGTAGTGACAAGAAGGGGCAGGGATCCCCAAACGCATCGCTCTGCGCTTCTGTAGGAAGGAGCAGATGGCCAACTTCCAGATGGTCGACAACCTCATCTCACCAATTTCAACATCTGTATCCTGAATTACATCTCAGAGGATGGTCCTGAGACAGACTGCAGGTCACTGCCCACAGCTCCTGGCTACACGGCTTATCTGCAAGCCAAAGCATTTTGCAAAATGCAGAGCGACAAGCCTGAAAAAAGGTTAATAGTAACTCAAGTTTGTAGCAGGGCTCTGCTGAAAAGAAGTTCAAAAGTAGATAGTTAAGGAGGAATCCATGTTAAATATGTATATTTTAAGCATTATCTCAAATCAGACTTGTTCTCCCCAGCCATGAGCATCCCTTGCTTTCCATATGGCACCCTGCAAACAAGGAAACTCCTCAGTGTTGTCTATTTGTACCTACCAGGAATTAAGATGTCAACCATGAAAACATAACCAACCCCGATGGTTTTGATTTCAGGTCACCCCACAGCTGAAAAGGAGTTTGTTTTTCATCTTCCAGATCAAAAGTCTGCAACAGCATGTAAACATGCTCACAATCAGGTTTGATCCCGCTTTAAACACGATAAGCTTCCCAAGGCTCAGTGAAAGAGTGGTCAAGCAATTTTAGCTTGAAGTAGCCAAAGAGTAATTTATGAGATTTGTGTACCACCTAAGCCCAATTTTAACCCAGCCACGAACTATATAATTTTTTCTTATGAGCTTAATTCAACTTCTTTGGGGCAGTTAAAAAAACCCCTTAAATCTACTAGCAGGAAGGTAACAAAACAGTAAGGAGCTGGCATGGATTAATGATTTCATCGATTTTATAGCATATATTCTTCTATAGGCTATTAAATAAATTCAGAAATTAAAATGTTACTGCTTACACGCAGTGCATAATCTCCTCAAGAAGACTATTTCCAGACATTAAAAAGAAAAGTGCATTATACAATAGGAAAAGTGAGTACACCGCATTTCAAAATCCATTAAAATAAAAAATTCTGGTTACAGGCGCAACAATCTGCCTAATTAGTTTTTCCTAATTAGCAGGATACTCTAACCTCCTTAATAAGACTTCTGTGGACAGAATGTTCCATATTGGTTATCCATCTGAGGAAAAAGCTAAACAAATACTTCTTGAAGTACAGCTAATAGAACAAGCGTGGTTGGGCTTCATGGTCAGAAGGCTGCTCTGGCACGTTAATACTGCCAATCTGCAAAAGCACAAATATTCTACCTTAAATATACCACCATTCACACTACAAACCCTTCCATATCTTATAAATAAAATTAAAGATATTACAGGCGAGAGTTAATGAAGTTACGGTTTTTAATTCCACAACATGTGCTGGGAGGGGGAGGAATAAAAAAGCCAAAGAGGAAAAAAAAAATCCAAACAAACCAACAAACATATATATGGACCAAAATACACTGTGGGAAAGTGAGGTGAAGAGATAATGGGAAGGTAAATACCACAGCAATGGTGTAACGGCCCAGAGCGTGGCTGCATGTGTAGTTGTTTTCCTCCAGTGCCAAGCATTTCCTTGGTGCACACAGCTTTTTTACCTTCCTCTTCATGATTCAGAGTCTCAGTATGTACCTAGCAATTAATAGGTAATGATATTATCTCCAAGTCCCATCTTACCCAATAAAAAAACCTGAATTCTCATTATTATTGTATATTGACTGTGTAATTCACAGACTACCAGTTAAGAGAAATGTAGTCAGAGGCAGATGCTTGAGATAAAGAAAATTCAGACCCCTGTTTTCTTAGGAGTTTGCAGAGCAGCTGCTGAGCTTCATCTCAACAGCTGAACTCTCCTTTATACCGCTTAAAAAAATGCAGGAAACACACAAGTAGCTCCAACTCCCCCCCTCTGCCACCAATTCATTCACCCCGCTCACTCAGATGTACTTGCTCAACCCATGCTCTGAACACATTGGTCTCATCACCCACCAAGGGACCTCTTGAAGGCACAGGAACATTGTTACCTCCTCCACTTTTAAGAAAACTTAAAAGCCATGTGCAAAATATATCACAGGAGGTTCAGAGACAGAAGAAACACGGGTTTCAAATATGTTCAAACCCCTGAGACCCCATGCAATCCACAGTGTCAGTGACCTTCCATACAGCTGTTAAACACTGGGAATTAGTACCTTCCAAGTTTAGATGCCCACTTTTTTATACTGAATGTTCACCCCACTGATCATAACACAGTGCAGCACATTAAAAGATAGATTTTTTTTCCTGTATTGCTATGCAAATGATATATATGAGTATATATATTTTTCATTCTATTTGCGCCAGAATGAGTATTAATTCACTGTAAGACCGCTCTCCAGGTTCCCTGATCCACATTTAAAAAAGAAAAAAGAGGGAAAAAAAAAAAAGAGGAAGAAAAGCGAGGTTTTATCATTTCTAACTCACCATGCAATTTTGAATAGTTACATTAGACTCTGCTTTACTCATTCTGAAACTTCTCTCTACCACCTCTGCCTAGAGAGCTTCCGTTGTCTTGGGCAAGAATCTGAGATCTGGTTTTACAGTACTTCAGACCTGAATGCTTCAACAGCCACAGAAAACACTAAGGTCTGATTCCAGACTAGCCTGGGGCCACACAATCCTTTGCAAGGCTGGCATTAAACCTCAGGTACCATCTGTACAACTTTGAGTAGAAGGTAACACAACAGTAGAGAGCTATGGGGACTCCGTAACCAAGTCATCAACCTCATAGGTCTCTTGACTGGTATCTTGATGACATCATGTAAAGCAATCACTAAACACAATGGTCAACTGACCCCAGACAACTGAATTTCTCTCCCAATTAGAATGCTCAAGTTTCATGAAAGTAATGGAGAGAAGAGGCAAAACCAGCAGGGTCAGCTAGCAGGACTATTAGGCAAAGGCAGGTATGAAGCTCCTGGGGTAACAGACAGTCAGATACACCAAGAGATGGCAATTCTGGGCTAACTCAAGTTACTCCCAAAGCACCTACCCAACGTCTTCCTCATGCTTTGATACCACACAGCTAAGACTTGTGGATGCAACAATAATTCAGAACCAACTTTAGTCTAGGGTGAGGATAGCATAATGACATAATTTAAAGGATAATGGAAAAAAAAAACCAACCCTAACCACCCAATCAAGAAAAAGGTCAGTCTACTACTGAAGACCAAAACACTAAAATTTGCCAAATATGCCAAAATAGGCTCATTTGTAGAGGAGCCCCGCAATCTATCTAAACAAACCTTCACCCCTCTCTCCACCCATTAACCTCTAGCAGGAGCCTCAGCCTGTGTCAAGGTGAGCTGGACATCCTTAAAGGATAACAGGTCCAGTGCACATGATCCTTTTTTGTCAGTGGCTACAAGACAGACAGAAGTTCTGTCTGGCACAGTAAACAGCACAATGTAGAGTACTTCAGTACTTCTTTCAGAAATAGCACCTCATTTGGCCTCATCTACAATTTATTGCAGTACAGCGATAGCATGAGAAATTCTCCTTCTAAGCTAATTTAGGAATAATTTCATTCTAAAAAAATAAATTTTTAAAAATAACTCCATTGTTATAATTTCCCCTGCAATTCATCTCCTCTTCTTGCACAGTTTTAGTGTCTTTAGCACTACTTCTCCAAATAAAAATAGAAAATTTTTAGCTATTATGATTTTAATAGAAGCGATTACCAGGAAATTTCTGCACACACCCCTTTTAAAATCATTCCATTCTGCAGGGTTTAGCCACAGAGATGTGGCTCTGCATGATAACTGCTCTGTGTTTCATGAGTTACAACTATTCTGTCACCAGTAGGAAATGCATTTTGCTCACAAAAGCCAAAGGCTCCGTGAAACCTGCAGCAATCCACGGAACAGGAGGGGAAAAAAATGCCTGCAAACTAACTGCTACTAGATAATGGTCCCATTTATCATTCTTAAATTCCATCTTTAATTAAAAAATGGGATATCCTCTTACATAAATAAAAAATTGCAGATGTTCTCAAATGACTCTTCCTTTTTTTTTAATTCTTCCATATATAACATACACAGGATGATACACATTTAAAAATTTCCTCATGTTATGATGTAATAAGTACTTCCCCAATGATTTTTCCATAGACACACATCTTCATTAAAGGCAAAATGTTTTATGTTAAGAAATAATATCACTCTTAGAGAAAATAATATTAGCACCCTTAGAAAAAAGACAAGTTAACCAAAGTCATAGTAGGAATTCTGCTTAGCTACAAGAAAAGAGAAAGTTGAAATAAATTCTCCATTGTTTTGCTTATAATTTTCACCTTTTAAAAAAGCATTTAATAAAGCATTAGTTTAAAAAAATAAGTAGTTAAATCATGTAAAATTGGTGTGAGGGAAACAACAGGCCCACTCTATATACAAAGTCCTTCATAGTGTTTATTGCTATTACTACTATTAGTAATGCTTCCAGTAATTCTTGTGATAAAAGAAAATCACATCTTTGCTTTTGGTGTTGCTCCCATTCCTGTCTCCTTCCTTCTTTCTCCAAGTTGCTATCGGACAGAAATACACAGCACAGCAACAAGACAAAATAGAAATTAAGAGAGCTAAACCAAAAAATTGATTAATAAGTTGGGAAGGATATAAACAAGTAAAAAATAGATGCTCTGAAATGGAAGGCATTATTTAAAATGACCGTGCCTGCTGGACCAGCAGAGTATATGTGCAGGAGGGAGGGAGGAAAAGACAGGGATAAAGGACAAAGGCAAGAAAGGGAAAACACTGTCCAAGGGAATAAGGAGACCGCAAAATTCTTCATTATAGAACTTTTTTTTTTTTTAATAAAAAGCCTTTCAGTTGTTTTCTATTTATCAAAGAGATTCAAATGAACAAGCATCATTTACATAGAATCTCAGGATTTACTTTATTTTTTGAAGGGAGGGTAAATTAATCATCATAATGCTTCAAAGTATACCAGTAACAGGTATCATTCCCAAGATACTTGAGTCAAGTAGTATAAGAGGAGGAGGAGGAAATAAAGTGATCAGACTTCAGTTTGGGGGAGCCCATATTAAATTAAATGCATTCCTTCAAACTGTAATTTGGCAAATAGACTGGACTAAAACTACAGCCTAGGTGTATGTTAGAGAGGAAAAGAGATCACAAGCTACAAAATCATGTATTTTATGTGTCAGTTTACAGTAGCATCTCAGTTGTTGAACATTCAGGAAGAGATTCTCATAACCATCCTCACCTCTCATGCCCCAGCTCTCACCGGGGCAGGTGTCCAAGATTATGAGCTCGATTCCTTCAGATGAAACTAAGCCAGGTGGTGATGGACACTTGTTCCTTAAGAACCAGCTGCACCTAATTCTTCAGAAAAATCCCTAAGGTAAGGTTCTGTGTGGACGTTGGACCAGAAGCACCATTTCCCACTATCTCCTCTCCACATCTTTATCAGGACACACTAGCAGGCACACCTC
Organism: Zapornia atra; assembly: GCA_013400835.1. Lineage (NCBI taxonomy): Eukaryota > Metazoa > Chordata > Aves > Gruiformes > Rallidae > Zapornia > Zapornia atra. The sequence goes on from VZTU01011137.1 coordinate 243,030, forward strand.
TCTTTATGGTCATGTGCCTGTTACAACTCTGTGTACAGTTGTAATCCCAGAAGAATCAAAGAAAGAAAACCAGAACACACCTTTGGATACATTTTCTAGAGTGACCATAGCACCTTCAAAACCCACACTGATCCGCATGGATACCCACCAGAGATGCAAAGAGCCCACAGCTGGTGTGAAAAAGCATCTGTAGAAATACTGCTCCCAGTTTGGACCAGACAAGCACATCAAAGAAAGCCCCTATCCACTGGTCACAGCAGCTGTAGTCAATGTAGGAAGTTACAGCAATTAGTGATAACCAGAGGTAACCAGAGATACCAGAGATACCCAAAGTCTTGCTCTACTGTAGACTGCCAACCAAGATGTCCCCAACAACCTCAACCAAGACTTGCTGAATTTAACAGAAAGTCAAACTCTAATGTATTTAAAATAAATAAAAGCAAAACCAAACCAAACAACCCAAACTGTTTTGCTAAAAACACTTTGCATAACATAAAATTGATTCTAGCATAAATTTTCTTCATTACATTCCAACTCTGAAAATCCAGTCAAGCTGTGAGTCCACACTAAGCATGCTAGTTATTTATAACACTGGGATATAAAGCTATAAATCCAAACCACGTGCAAAGCAAGTATCTGACAAAATTTGTATTTAACTTCTTAGGTGGAAATAAAAAAACCCCAAAACATTGAGATTGAGAAAAAGCAGCATGGGGAAGGGAAAGCAAAAAAAAAAAAACTCAAAAAAACACCCAGGATTTTACTCTATTAGATGCAAACTGAAAGCTTTGTTTCTTCCTTTCCCTTTGGAAGATCAAATTAGTATTATGAACTAGAATGACAATGAATTGTAGAAAGTATCATGTTCTTTATAATACAGTACTATGTGTTTTGTTATTTGAAAATAGAAATGTAATCCATAACTAATCTAAAAATAAATTATAGACACAGCAACCATTTAAAAGGACAGATAAAATACTCATTAAAATCCTAAGTGTAGAAATACTGAATCATAATGCACAATTTCATTACATTTTACTGCCAGCAATGTAAATATCAATTCTCCAGGTGATTCATAAAATTCATTTTAAAAAGAAAAATAAGGATTTCACCCAGCACTTGAGAACATAAAGGAAAACACATGCTAGGGTTTGAAGCACCAGACTGTTCTTTCCTTGTCTCATCAGAATATTTTTTTCTGGAATTTGAGCAAATCTTTTAAACATCAAATGGACAACTGCCATTTCACATTAGCACTTTCTATAGATCAGCCAGCAGTCCCAACCAGCATCCTTCACTGGTCCTGCACCTCTCCTTACGTTGTGTTCAGCCTTCCCCTCCTATTTTGGTATCACACATATATACTTTAACTCACTTCAAAGGAAGGAGGCTGCATTTAAATTCATCTAAAACCTCTTTTAACTATCCAAATTGTGAAATTACCTAAGAATGGGGATGTAATAATAAAAAAATAAAATAAATTGAGAAAAAAAAAAAGCATGTTGGGCAAATTAAACTAAAGTTTTTGGAGGGAAGTGTGCATGTGGGGGTTTCCACACAAAAACATAAAGAAAACCTGTCACTTTTAAAACGAATAGCTACCATCTGCCAGCATTTTATCTGAGGCAAAGTTGATTAATGCAAAGTGAATGTTTAAGATCACATTGCTGTCTGGATGAATAAATTTCAGGTAGTTTACGTAGGAAATTATTCGGCCTGTTTCTTAAAAGAGGTTTGTTGAGGAGGGGGTTCTTATTTAATTCCTCCCCCACCCCCAAGTTTTTACACAGCCAGACATAAGAATATAACCATTTGCTCTTAAATCGCTGCACAGTACAAGGACTCTGAGCGCCAGGACATTGTTTCTGCTCCCTGGCAGCAAGGTAATTAATCTGCCCGACAAAGGAGATCCCAATCCCACCTCCTCCGCCGGCTTCATGAAAACTTTCAGCCAGCCTCTCTCCATCAGACTGAAGAATAAATTTTAGCAGTCTAATTGTGAGCAGAGAAGCCACAGCAGTGCCATCACCCTCAATAGCAAACAATTCTGCCCTCAGATCTTCTTTTTTTCCTGGAATTTTTTTTTTTTTTACTGATTACTTAATTATTTACTTTAATTTACACTCTCTTCCCAATTAAACAAATTTGAAACATTTTTCTTCTGTTACCTTTAAAGAAGCATTGCTTTATAGTAGTGGTCTGATAAAAGTCTTTCCCAAACCCACTCTCATACATTCTTTTCTTTAGAAGTTTACTTTGAACGATAACGTTTTCAGAAGAAGCTTTTCAGAAACAGATTTTGGCCGCTATTAACCTAAAAATCACACAAACCCCAGTTTTACGTTCCCACGTTACGTACTCCCAGCATCAGATGGCCTCCAAGTCCTCCCTCATCAGAGAGAATTTCACACCCCTTATTCAGGCTGGGACACCCTCTATTATCCGGGGCTACAGAAGTGGAGGGCATCATCTGTGATAAGTGGTGGAGCTTCATGCAGTTCCATATGGACGTATATTCTCTTTGCTTACACTTTAAGCTGGCTGGACACCAGCCAGCTTTGGTCAGAAGTCACAAAGTTGTTTTAGCTCAGTACATGGTGCCTGTGTCTCGTATCTCAGTAGGGTTTATTAGTTTAGGCTCAACACGGCGCTAGGATGGCCATCTGGCCCCCGGTGCGAAGCGAGCTCCCAACCAGCTAGTGCAAAGCGTGGGCAGGACGAACGTGTGTGCATTTGCACGAGCCCGTGTGAACCAACCTTGGCCAACTCAACCCATTTGTTTAACAAAAAAAAAAAAGATTACAAAATTTAAAAATGCAAGTTTAGCACTAATTGAGTAAAAGAAGTAATGACCCTTAACTTAGCTAGGGAGCATAAAAGAGGAGCACAGGACTAAGTGGCATCTCCTGTACCCTGCCCTTTCTGTGTGCTTTGTTCCTTTAAATGAAGGATTTAGTATTCCTGGATTGGACATCCCTACAGCAAGATGTAGAAATGAAGTAAAACCAGTAAGAATCTAGTTATTTGTACTCAACACATGATAGCCATAGAAATGAGCAAGTGGTACCCCGTGGTACTTTTAATCAAAGATTAGAGCTGAACCCTGTCTTTAGGGGAAAACTGGCTATTGTATTCAGTCACCTTATTTCTTCGTGCCTTTGTATCAACTAATCAAAGCCCAAAAGACAACTCACCAACCTCTTCCATAGGATCCTGCTCCACTGAGTCTGCCCTAAAACACACCAATGCTTCTTAACTTTGCACCGAGCAACACAAACAGTGTGAAACTAAGAGCAGCTCTGGACAGAACATTATCCAGCAATGCCAAGAGGGTGAGCAATGGCCCATCTTCAAACATAACCAAGTTGAGCAACAAAAGCAAAATACACACTCTTAGTCATCAACACCAAAAAGATGAGATTCAGGTCTTTTTCACCCATACAAAGAAGCAAACACCATAAAAAACACCTCCACAAAAATAGCATCAGGTAAACTTTCTTTTGGTTTTAATTTGCAGGTATATGGTTGTCTTAAATGTAGTACTCACACAGACTATTTATTTATCTCTTACCCAGTGGTACTATGCCTAAATGCTGGGAAGGCCACTAATACAGGGATAATTATTCTGCTTCCCACAAAGATTATACAAAGATACACTTTCCATATTTGTTATAAGGATGTTAAACACAGAAACGTTCCCAGCACAAACGGGTGTCTATGTATCCAGCTGAAACTGGCCCTGCCTTGCTTGGACACGTCTTCAAGCATCTGCCCCAGCACATCTATGACTTGCAGGTATTCCTTTTTAAAAGAAAATACAAAACAGGAAGGATTCTAGCTGAAGGATGCTTACCCATGCAAGCTGAGTTATGTTCTCAGCAGGACCCTTCCTACTGTACTGCTCACTGGAATAAAAATTTACAGGATCACTGTTTTTAAGAGGACATTTAAGCACCTCCATCAGTTAGTAAAGAATTCACTCTACAACGCAATCTTTATGGGTCCCTTCCAACTCATTGTATTCTGTGATTCTATAATTTTCTCCTTATAGAGCAGAATGAAAGCATCAGAAACAGTCCTAAATCTAGCAGACTTAACAGGTTATTAAAAAAAAAAAAACAAGTTTACATCATATACTCTTGGAATATCCCCTAAACTGCCAATCACCTCACCCCCAGGTGTTGTTTTTTTTCAGAAATCTATTAATTGGAAACAATGATTTGTTTTCTCTTTTGTAAAACGCAAAAAGCACAGAGTTTGTCTTTAAAATATAGTTGTCAAATATCAAGGGGTATATATATGCTAACATTTACCCTAGGGGTATTTTGGGGCTAGAGTCTGTTACAAATAAAATCTTTATTCATATGAACAGCTACCTGGGGGGCAGTGCTAAATGTTACACATAATATTTTTATATATATATATATATATTTAAAATAATTTAGCAGTGGTATTAAAGTGAACTGGAAGCTACACTGCATTGAGCCTCTCTGTTTCGTAGGTCTAAGTTTTACACTATTAGGTAGGAAAAAAAAAATAGACTAAAAATCTCTCTTTTTTATGTGCTTTCTAGAGTTACCAAATAGTCACTATGTGCTTATGGAAAACAACTTCAGACAAGATCAGACATCTACATTTATCACTGACTTTAAGCTGTCAGAAGTAAGTTGGAAGATAAAGCAGACAACGCAGCAGCTCCACAGGCTGGACCTTCCTAATTTACAGAATGAAGATGATAATATTCCATCAACTGCTAACAAAACCTCTGTACCTGTTAAAAAAGTTGTCTAGAGAAAGCAGACAGTAATAGTGGGCTTTCTGAGTACATTTCCAACACTGTGATTTGGAAATTGCCACCACAAGGATGAAACTCCTTCTGTCCAATTAAGGAAAAATCATGTGAATCTCTGTAGAGCAATTAAAAAAATGAAAAATACTCAGTTCTGGTGTTGGTGGACATCCATGTATTAGACCATTTGAAGTTTACTAGCCATGTGTGCCACACTAAAAAACTCTCCTGATGGCCTTCCATGTTGGAGGGACACACTGTGTGCCTGACCTTCCCCGTTCATCAGGGTTTCTGTCCTCCTTCAAGGAAACAAAGACAGACCTGAGCTGGTGTGATGACATGCTGCACCATGAAGCCATGAAAGTAGAAAAGCAACATTTTTCCAGACAAACACAAGAACTAGTGTACACATATGTGGTGTTACAGATAAAATGTTAATTGTGTGGTACCTTCCATAATAGGTTCTTTACTGAGAGGGAGGTCTGGCACTAACACAAGCTCCCCAGGGAAGTGGTCACAGCACCCAGCTTGGATGAGGTCAAGAAGCGTCTGGATGATGCCCTCAGTCCCACGCTTTGACTTGGCTGACCCTGTGCGGAGCCAGGAGTTGGGCTTGATGGTTCTCATGGGTCCTTTCCAATTCAGGAGATTCTAAGATTCTATGATAATAGCTATATGTGTTCCCCTTGAAGGGTGAGTGTATCTTCTCCTTGAGACAGTTCCAGGTAAATCTTATTGTTGCATGAGAACATCCTTCTATTGCACACCAAGTTCACAAAAGTACCATTAGATGCCCTGCCCATCATCAAGTTTTACCTCTTGCTCAAGGAAGGACATGTCTATTTTCCAATTAAAGTACTTGCAGGTTCATCACAAACTCTTCAGTCGCTGCAGAGCATCTGAATTTAACATCTACAATTCCGCACTCTACACTCTGCTTCAAAAGCACTTTTTAAACCTGTTGCTTAACTCACTGAGCATCACTTGAAAACCAGCTTATATGTACACAAGTGCAGAGCTTTCAAAACCTAAGCATACTACTGCCAGATAGATGTATAGCAACACCTGACTTCCCAGCTCCAACGTGACTTCTCAGACATACCAACACCTTGAAGTAGAGTGCAGTTTGAAAATAAAAATGTAGCAATGCAGAACATAGTTCTTGAAGATGTTTGCATTTGAAATTTTTGTGAGTTTTCTGTATTTATTAAACACACAAATAGAAACAAGGTATTTAGGGAATGGCATGTTTATGAAAATCACTCCTAAAGGAAAATTTTCATTCTATGGATAACATCAATAGTGTAAATAATGCAAATTTGGTGCTCCCCACAACCTCACATGAAGTTTGAAGCTTTTAAACATGTAATTCAACACACACTTCCACAAGTTTACAATGAGAGCTTTGTCTCAGCAAACTGCTACCTGGGAAGCAGATCTTCAATGGTTACTAGCAAGCTTGTAATAAATGAATCAGTGTTAATTTGAATCAATGTTTTTTTTTCTAATAGGAGAGAGTAGTCAGCCTCCTTAGGTCATAGGCTGATGCACTTATACTTTCAATTTAATAAATTATCTGAAACGTTCAGTTACAAAACAAACATTAAAGATGTGCAGGCAAAGTAGAAGGTACCTCTAACCAGTTTTCCTCTCACCAGTCACATCAGCCCTTGTTCTTAAAATTTTAGCCTTCCTGTGAGGGTAAAGTACATCCTTTTTTAAAAAAAAATATATAATATTGCATCTCAATGAACTTTGACTATTTGATCCCATCTGATCCAACCCAACAGCAACAGCAAAGAGAAAGCTTTCCACTCTTTAAGATGCTCTATTGGTTAGATCAGACCTATTTGCTGTCAGTGAAGGTTATATTTGCGCATAAGTCTATGACAGATTGCAATTTTATTAACTTCAAGTGAGTTTTCAAGCTGCTGGGTTGAGGTTTTTAGTTGGGTTGTTATTTGGGGGAGGGGGGGGTTGGGTTTTTTTGCCGTCATTCCCTCCCCCTTCCCCCAAGACAGGGGGTTACTTGACAAATTGGAGCTAAGTTATCTTAGGTCAATGTAACTGTAAGTTAAACTAATGAAGTGTATGTCTATGAGTGATGTCTGATTAGTTTAATACAGTTAGTGCTGGACAGCTTGGGCTGCTGACCTTGAAGGAACACAGATAACATTGCGATGCGTTGGAGGATGTGGTTGTGATACAAGACAAATTTACATAACAGTTTGTCATATACACTCCTCCAAAACAAAATCGTTGCAAAAGGAAAGCAATAGGGAACCAACACTAAATGCCTCGCACAAGACAAACCAGGGGAAATTAATTATAACATTTGGCTTGGGATGGGAGCTTATTTTAAATGCAAGCAAGAAGCAACCACAGAAAAGGTGTACATTTATATAGTATGCATTCCAAATCGGATTAGGCACTGTGTTGGGTAGCACCATTCAAGCACACCCTTCTACAGCACAAGATCTGCTCTTGAAAAATCATATTCCTTCCCCAGCTGACTATGTCTGCTTGCTCCTGGTAACAAACACCAGACTCAATCCAACCTCTAAGTAGCTGGAGCATCTTTTAGCTGTGCTCGAAGTCCTGCTGAAGTTCATTCTGTGGCTGAAAAGCAGCTGCCTGTGCTAAACATCCCTGTGCATGAACTGTCTCTCTCAGTGAAGGTGCAAAGTCAACCCAGTGCTCATTTACTACCCACGCTGTGATGCTCAGCTGCATGCCCCGAGCGGAGCACGCACCTCACCACACAATGTGTCACTGCTCAATCCAATCATCTTACCACATCTCAACTGATCAGGTAGGCCAAGCAAAAAAAATCGCTGGGTTTAAAAACAGCTTGGCTCTGGAGTGACTGATTCTCACTACATGATAGCTATCAGTTGACCTAAATAGTCTGCTTTTATCAGTCCAGGTTCTAGCTGATAGAAATTTGCCACTTATATAAATGCCTAATTGATATCCACAGTCGCTGGCACGTTATGGAACCGGACCATGGTTAAGATAAAACTGCTCCCTTAACCCTCCTGGTCAGCCCAAGCAGCACACACTGATAAATCAGACTTGCTAACAGAGCCATGGGAGGGCAAGCTTGCAGTGTTTACATCTGTGCCATCTTTCAACCTAATCTGTGACACACAGTTTAAACCTTTCAATATTGCTGGATTCGCTTGATAATTTTTAAATCAGATGTACAGCTACATGCGTACGTGGACAGGCATCCACAGATGTGCACTCTCGGAGACTTTCAAGGAGTAATAATGCAAGAAAAAAATAGCCTAGGAAACTCCAAACATGGCAATAAATTTCCCATTTGCACCCCAAGAAGTCAACCCAAGATGAACTCGCATTGTCCATTGCAAGTCTCCATTTGCACGCACGTAACTGAAAACTCAGCTCAAGAGATGTGGTTGAAGGTCTCTCTGTAATCAGAGCTTGGAAATTATTCAGTTCCAGCGTTACCTGTAATCAGTACTTGTTGGCACCGTCTGCATGAAATGAAGAGCAGCAGTCCGTGCCTTCCAATGCCACTTCTTGGCAGGGAGTGTACAGAGGACACAGTCTTCTCGTAGCTCCTCCTGGAGAAGGTCCATCAGCTGTTTGTGAGAGCCACCATAGAAGGCTTCAATGAGAAGAACGCTCATTTTCCAAGTACTTCAGACCACTTTGCTTCTGAAAATGACAACAGAGAAATATTTTACTTTAGAAACACATCCTTTATTTAAGAAAATTATATTGGAAAAAAACAGAAACATACTGCAAGGCCTTACAGCACCTTCATCTTCCTCATGTAATTAATCCTTTGTATTATATTAATGAGTTTACTTCAGAAAAGGCCACTTCACAATTATGATGACAAAATTATCACACCTATTAGTTTCAGCCATTAAAAGATACTGTTTGTAATTTTTAAGCGGGCCAAAATGTGCCAGACTTTAACAAAAATATACTGTATTTTTAATGTATTGGTTCAGTTTCAATCAGATACTGAAAAGCAGCTTTATTTTACACACTCACTCTTAAACATATACAATTCTTCCATAGGTTAGGAAGCACTTTATTCATTTCCACATAGGTTTCCCCCCCTTTTCCTGGTGGTAGATAAACCTAAAGGACAATTTAAACACACTTCAGCCCCAGAAGTGTTCATTACGGTAATTTGGGTAAGCAACTTAAAAGCCAGACAGCAGCCCAAGGAGATGCAGTCTAAGCATCCTGCACCTCTGGGAGCTGGGATCACCACCTGAGCACCACGTTTGGACCCTAGAGGGGATACCATGGGGATTTTGGGGGTTGGTTTGTTGGTTTTGGTGTACTGCATGCTCCAAAATGGCTGGAAAAGAACAGTATCACAGGCTTAAGGAAGCTCTCAGATGAGAAGCCACAATGCTGCTCACAAACAGGATGCAAAACACGCTGCCCAAAGTGAAGGGGAAGATGAAAACCCTGTGACTATTGCTCATCCCTTTCATGAGTCATAGACTTGGGGTCCTGAAAAGCCGCTTTTCAGATGCTTTGAGCAAATACTTTGCACACAAAAGCTGAAAACAGAACTCTTGAAAGGGATTCACCATCCACAACTGCCCCTCTGATGCCTTCCTTTTCAAGATGCCCTAACAAGGCGTCAGTCCCCGTTAAACTCATCAGCTCGGGCTTCACATTTGATGCTGTACATTGCAAGACCCTACATCCATTTCCTGACCTGTAATCTCTAGTGGTTTCAGGCTGTAATCCTTCTCTTATCAAAGCCTTTGGTGACAAGAAGTGGTAATAAAAGAGAGACTTACACACTCTCAAGGAAGCATCAGTCATCATCTCTACCTTGAAATTTAGTTAAATTCAAGTTCAGGTTAAAACAAACTGTAATCAGGGGGTAGAAAAAGAAAAAACCCTTTTAAGTGCATTGTAGCTATCAAAAGATCAACTAGCCAGCAACAAAAAAACAATCCAAACACTGAATAAATTCAACTGGAAGACAAAACATAAGCAGCTTTGAGTCATTGGCCCATCACAGAGTCAGATGAAACAGTGAAGTCTATCTCCTGGGTCACTGCAGCCCAACCAGCAAGAGAAGTATTCTGTGCTCTGATTTACTAGCCTTAACCCAGTCTGGATTCAGGTTATAATTTGTTCTCTCATTCATTCCCCTATATTGTTTCAAATAGCTTTTGTGGACAAATATTTTCCTTTCAAAAGAGAAACAACAGCCTCCTGGAAGCAAAAGACTTCACTCCACATTTTGGAGCTTGTTTCTTTCCAGGTAGCAAAAGAGATTCTGATCTCTTTTCCACTGACCTAATTTAAAAAAAAAAAACAAAACACCACCACAACTTTAAAAATATAATAAAAAAAAAAGTCACACTTTTGAGATCCCTGACGTTTTCTGAATTTACAATGATGTAACCGAAATCATACCCTGCACTCCAAAGCCCTTTTGGAGCCTGCAGGGTAATAACTGCTATAAAAACACAAGCTGTGTTTTAGAATCTGCACTATTCACCTAAAGAACAATTTGCAATTAATCACGCTACGCTTGTCATCAAATGTCGCCAAAAATGTAACTCCAAGGATTACAGGGAAGCGATTTGCAAATTCTAACCCTCCCCCCCCCAAAAAAAAACCCAACACAGAGTACATGAAAAATTGGTAAATGCCACCGAGCTCGTCACTCAGGGAGAAGGAGCTGCAGTTCATTTACAAATCATTAGTGGTATCAGTAATAAAGTAATCTGTTCGTGAAATATCTGATCAAAAAGGCACTTCAGCAGACTAGTTCTGAAACCAGGTTTATCACTAGGTTTAGCTGAATAGGCAATGTGCTCTTTGGGTTTATTTTGCAACAGTTTTCACTATACGTCCCTCATGGGGATGGAGAATGACTGTACGTGCTGACGGTAAGAGCCTCTCTCAGTTCTCAGGTTCCTCCTTGCTTAAAGATCCTGACATTTAGGTCCTTCTGCATTTATCCCACCTTTCGATCTATTAATTTGGCAGGACAGGGGGGAATGGATTAAAGCTAAAGAAAGGAAGGTTTAAATTAGATATTAGGGGGAAGTTTTTTACAGAGAGAGAGGTGAGGGGCTGGAACAGGCTGCCCAGAGAGGGGGTGGATGCCCCATCCCTGGAGGTGTTCAAGGCCAGGTTGGACGGGGCCCTGGGCACCTTTGTGTAGCTCCAGGCCTGGAGGTTGGTGACCCTGCCTGTGGCAGGGGGGTTGGAGCTCTGTGATCCTTGGGGTCCCTTCCAACCCAGACCAGTCTATGATTCTATGAATTAAAAACGGCATTATGCAAATATTACACAAACACAGCCATACAATAAACTCCCTTTGGCTATTTGCATTGGGAAATGGAGTTACAACTCTGGATCCAGTATGGATGGGTGTTAGGAAGTTCTTGCTATGTAATTCCTCACAATAATGCCCACAGACCCCCATAGCAGCAGGGCACGGGGGTGAAAAGAGGTAATGGCCCATTTTTCAGAGACGATGTGAAGCTGGAAGACTTCCTAAAAAAACAAAAAGGAAATGGAAAAGTCCCACTCCTCCGAAATTTAGGGAGCGCTCACTAAAATCCCCACTAGTGCTTGCAGGATTCCAGTGTCATATATTTATACATTTCCAGTGAAACACATCAGGTTCAATTTAGACCAAAAACTATTCTATAAAGCACGGTGTGCGGCACGGTTTATTCTTGTTTTGTTGGGGTTTTTTTTGTTGTTTTTTCTTTTTACAAGATGCTATTTAAATATGAAACTACTAAAGAATAAGGGCAGCACAATATATGTCATGTCTACTTCAGGGATTGACTAAGCCAGAGCAATGAAAAAGTCAATAAATCTTCCGTTTTAAGAAGATACACACTGATAACACAACGGAAATTCTATTATATATAACTAATAATTTCTTGTATTTAAAATGGCACAGAGGAGGTAGGACGCAGTCACTTACCTCCTATTTCACCCGCATGACTTCCAGTTTTGTTCACATAAAAAAAAAAGAATAAAAAAATAACATCTATTATTTTTGCTTTATTTCCCTTGACCTAGCCAAGTTAAGGTAAATATGTACCATATACTCCTCAGAGGTCTTGAAAAAGACAGAGCTGATAAATGGCCTGAGAACATTCACCGTATCTGATGGAATGCAATCCTCAATTAAATATAAATCACTCCAGGTATTCTTTTCCCCATTTCAAAGAAAACAACAAATATTAGAAAAACAGAACTGCTTCCCCTTTCTCATTACAGCGCTTCCTCTCTGGAGCCAGCAATCCTGGGTGTTCCTCCAACAGCTCAAGCCCTGGCCGCAGGGCCGCAGCATCCTCCGCTTTGAAAACCTGCTACTCTGCCTATACACACGATAGAAGAAACTCTGAAATCAGAAAATCGTCCCAAAGTGGTAACAGTGGCAGAAACACCATGACTAATAGAGGTCTGCTGAAGTACCGAGAAATTGGGGTGGGTAATGAGGTGCTGTCTCAAAGCCAGCATCTCAGGGTGACATTCATCCAGGACTTTTTGCCATTTGCTTCAGCACACGGTGAGCACGTTGTGGGAAAATGGCAAGTGACAGAGTCCCTAGATCGGTCCCTGCCCAATAATTTTCCTTTAAAAGAAATTCCAAGTACTATAGAGAGTAATAAATAAATATTTACTTTAACAGCACGGAAGAATTAACTGTTCAACTAGCCACAGAAACCATAGCTGTTTTCTAACCTCTAGCTGAACACCAACTAAGGTATTTTTGTTAACCAACCTAGGTAGAGAAAACTCATCATTTTCCATGATTTATTGACAAGCACACATTCACTCTGCCTTATAAACAGAAGTGTGGTTTCACAAACATCAGCATAGCTTGCATCAGAAAGCCGTAATTAGCTCTGTTCATTGACGTATTCAGACAACACAAATTACAGATCATGTTTAAATATCTGTCCAACAAAATAGCTGAGCAACAATCCAAAACCAAAGGAATAATTATTAATATATTCCATAGGTAGAGAGATGCTATTAGTTACAGGAAATAAGGTATATGGTTTCAGTAATGATTGCTTTAACGGTCACAGTCCCACACGTATGAGAAATTTATTCCACCGCCGTATCCAGAGCACACGTGGTTCAGTATCTTATAAATCAAGTGTCTACAAAACCCATCAGGTAAGCATTGTGGACACAAACATGCTTATAACCTTTGATGATTTCAGATAAACACACCATTACCACCGGCAAAAACTTTTCCGTCTTCCACATCATGATAAAATGGGATTTCCCAAAGAACTACAACAGGGTCTTTTACCTTTCCTCCTGCCTCTTCTAACCTCCCCAGCCCCACAATGTGCACCCAGCCAAAGTGGTGTGCAGCATGCATACACACACACACACACAAACCTAGAATGAAAAAGCCTGTGTTCCCCTCCCACTCACGACAGTGACTCACCAAAACCCCAGAGCTATACCTTAAAACACAATCACATCTTAATATTTGACCAAAACTCACCTCGTGTTGAGATCACCCAAAAGTACCGTCTCTAAGGTTTGTCATTACTAAACCATGTTAGTGCACAAAGCGAGAACGCGGCTTATCTTTTACATAAATCAACTGGAAAAAGCAAAAAAATTCTCCACATCTTTTGAGAATGTGGTGAACCAGAATCAATCACCTTTATTTGAACGTCTGCATCAGCACTAATATTAATTTACCGGTGGCACCTATAAACCACAGTCTCCCCCATCCATGCAATGCAAGAGCTGCAAGCACCTACAAGCTGCCAAAAACTGGTATTACCTGTGGGCATCCTCCACCACAACCAGTACAGATTGCACTGCCTGCTTCAACTCAACATGAAAATAGCTTTAGTTTTACCGTGCTTACAGTCTAGGGACATGTTTGCAAAGACTGCCTCTGTTACATTGACAACTCAATCCCAACCAGAAAGAAAACTGGGAGGAAATGGCAGAAGCACTGATGGCCTTGGGTAAAGATTCCCCCAACTGTGAACACTGCCTCGAAATCCCTTGTAGTGTACGGCTTTAATGATGCTTACCTGAAGGATTTGCTAGGTTATTCTATACAGAATCACAAGGGTTGGAAGGGACCTCCAGAGATCATCGAGTCCAACCCCCTGCCAAAGCAGGGTCCCTAGGACAGGTCGCAAAGGTCAGCATCCAGACAGGGCTTGAATATCTCCAAGGAAGGAGGCTCCACACTCCCCTGGGCAGCCTGTCCCAGGGCTCCCTCACCTTCACTGTGAAAAAGTTCTGCATATTGGTGCGGAACTTCCTATGTTCCAGCTGGAAGCCATCGCCCCTTGTTCTGTCCCCACAGACACTAAGAGGCTGGCCATTTCCCCCTGTGTCCCACACTTTGGATCTTTATAAACATTGATCAAATCCCCTCTCAGGCTTCTTTTCTCCAGGCTGAACAGTCCCAGCTCACTCAGTCTTTCCTCATAGGGGAGATGCTCCAGGCCTTTAATGATCTTCACAGTCCTCAGCTGGACTCTTTCCAGGAGATCCCTGTCTTTTTTATACCAGGGAGCCCAGAGCTGGACACAATAAATTCTTCAACGGACTATTTTAAGATTATTGTAAATGCAGACATACTGAAAAATCAGCTGCTTGTAATACACTTTAAAACATGCAAATGTTAATTTTTTTTTTCTCAGTTTCAGAATGACATTCCTCAAAACAGCATCCATCCCAGATGAGTGAGAAGCACAGCAGCACTTGACATGGTGCAATCAGAACTGCAAATCATCTAAATTTAAAGACATTGATTTGATCTTAACTAAAAGAAAAAAAAAACCAACCTAAACCACAAGGATGGCCAGGATGTTCTTACATCTGGGCTTCCAACCCTGAAGCGCAAGAGCAGGAATTGAGAGTTGCAGTTTAAGGGTGTCCCGTGGCCGTTAATCCAGGGATACCCTGACACAAGAGGCTGTAATTGCTCCTTTTGGAGTTTACATGTTTAGAGGGTAAGACGCTGTAAAATCAGTACATTATCCCTGTGCATGCTAAGCAAACAAAATCACTATAAATCCTTATGAAATAGTTAACACATACTCAGAGTATGCATTTTAAAACACAGAATTTGAATTGTTTTATTACTTTATCTATGCAGAGGCACTAATGGCCTTCATCATTGTTTGCTGCAAATTAAATTTGGGGTTTTTTTCAGCAATAATAAAAAAAATTAAAAATTACTCCTTAGAATTTCCTTTTCCACTTCCTCCCTGACAGATTACAACTGCGATAAATACTTTGCATCTCTACTTCTAGCCATCCTCAATCACCATCTTAGAAGATCTTAATCTATATTGAATAAATTATTGCAATTTCTTCTTTTCCAGTGGAGAAAAACATCTGTGGGTCATCACGTTAATGGTTGACACTCAAAAGCACACACAGCCATGGTACCTGGGTGGGGAGCACACATTCCCACTCTGGAGCACAGCACTCAAAGGATACTCTCAGGGAAATTTCACTGACCGACCTCCTGATCCCTGGCACACTGTGAACAGAAATTACAACACACCACTCAGTTTGAGTGTCTGCCTGACCTCTGAAGGGGTGCACATGGGATTAAGTACTACTCAGAACAGGGTCGCAAACACATTAAACACCCCGTAGACTATTTGTGAGCTCAGATGAAGAAAGGTAAAGTATGTGTTTCTCATATTTCATTAGAAGGAAGTTTTCTTCATTTCTAAGCCAAAAGAGAAGGGGAAAAGACAAAGAAGAGGTGTGATGGAGAACCAGGGGCCATGATCTGCCAGGAAAACCACTACAGCCACCACTACCCATGGCCACTGAACTGGATTACTCTTCCATGGTGTCTGTTCCTCTGCTCCCTTCCTTTCATGGCCCTCATAGATTTACAGAAGTTAACACAAGTGTGCTGCCGATCTTAAAAAGCCCATTTGCTTCACCCAAAAGTCCAACATTATTTTAGGTTGCTTTTCACCTAGTAACAGAATTGGGGG
>VZTU01011137.1:258830-312288 GCA_013400835.1 Zapornia atra
CGGTGTTGAAGAAAAATTAGTACAGATCTAATACAAGAGTATAACCTGAAATGCAAGGCTAGCAATTGTATTTGATAGAAAATTAGTTATTCTGATTTAACAGTTAATTATAAGCTCCCATTTGCCATGTAATTCAAAAGCCAGGAATAATAACTTACTTTAACAGACTGCTAATGCTGTTTAATGGTATGTTGGTTTTATGCACCTTATTTGGACTGTGTTTACAGTGCTTGAAGGCTCGAGACAGTTTACAAGACTCATCTTCTCCGGTCCTGTACATATCACTATAAATTTGGTAATATTGATGACCTTGAAAGCTTACATTAGGTTTAAATAGATGAACGATACTTGATTTAGAGTATCTCCGAGTGGATAGGGAGCTAATAGGTGTGGTAATGGGAGATGTAGCACTATTTTTAAACTTGACAGGAGACATATTAGTTGCTACTTCCCTATTACAGAAAAAGCACCAGTCTGGTAATAATGGGCTGGCATTTTGAAATTCCTCCGATTTATTAGGAATAGGATGAGAAATGCGTTCCACACACTCTGGGCTTCAGACCAGTTTCTGTATGGAAAGGTAAGCATTATAACCTGCATTCATAGCCAGTTTAAGAACATATCTATACTTTAAAAAATAACTTGCAAATATTTTAACTAATTTTATTTGGAAGACTTAGACTACAGTTGGTATTAAAAGCATCTTAGAAGCCATCAATTGCTCCATGAGATAACAGAATCACCCTACATCAACAAGTTGGCTTGTTTTCTACAGCAAATTTAAAGTAATAAAACCTTCAATGATAAATAGTGAAACATTGTCATGTCACAGAGGTTTGGGATTTAGCACTTAAAACACTTCTCTTGTAGACAAGCTGGAATTGCAAGCGTTAATTTAAACATTAATTTAAACATTACGCTTGGTAGCCTGGGAAGTTTGGCAGCAACTTTTGAGTGGGCACAAGCCAGATTTATTTTACAGGCAGAAACTATCCATTTGAATATGTGATGAAAGGATCTGCATCTTCAGTCACACCTTGAGTCAACAAAAAGGATGGGATGAGATCTACTGTCAAATCAAGCTCAACTGTGAAAGCAGGGAGGAGTCCCGCACGGAAGAGTATTACAGAGGGACAAAAAGATGAACTCCACAACACAAACGGGTAGGGTTTCTTCAAAACAGAATTCACTCATGATGTCAAATGGACTTCAAAAGGGGTGGCAAGTGCATCTGCAGTGTTACTCACCCAAAGACCCGTGGTACGAGTCATTTAGAACAATAATCATGAGGATTTTTTCAAGCTACAAAACCCTTTACCAAGTGAAAAGAAGAAATCACCAGGTTTTCATTTGTTTATAAGCAGCAGTACTACATCCCTACAGCAGTCTGGATATGACAGTCTTGTGATTCATAAAGTAACTTCAAGGTTTCAAAGTTACATGCACAGAAAAGTCCTGAATTTTAACTATTAAGTACTAGAATTCAACAGATAAAATAATTTTTGGTGTCAGTTGTCCAACTCTTGCCTTCTCAGGAGCAACTTGAACCACTGCTTCATACTATGACTCCATGAGAACAGAAACGCATCTCAGTAACTTCTGTTTACTCAGTGCCACTTTCTCTCTTTCAGAAAACGCTCAGAAGCTCTCAGACTCAATACTAAACACCACACGACATTGAACAAGGCCTCCATATAGTGCTAAATGTATTTTTCCATCTTATTTTCAACTTGACATGCAGAAGATAGGTTATCCACATCAATTTATAAATCTAGCTCAGTGAGAGTTGCCAATGTGATTTAGTGGTGCAGCATCACATTTCCTGTAAGCCACTTTCCTAAAACATTTTGGCTCTGCTCTCTGAAAGGGCTGTAGCAACAGAATAGGGCCAATGCAGTTTCTGGCAGCACACTGCAAGTGTTCCCCAACATCTTTGCTGACCCAAGGATAGCAAATGTAATGACCTTCACCAGCATATTCTATTCTGCTGTCCACAGAAGCTGCAAAATACTTCCAAGGATCTCCTTAAATTCATGTTATTTCACAGGTATGAGGAAGTTAAGGAGTCTACCTCCTCCACTGGGAAGTATCTATGGATACATACATCACGGAAAGCTGGAAAACACTGACAGGAGTTGAAGGTGTCTGTTATCATCAGTCAATTGACATGGTGAGCATTTCAGAATTTTTTTGTTGGGTTTTTTTTTTTTTTTCATGAATAAAAGCGATTCCAATCTGGTTTAGAAGGTTATTTTGGTTATTTTGTAAATAACTTGATGTTCTGAGCTGATGTTTTAAAAACAGATACTGTAAAAAGAATAAATAATAACATCTGAAGGATACCCTAACAGATACAAGCGTGGCCCTTTCTAGCACTGCCACAGATAAAAGCAAGGCAAGGACATGCACTGAGGACATCAAGATGCAAATTTTTTCCTTGAAGATTATCAGATGACTGGTATTAGAAAAGCACCATTGAAATCATTACCATCAGAAAAAACATGCCTTAAAAGCTTTGCTTTTGTTGCATGCAACGAAATCTGGCTACAGCACATGATCTCCATTCTAGTCTTTAATGAAAACAGTTAAAAACAATTTTCTTTTTTAATTTTACCAAGTTGTAAATCATTAAGACATTAGTAAAACTCAAGATTTCAGCTTTAGCGTTACTTGAGAATCAGCTTTCTGCCTACCTTAAAAAAAAAGGGTCTGAGTCAACTGGCCATGCTCATAAAACTTTTCTCCTGAAATGTGAAAAGCCTTATCAAACATCCTGTTCAACAAAATCAAAGTGATGCTGTCTCTCATCAGCTACTCCAACTTGAACTGCTGGAGAACCTGCAGTACCTAGCAGGCTTCTCCTGCAAACTGGTACAACATTAAGAATGGTTTGTAACGGCCATGACTGCCAGGGTGCAGCGAAAAACATCTTCACTGCAGAGCTCAGAGCTGAAGAAACTATTTTAAGGCCATTACTGAGTGATCTAACTATTTAAAGTTTGGCTGGCTATTAGTAGGTGCTCTTCCTGACATCGCTGATAGGACGAAATGCCAGAAATACCATCATAAGCCAACACGAGAAACCGTTTACACCTCGCGCACGCAAGGTCTGTGCTTAATATTCCCACTTCTCCGTTTCAAAGTCAGAAAGATCACAAGTTTCACTAGCCAGTTAAAGATCTGACTCGTACTAAAGATTTAAGGGTTGTGCAGTTATCCTGGTCATTGGGAAACTTTCTGGCAATATCATCAGTTAAGCATTCACAGCAGCTGTAAGCAGCTCCTGGAGAAGAACAGCATACGAACAGTTTAGAAGATAAAATAAAATAAAAATAGAAATAAAATAAAAATAGAAATAAATCTCATTCTATGATAAATCGTTATCTCCAATAGTCTTCCACATGCAGTTGGACTCAAAGCAATGCTACTACTAAAACCTTTGATATTTTCCGCTGGTTTTTTCACTTTCAAAGAATCACAGAATCGTAGGGGTTGGAAGGGACCTCCAGAGATCATCAGGTCCAACCCCCCTGCCAAAGCAGGGTCCCTAGGACAGGTCGCACAGGTCGGTGTCCAGACAGGGCTGGAATATCTCCTGAAAAGGAGACTCCATATCCCCCTGGGCAGCCTGTCCCAGGGCTCCCTCACCAGGAAGAAGTTCTTCCCCAGATTGGTGCAGAACTTCCCATGCTCCAATTTAAAGCTATCAACCCTTGTCTTG
This sequence comes from Zapornia atra, assembly GCA_013400835.1. Lineage (NCBI taxonomy): Eukaryota > Metazoa > Chordata > Aves > Gruiformes > Rallidae > Zapornia > Zapornia atra. The sequence continues at coordinate 262,552 of VZTU01011137.1, forward strand.
TCTTCACAGACCATTGAAAAGAGGCTGGCCATTTCCCTGTCCCCCACACTTCAGATATTTATAAACATTAATGATCAATTACGATGCTTAAGAAAGACATTGAGAAAACAGTCTTAGCAACTGCTCATCAGCAGTAATGCTGGCTTGCCAGTACTCCTGCAAACTCTGAGGTTTTCACCATTGCTTTAGGTGAAAGCCATGAGCCCTTTTACTGTGAAAGCTTTCAACCCAAACACACCAAGCATTAAGACTAGGAAAGCTCTTGCCAATTAACCAAGCCACACAATAGAAACTGCTACAGTGAAGTAGAATTATTTACATTAATCAAAACTTTAAAATGGGAAGTATAAAAATGCAATTTTTAACTGTGTCTTAGTCTTTCCTAGAATTCAGGTAGTTTTAAAGAAGATTCTTAGTGCTGCCTTCCACTTGGGGAAAGAAAAAGGGAAATTGTGACCTATTTTTACCTTCATAAACTTCTACCCTTAGTAGCAAGACATACTTCCAGTTAATAAAATAGACTCTGATGAGCAATGAAGTCTTCAAAGTCTGCAGAAATTCAGGCAAACGAATTTTAAGTCCCAGAAATTTGCTTTATCATACTGGATTTTATTGGTGATAACTTGGAAGTGACTCTGTGATCCAGGGAAGTCAGTGCATCCTTACTCTTTAGTCATGGAGGAAAATAGAGATGCTGTAACTTTGTCTGTGCCGGGCTGAGAGCTCTGGACACCACCATACTTGGCTATTTTTAGAGAAAACAGGCAAAAATGTTGAGATATTAAAAAAACACCTTCCTAAAATGCAGGGAAATATAACACATTATGTGGGTCTCATTAAAGAGTAAACAATTCAGATCTTTCTTAGATCAGATCTGATCTTCCCATTGCTGTTTAAGCTGAGGTTGGTCCAACAAAACCAGTTAGATGTAGATACTCAAAGGTGTTACATGAAACTGGTTTAGCCCCACATTTAGAGCACAACTCTTTCAATTTGAATATTGGAGATCAAAATAACATTGAGAGAGAGGAAAGGGGTAGGGGGAAAAACAACAACAAAATAAACCCCAAAAAAAGGGTTGGGTGTTCAGTGTAATAACAGCTTTTTGCTGTGCTTGCACAGGTTAAGTTGTCTTCAGGAAATATATACAGTGGGAAACAAAGACTGGGAACCCAAATTAAGCAGTACCAAACAAACACCATGGAAGAGAGGAGGTTTTCCTACCTATCTGCATCAATCACATTAGCCTGCTTCCGCTGAAGAGAACCTAATCCAAACTCTTCTCATTTCCAAGTGGTTAAGAATCCATTTGTGAGGTGCATTCAAAATGCTCTAAGATGAACAAAATCTGTTTTGCATGCCAATATCCTTGGAGAGGGCAATATTCATGCAAGCTGATTCAAGCTACTCTTCAGAAGCTGCAGCACTCTGCCTTCCCACTGAAGCTCTGAATGGGTATGGACAAGAGAGATCCATCAATGGGTTTTTCCTAGACTCTATAGACAGCTGGTTTCTTAACACTCATGGAAGCGCTTTCTTGGGCATTAACAGAATGACTTAGAAAAAAAAAAAGTCTGCTTCTTTTTTATTTTCTTTAAAGCTGTTTTGCTTTTCAAGCTGTGTAACACCACTTGATATTTAGGGTACATTCAATGCACATGAACTACTCAACCAAGCACCGGGCTTCGGCGTGCCGAAGGTGCGTAGTGGTTGACTAACAGACGTGGGCCATTTCACATGGTTGAGCTTATTTACAAATACCACTTACATACTGCTGACATTTATAATGACACCTGTGATGTTGCTGACACACCACTGCGTTCGAGAAGTTTGCATCCACAGGCACGCTCGATTCTAAGAAACTTGCTCACGAATAGGCACAGCATTTCCTTTAACTAAAAAGGTTATTTTGACTATTTCCTATCTGAACAGGACAAAAAATAAAGGTGCAGAAACCAGGTTTAGCAAAGCCAACCCCCAACCCCCCCCCACTGATTTTCCCATCACTGGATGCTAATTATAGCGATTATATTTGTCCAAAAAAAATGATCAAAAAGTTTTCTCCTGACCATATAACTGTGTGACTTGTACTATAGGCACATATTGCCCAGAGAGATTGTGGAGTCTCCTTCCTTGGAGACAGTCCAAAGCTGCCTGGTTGTTGTAAAGGGCCACTTTCTCCAGGTGGCCCTTCTTGAGCAGAGGAGGTTGGACCAGATGACCTCCAGAGGTTCCTTCACACCTCAACCATTCTGTGACACAAAGCACCCTTGTGCAAGTTGAGAACACATATCTGGGTCACCTGGCACGGGAACATTTGAGGGTTTCTGTACATTCATGAAGGGCAACCTGGTCTAGTGAAGGTGTTCCTGTCCATGTCAGGGCATTTGGAATGAGATGATCTAGGGGTTGGGCTCAATGATATCCTGAAGTCCCTTCCAACCCCTATGATTCTGTGATCTTTGAGTTCCCTTCCAACTCAAAGCATTCTATGACTCATACATATATAGAATTTCATATATTTGTTACTATTATTGTCACCTACTGAGTTGTTATTCTAGTCCACAACCTCAAACTACAGCACTTCAGCCCCACAACCTCAAACTACAGCACTTCAGCCCCACAACCTCAAACTACAGCACTTCAGCCCTTCCAGAAACCTTGACACAGAGTTTGATGGCAGAAAAATACTCAGTTTGGTTTTCTGTATGTAGGTAGACTGTAATGAATTCATCTTATAATGGAGGCAAAAAAGGAACACAGATTAATTACTCAACTTTTCCAAGTCAGAGGAGGTCTACTCTTAAAATGAAACAGAACACTAGATCTACATACATGTTCAAATTACAAGATAATTGCAAGAAAATGCTTGGATTTGATAAATAACCCCCAAAATTATATAGCTTGCAATCTTTTTCAACTGTTTTGTTTAAATATGCTTTAAACAACAAAATGCAACTGTTCTAACCTCTTCCCTTCAACCCTCAAAACTGTGCTACATCTTCTGGCGTTTTCCCATTATTAACAACAAGAGCTTTCATTTATCTGCTTTCATCCAAAAATGCTGAAGAGCTTAACAAACATTAATTAAACCTCCCAACACTCCTGTGAGGTAGGTAGGTATTGTTATCTCTACTTTACAGATGAGAAAACTTGAATTAAAAAAATGCAACCTGCCCAATTTTCCAACAGTAATTTTCTAGTAAAGCCAAGACCAGAAGAAAGGAGAATTGACTCCTATGTCCCTACTTCCAGCCATCTCAATGCCCATTCTCTTTGAAGCCAGCAGGAATTTACTTGCCATTTTGCCACACACAAACAAAACCACCCCAACATTTAGAACAAGAGTGTTAATTTTTCATTAGTGTGAGGCCTGGTAAGAAAATAGACAAATACATATTTTACCCAGATTGCACTTTTTTTTAAACTGAAAATGAGACAAAATTTTGTATTCTCTATTAATATAATTTTCATCTGGTTAGCTGATGAATTCCATCTTCAAAAGGAAAATCCACACTTCTTGAAACCATATTTTTCAGATGACTGAAATCCCTGATTTCCTCTTTTCATTTACAATTTTTAACATCTCCTCTTTTGTTTCCCATCCTTTCACCTTCTAATTACTTTCTGTTATACTTACCTTAGTGCCACATGATTTTTTTTCTTATTTAAACTTTTTCAATGACACAGTAAAATCTACAAGTGATAGACTTGCAGCACATCAACTATTACCTTGATGAAACAAATCCTCCTCTCTCAGACTACCCTCACTTTCAACTTTTACCCTATGCATGGACATCTCTACCGTCCCTTCTATCTGCCAGGGCTATGGCCTCAAACATTCTTCTCTTTCCCCACCATGCTTCATTCCTCCTTAGGAAATCTCTGCTTTCAATACGATCCTGATCCCCAGTCTCACTTCCCTGCCCGCCAGTTCTTCTCCCCTCGAAGTGTCTCAAGCACCTTACACACCATCTCTTTCTTCCTCCCCCATATTATCACATCAAATCAAAGTTTGCCTTTTCACCTGAGAATTTTTTTGTCCCCGAAGTTGGACTGAAGGCTTGTTTCATCCCATGTTTCTCATTTTCATTAGAGATACTTGGTAAGGCTCAACTTCCCATCAGAAAAAAGGAACAGCTTTTAACATGTGGCCTGAGTTTCTTTATCAACTCTACTCCATTTGCTCTTTCTAAGATCTCTCCACCAACCTTCTGTTGTTTTTCTCTGCTTTCCAGGCCCTGCTCATAAATACTTTAATTTTACTGTACTCTACCTATTCTGTACCTGCTCCTCTGAGCCTGTTTTCATCTTTGGTCTCCTACACTCCTACCTTCTACCCATGTCCTCTTCTGTTGAGACCTGGAAAGCATCTTACTTCTACCCAGGAAGCTCTTTGTACCACTGTGTACAGGTAAAGCTACCTCAGTGATGCTTCCTAGTAGTCCAAGGTTCATAAGAGCCCAGCATTGTTTTTACAATTGCTGTCTTGCTTTTTTTGGTGAAGGGACTTGGTGGGAAAGCTGAAAACCTCAAAATTAGCCAAATAATCATGTGTATTCTCACAGATCTAACCAATCATAGTCTATAAAACTGACAGTCTCCAACTATGCTGCTTTAGAAACCAAGCTGGCATCATTGATAACAATTTCTGAATGGAAACACACGCCTGGACAGTTAAAGAAACAACCATTAAAATACAAATAGCTTAAATAAAGACTTTTTTAACCAAATTGCTGTTACTTTTTTTGTTGAATATATATAATTTTCTATGATTTTATTTTTTCATATTTTTGAATCACGATGAAAAGTTAAATTAGGACTTTTTAAAAAACCCTATAAGTTTAGCACATCTCATCTGCACCGTCTGCCTTACTGAAGTGAGCTGACATTTGCCAGTGTGCAGTAAAAATAAATACCTTTTTATTCATACACTCTCTGCAAGCAGCAACTCACAGGCTCCCAGAGCTGCTCTCATCATAGGGAAGCTGCAACAAATGTTCAGTCACCGCTTTCTCTTTCAGCTCTCAAAATTACAGCTGGATTCTTTAAACATTACATGTGGTTTCTTGCAATTCAAAGCTTCAGATAGCAAGAAGTGAGAGTTCTGCCCACAAATACTTTCTTGCTCCCACTGATTTCACGGTACAGCCGAAGAAAAAGGCTGGAATGGAAGTAAGATGCTGTTCATGTCACCAGTGTCTACAGCATCCCCCCCCCGATCATAGACGGGCTGAGCAAGGTCTATATCTGCTTCTGCAGCATGCCTGGTGATCCTTTTATCACCATTCCACTAATTCAGACCAAACTACTAACCAAAATATATTATCACATATTTTTAGGAGTATGAAAAGAAAAATTATGGTTCTCCAGCAGCTTTTTGCCATTTGATTGCCATCACACTATATACAAATCACAACTTTCTTGCTGTTTCATTCGATTGCTATCGAATGGGAAGAAATAGATGCACTATTGGTTATTGGTTACTATGTGTTTCCATTTTGAGTAGACTCTGGCTAAAGCACGCTTAGTGCTTAACAAAGGTCAAGAGTCACTTTTTTTAATCTGTGCAGGCAAAAAAAGGTGTGGGTTTCTTTTTTTTTACTTTCTAATATCCCCTAAGGTTAGCCATTCCTTAGCATTCAGCTGGCCATACAGAAATATCTGAAATCCTTTGAAAACTTCAGATACACTGTACAGATCAATATGTTTCATTATGAGAGGCCTCTTGCAGCACATCAGTCTCGCTCTCCACTGCTGTCATTTTCTTCGTGCTTGATTTCCAATGGTTTGGCTTTTCTTTTCTTTTTTTCTTAGTTTTGGTATATTTTTATCTCCAAAGCCACGAGCACCGCACATCTTGCCTACCACTGAAACTGCCACTAATGAGCAAACTCTTTTTCAGCACTGGGCTGAAAAACAAGTTGGGACCCACAGAAGAGCAGCTTCAGTGAGAGACTCCTACTCTTCCCCCCCCACCACCCCCTCTTTAGATGCATCAACCAATTTCAAATTACATTGAAAACAGTCCTTCTTCCCAAATAGCCTCTTACACTGAGACAACAGAAAACAAAACCTCATTTTTCATTCTAACAAATTCATTTTTAACTCTTTTTTTCATATAAAAATATGTTCCTCCTCCATAATAAATGCTTTCCAAATGGGTAAATTACTCTCTTCTGTGAGAAAATCCAGAGGGAGACTTGGTCCTGCTCTTCTAAAGCCCAGTAACAGGCAACATCAGACCAAAGCGTGAGCACAAGCTTCTCGGGCATCAGCGAAACACTGGGAACATCAGACTTTGAAACGTGTGTAGGTGTATTAGCAGTCCTACCATCCATCTGTCAGAAATCTTCGATGTTCCTGCACATCACCCACTGGCAGAGCTGTCTGCCAAGCAAAAATATTACGAAATGTTCATTATAGACTCAAATCCCACCCCCCCAAACCCACCCTTTCCCAAGGAGGAAATGGAAAAACCTGTCCTTCCATACTCACAGATATTCGTTACCAAGAAACAGCAAAAGACTTTCAAATTCACCCAGAAAGAAAAATCTACCAAGAGACCCGGGCTGTGAATTTAGATATATTTTAGCAAACTTTACTTACCAGAGGATATGCTTACTTTTAGTTCACATATATCTCATTTTTTAAGGTACATTAAAGACCGAGTTTACAATTAACTGAACAGACAGCGTACAAAAGGCTTTTAGAACTACACCATATGGTCGAGGGAAAGGAACAATCTGGACTATCCACATTTCAATCTGCGGGCTTGTCCACCTCTATAACACATTGTATTGCTGTAATAAAATATTAAGATAGAAATGTAAAAGTGAAAATAATCTATCTTTTGCACTACCAAGGAACAAGGCATCCCACAGTCTACTGCGTTTAATAAATATTTTAAGTTTTATGATTTTGGCACGGTGAATCCGATATAGTCAATAAAATTCCCGATTCATTTCAAACAGTATTTCCAGAAGGATATGGGTGGGTATTCATCTTACGCTTCAGGGAAATAAAAAATACCAGTTTACATGGGGTATACTGGCAGCAGTTTATGTAACAGATGACACATTCTTGGAAATCAAATAAAAGCAGAAAGAAAATACCCATTGTTGCTTAGTGAAGGACTAATCACATGGTCACAGCTGGAACCAGTGTAAATCATTCATTAATAAAATTCTGTTGTAGTAGTCACTTTTTTTTCTGCTTTTCAAATGCCAACAGAAAAAACCCAACCTCTTTCAATTCTCTGCAGAAAGGACATTTGTGAGGGTTTCATAGTAACTATTAAACTTACTAAATCTTCGCAGAAAAAAAATGCCTACAATGAAGGCATTGTTGGCACTAAGGAAAAATAGAAATGCTTGTGTATTTTACATATAATCCCAGAAGAGAGTCCAAGAAGATACTTGCAATGCTTGGAGGTCCTGGCCTGACTTCTGATGGCACAGAAACCCACTCTTGAGAAAAATAAGCTGAAGTCCCGTGCAGAGTACATTTTATAATGAAAAGGGATATAAATGACAGCCTTATGAGGCACGTCCCTCAATGTAAACTGGAAAGTTGAAGTAGCTGAAATACAGACACTACAGAAAAAGATCGTGGAATACTTAAGTATTCCACAAGTGTGTCTTCTGTATGATATAGGTATCATAGGCCCATGGCCATACCCTGCTAATTTTAGCAGGAGGTGGGACTAGGTGGCCCACGAAATGTCCCTTCCAACCAGAATTATCCTATGATTCCATGTTCTTTCACAACAGAGTGTTCTCCCTCACTGGGTTGGGGCCCTTGTTTTCTTTTTCAACTTTGAAAAAAACCAAACAAACAAACAACAATTTAACAGCTATTGCCAGTCTGCGTTTCATTGCCTCCAATGGCAGGGAAAAACCCCTCATACAAATTGATATGACTTTGTGGATAGCAAGTTATCAAATCACAAAACTCAGATCATCCTCTAAAATAATTTTGAAAACATCCTCCTGCTATGTCAACGCCTGTATGTTCATTGTTCCACTCACAGTACTACAGGGTAAAGAATCCCAGTTTTCTTATTTTAGAGAAACTACTGCAAATTGTAAGTATTAACTATATATACATATGATGCTTTAAACTGCAAAATTTTCAAGTAAATGGGATAGTTTTTTCTCCAGTCCTAAGAAAACCCACCATTCTTCATCATTCAGAGCAAATACTGTGAGAATGAAGCATTTAAAATTGTCAAGAATTCCTTTAATTGAATGGTTTCTTTGAATTTCAAAGCTAAAAATATATTCTCTCTCTCATTCTGCACCTACTAAGCAGGCTGAGCAAAGACTTAAAGCACCCTGCCTTGATAGGATATCTGGGTTTTGTTGTCAAGCCCGCTAAGGACTTCTCAAATCTCCATCAATCCAGGGACCCTTGAAATACGGCTGCGTAAGCCCTGTACAGCCAGTGGGAATGCTCAAGTGTAAAGTTCAACACATGCTTACATTTTCCCATGATCAAAGGCTCAATTGCTCTGTGCTTTGGTTTACTGTAGTTATTCCTACCTCTCAGTGACATCCCCAGCAAAGAGGATACACTTTATATGAAACCAGTTAATATAGAAAAGAAAACCCCGGGTTTCTAGTAATTAACTTCAAGTGGTATGAAATGACAGTTCAAAGCACCATCGCTGCTAATAGTATTACTTACACACAGGAGGAAATCACTACCTAAGAAAACTAGAATATATAAATCAATTCAGAAGCAAAAAGAGACCCCAAATTCCCCGCTAACTTCTTTTTTAGCAATTATCTGTGTACTCTCTCCCAGAACAGGTAAAACCTAAAGGCAGGCATGTGAATTGGGCTAAGGAAAAAATCGCCAACTAAAGGAAAGCAACAGCAGAAAGCATCAGCTCTCACATATGCATAGTCCATGATGAAGACAGGCAGCTTTTATGTAACTATTTTCTGCTCCTCTTCTCTTACAAAGAGTAAAATTGCTGCAAAGCAAACCACGACTGGCCAAGGTACACAGGTAAGTATTTCATGTGATTTCAGTATTTCTTATTTTATTTTTCAAATGAAAGCTGTTGAAGGGTGTGTATCTGACCAGCTCATGACTTTAAAAGAACTTCTGTAGAAGAATCAGATCATATAACTCTCCATCTGATGAAAGGAGCCTGCCATTACGCCCGGGAAGCGCAGCCAGGCACCTCGCTCTTCCCATCCCAGAGCCTGCCAGACATCCTGCTTTTCAGAAGTCTGTCCAAAGGGCTTTGAAACATAATGAAAACAGGCCTAGGAGGACTCCTCCATATGCTTCCCACAAAATATTTGATTTTCTTCTTCATTTGTCTGCTTCTAGATGAAATGTGAAGAAGAAAAAAAAATAGCTACAAATTCGTGGGGGAAAAGGCACATCAGATTCAGGGCCACGTCCCCCCATCACGCTTTGCGTGCCCATACACTGTATCATCTCCCTTCAAGCCACACCACATGCACCTGAGGGGTATTATACTTTTTTTTTTTAGTCTTACAAAACATATTGTTTCTTCTGACACCGGTAGCAGAAGAACAATGACTAGACTGTTTGAATGGTTTCCATGCCTAATTGCCATTACCTATACTGTTATACATCTATTAATGATTTTTCCTCCCTGGAAACCCCATGTCAAGCTCTAGGTTGAATACATCTTCCCAATGAAGTAGGGCAGGGTAAATAAAGTATTTAAAAGGTAGTATTTGGTTTAGCCAGCAGACAACTGTGACAGATATAAGCTAATGTTAACGCTGCAAAAGCTGAGATTTATCTTTATTAATCCCTCTCAATGAAAACCATAAGACAGAATTACAAGTGACAAATTTAAGAGGAGAGAGCACGTTTTTTAGGGGGGGGTGAAAAGGAGAAACAAGGAGACACATGAAGACTGCTGCCACCTCACCTCTAGAGTGCCATTTCTTTCCATTGGCTCTATTTAAATGAGTAGAACAACTCTCATTTAGACAAGCATCGGGATTACTCATTTCAGCAGACATTACCTGAGTGTGCACAAGAAACACAAGTTCAGGGGTTTAAACTTCTGGGCTGATTTACACTTTAAAGTCAGAAGTGGTAGTCATCTGAAGTGCCTTTACTGAAGGTAACCAGCAAGTTAATTTAGTTTAGATCATTAAGGCATAAAAGTCCTCACCACAGTTACATAAAGGAAGATAAAGTTATTTATAGAAAAGGAATAAGTGTTTCCAAAACACGTTGTTCCTCTGCAGCAGAAAAGAAAGCACTGCAGAAAGAATGATGCTGTTGGGTGAGAAAAAGAAAGGATCAAAAAGCTGCACCAAGAGGGAATTTAATTCTAGAGTGAGGAATTGATTAATATTTTTGACAGTAACAGAATAAAAAGGGGCTGGGATTAACCTAATAGCCATTTTACAACCTAAATTTTATTAAGCCAGTATTATATTTTGTAATTGTTTATTAAAATGTGTCCCACATTAGGCAGCAAATAGCTTCTAAGTAAACGTTTTGTTTTCTTTAGCAAGACAAATCTTCAGCCCCAACTGCAAGTACAGAAAGCAGCCTTTCACTCAAATGCTTTCAGAGGTGGGGTGGCTTTTTCCCCCCCCCCCATTTCATTCAAAATATGCAAACTTGGATGCATACAACTTGCACATAAACCTGAGTTATGGCATTTAAATCCATTCATTAGAAGTTAAGCACTCCAATGGCCTAAAGAGAGAAGTTTAAGCAAAAGCAACTACTCCCTCGACCAGGAGCAGTGAGCATTTACTCCAAAGGGCAAAACCCAAGGGGCTGGAACTGGGGAAGGGTGTTCTGAAATTCAGGTCCTAATTTTTGAGTTTTGAAGGTGGCAAAAGGCTGCTCTGCTTTTCCCAGGCCCAACCCACAGCTCTGTGATTTTTCCGTGAGGTTGGTGAGGTTTCTTTGAAAAACCAAAACCAAGTGGCAAGCTCGCGTGCTGGGTACAGGAGGGTGCTCTCAAAAACCCTCACAGCATCACTTTTCATCTTCTAAGACATAAATTCATGTGATCTTTTAACAACTATTTATTTCACACCAAACCAGATATCTCCCTAAAGCCTACCAATACAGCCTGCAGGCATATTTCTTAAATAAAAGTCCTGAAATCCTTGTATACTTAATATTTGCATAGCAAAGGGATGAATCGACTATCAGAGAAGTAGTAACACCACGCAGCAACTGCTCACCTCTTGGAGAAGAGGCAAAAATGCCACCCTGGGTGTCAGGTTTGGGTGGGACTCCACACCAAATGCCTTTCTCCACCTTTACCATTGTGAAATAACACTTTCTTGCAGAACTATGACAAGCACAGGCACCGTTCACACTACTTGATGCATCAGCCTTGCTCATGCAATTTGTGTTTTGCATAAGGAAACAGCAGCATTTGTAGGTTTTCTTTATTTCTGGTTAAGTTTTGATGAGATTACACGATGCTAATTTAACTAAAATAATATTAGGAAGAAACTTACTTCATTGGAGGAGTATTTTGGATAATTTCCTGTGTTATATTTGCTGTGAACAAGAAGTATTTCTGCCTAGAGAAATGCTTTGGTTTTAACAACATTAGTGAACTGTGGGATTTCCAGCAGCACCTACACTAAAAAAAAACCCTTCTTATTTTTATTAATATAGGTGCTACATAGGACTGAACTTGAGAGAACTAAATCGCCCTGTTTCCCTGGTTGCGTTTAAGTGTTCAGAAAATAAGTATTTTTTTTCTGAAAACAGGGAATAAAGCCCCCCNAAATAAAGACATCAATTCCACACATTTGGATAACTTTATTTCACCTAAAGAACACACCATGACACAAGCTTTACGTTTCCAACCTATATGAATCCTCCAGCACTGTCCCACACAAGCAACATTACGATATCATCTCCTAAATGGTGCCATGACAACTAATGTAATTATACTAAAATAGTATTAGCTATATATATGTTGGGATAGTCTTAACCACAGTTCTTAAAGACCTGTTTTGCTGCTCAGGAATTAACTGTATCCCCTCAGCCCTTAACAGCCTAATTAGTCATTCAGATATTTCGCCTTCCACAGTGGCTAACAAACTCCTCCCACTCATAAATTCAGTGGAGATAGCTCAGATTTAAATTGTGTGTTCAGGTAACATACACTCACATGGTGTCATTTTTTCCTTAGTATCTTATTTTAATTTACTGAAAAGAACAAGAAGAATCATCCCATGTGTTTTCCCACCAAGTAGAACGTTGAGTTTTTGCTTAGCACAAATCAAACCTGGTAACTCAAGGAGCTTCCACAGTAAGGTGTCACCTTAGTAACTTCCACTTAAAGAGAATATTCATTTTTCTCCCTTCCCAGCCCCAGATTAAAACACAAGGTCACCCTCTCGCTCAGCCCAATGGGCAGTGAGCCTTTGGCATAGAGGAGCTCGGCACACACCTGGTTTCTTTACCATATTCTTGGCCATGGTTTTGCCATATTTGCAGTGCAATGAAACACCAAGGCTTCTGCAACAACAAAATGGTTTAAATTATCAGGAGTCTCCACGTATGTGCTCTAAAAATACATGGTGTAAATCAACTGAAAATACATCCATCGTAGGTAAATTTAAATAATAATTCAAGTTGATTTAAATGATGTTTTTTAATTCACAGAGTTCTTATAGCATCACTGTACCAGAACACCAAAGAAAGTCGATTCTAGTCAAATATTTTCTTTTGACTGAAGTGCAAATCGCATGATCTGAATGTGTATGAACTAATTAGCAAAGCAGGTACCCACGAGCTGTGGGTAACTTCTCACTCTGCAGGCTACCTAACAGCAGATACTTCATGACTTTTAATTACCATCATCCCATAAGCATGACAGAAACAACTGAATCGCATTCAGCCAACAAAACATGAAGATATTTCCAGAGATGTCCTTACAGCTTATTACTAATACTGAAGTGGTAGTTAGCACTTAAAATACATTGAAGAACTATCCTTACTTTTGTTTTTAAGCCACTGGAGGTATGATTACAGCATGGAAATCCCTTTGGATTAAATGCCCTCATCAAAACATCTTATAGGTACATTAAAAATTGAATGGGCATAAACAACTCCAGCAGCTCAGAGCTTGAGTTGGTCTCACAGTGATCTTTGCAATTCATAAACATCAACACTTGGGATAGTTTGCATGGGAATACAAGCAACTAATTATTATCTTTTGCTTAAGGGCACGTATGGTGTGCTCTACAGGTATCGCCACTGCTTTTTGCCTAATGTATTGCCTCTTGAAGTCTTTCAGTGTAACAACTTGCTGATCTACTCTAAAGCATTTCTAGTGTGACAAAACTGTTTTATATTCACAGCAAACACACTGCAACTTTGGGAAGATGTGGCTTGGAAAGAAGAGGAGTTACAAAAGTGAGGGAACAATATGAAATTACTATTTGCAAGGCACAAAGAGACATACTAACTTACACAGAGGCCCTTTTTCAACAGAAACACTGATGCTTTCAAGTCAGTACCTTTTTATGGAAACCACTTGTTTTCACAACGTTCTCTCAACTTACACTTTTAATGATTGATTCAAAACCAAAATCAAATTGCAATTTATCAGCTATGTGTTTTTGCATTGACATCATTACAAAGCAGGTATGTTGGGGCAAGATGGGGGAATGTTGGAGGACAGACTGGCACAGTATTTTCCCTTAAAAGATTTCATAGTACTACAGTATATAGAATACATTGTAGTTAAAACTATAACAGTAGGGATTTCTCTTGGCTGTTTGATGACAAATCGTTTTTTCTCTGATATATGACTAAAAACATTAAGTACTGCATCCAGATTAGTTTGCCAACAGTCAAACATACATGGAAAAAGGAGAGAGTACTATGTGATAATTCCAGAGAGCCAAGGGCTTCCCTAAATTATACTGCCCCAGAACAATACCAGTGGATGAACTACAACATACCTCGAGTGCATCTCCTTGTGCCACCTTGTTCTCACTGCTGCTCTACAGCATCTGTACCTGATGTCCCCAGGTGCCAGAAGTCAATTTTACATGAACTTTATATTGATGGAACAGCCTAAAGACCTACCCTGGCCTGAGAGTCTGAGTCAACAGTAACTTAAGGCTCCTTCACCCTTAAACATTGAGCACCAAAAGGTTCCAAAACCTTTAGAAAAAGGTGCAAAAGCAGGCTGTGCCAGGTACAGCCAACAAGAGAATCTACAAAAAATAAAGGTTACCATTAGCCTGTTGCTCAGAGACCGTAGAGAGAATTTTAGGCAGGTAAAGTGTAACTACTCAACCTAGAAGACACTTAAGGTCAATTACCCAACGAAGATAAAGAGTTTAGTGACCACCAATAGTCAATCAACACTGAAAAAAAGAGCTCAAAGATTGCTGCCACAACTGGCAAGAACACCATCTACACCCAGAGTAACTCTGCACACTCACCTCGACATTCTTTTATCCTGATTTCTGACTGGCTGACAAAGCTTTGAGGTAAATCAGCCACCAGCTTTGAGGAATCTCAGTCTAGACTTTGGTTCACAAAGCATCTAGTTATTCCAAAAGGATCCTAAGAATCCCGTTTGCAAGCCTTACACCAATCACTCTCTGCAGTACTTTGGATTCTTGCCATTTTACTTCAAAGCAGAATTTGGCCTACCAAGCCTAAATCAGTATTTTCCACCCAGAACTGTAAACACTACTTTCATTTCTTCATGTCAGTGACTGGTATGATTGGTAAGGAGTAGTTTCAATATTACAAATAATGAAGCAGCACAAACTCTAGAAAATGAAAACTTCCTGAGCAAAACTAATAGCCTCTTCATACACTCTTCATGATGTTTTGTTATTAACTATTTCCTCACTAAATGACCTTCTTGATTTTTAATTTAGATTCACAAATATGCCAGCCTGCTAAAGAAAACAGCAATTCAAAGACTGAAGGCATTTTACACATGGTTTACAGCTAATGAATTTTGAAAGTTGAAAGAAAACACTGCAAAGAAGTTAGTTTAAAACAGTAGTGAGATTCTGTAAATAGATTCAACTCCTTCAAAAGAAAATCAGTCACTGTGCACAGCTTTAAAGCTGGTCTTTCAAGTCAGGACTACGCTAAACCTTTATTTAGCAAAATGATGCTAAATTAAAAAAAAACAGTACTAAAAGATGTAGGTGTAAAAACAATGCTATTCATCCCCAAAATGCCTTTTTTTTTTGGTAGCAGCAGTTCTACAGGTTCCAACAGCACTGTGTGCATGAGTGGGCTGGGGGCCCCAGTCCCTGAAGTTGTTTCTCCATGACTTTGCTATATGTGCTACTGGGAAGATAAATAGGATGGCTCCATTTCCGTCATAGGGAAATCTTTGAATGACAGCAGTGTTAGGCAGATGAGAGGCTCCCATTTAGCTTCCTGTCAGTCACATCTATGAAGTTATGCACAGGATGACGCCCAAACACCGTTTCTCAGTCTGCAGCACAATAAGGGTTCCATACACCGTTACCTTTGATGCCTTAATGACATGTTTCTTACATTCCATGATGTAAGATGAAATCTAGAAACAAAAAACCCTCTTCATTCAGGGACTGATAACCATTGCTAGGCTACCTACATAGCTGTTTACAATCGCTGCAGAAACCCTATCTTAAGGTTTATCCCTCATTCCTAAAATGCCTAGGGGCTTCAGACTTCTTCCAAGGTATTAAAGACCTGACAACTTCAGCTCCTGCAAAGTACCCCAAACGGGTGTCTCAACTGAAAGCGAAGCAGGGTTGAACAGAAGTCTGTAAGTAGCATGTATCATTAAAACTTGCTGGCAGCTAACACATCAGGTCCTTTCAACCACCACGGGAAAGCTCTAAGTGCAGCGAGCAGCAGTATCTGAGGTAGCTTAATCTAGTTAGCAGAGATAAAACACCACCAAAGTCAGAAGAAAGCTTCAGCAACCAAGATAAACAGTTTCCAAGAATGCACAGTGTGTAATTGCTGTATGCAAATCCTGTGTCATTGCATCTGCACCGCTGCTGGTACCCAGAATACCTAGAGGGACTCGGTATAGGTATGTTTAGCATATCTTTAAAACAACACACCTTCCGTTTTGTGTCTGAAGACCTATCCTTTGATTTGCTGAAGTATGAATATAAAAAAAAAGCAGAAATCCTTACAAAGAAATGATAATAGCTAGCTGCTTTGATACCTATGGCAACATGACTAAAAACAAGCAATTCAAAAGAACAACTAATTTAGTTTAAAGTTATGAAGTTATGAGCGCTTTTTTTTGTGGTCTTTAACTTATCTGCAAGGCTCTTTCATCCAATGTTTGTAAAGAAGTGTAAGCCATTCTGAATTGATTATTACAACTTTTGGATGAGTGACACTTGACTGAAAAAGTAAAACGATGTCAGTCTCCTTTGTTTTCATTTTCAAAGAGGGAACATGAAAATGTTCTTCTCCTTCCATGCTCTTCTTCTATTCAAAAAAGAAAATTAAAGGTTGCAGTCCAGGCCCACGGTCTTGGACCCCAACCTTCCTCCACAATGGCTACATACAGACATATTCAATCTGGGAACATTAAAAGTTAGCAAAAATACAATATTCTCTTCTTTCCTACAGCAACTCAAGTTCAAGAAATTCAAGGATGCAGGCATTTTTTTAATTATTTCCTTTTTTTTTTCCCTAAAATAATCTATACTTGGATCCTACCGATTCACCTGGTGCCATAAAACATTTAGGGCTTCAACTTGTACAGATAATCCAGCAGCCATCGGAGATCGAAGGGACATTCTTACTGTGAAAACTCTAAACTTCATAGCAGGAACTTCATTTTCACTACAGTTTCACAAAAGATACAGAAATATATAACTCACAGCTACCAATCACCTTACACAAAAAGCCCTGTAACGCTAACCCGTAAGTCTTTGCTGACCACAGAACACACAATGAGTTCTGTCAAACGCTTTTGGAAGGGTATAGTCACGTAAGCATTTTTAATTCTATACTCAATTTTCCAAGAAAAGTGTTTAACATGACACAAAATGGCCTTTTTCTGCATAAAGTAGTAAAAAAACCAAACCCACACACCTCAACAAACTTTATCTTCTTCCAGCACAAAGATAAAGCGTATTTTAAGTCATTATTTCCTCTTTAGGCTTCCCTCTTAGGTGCAGGGAGGGGTTTTAGTTTCCATTCTAAGCTGAGAAGCACCAGTTCACCTAGTGAGCTCGGTCAATGCTTCAGAGCTATCAGACTGCGAATCCAGGCTTTATTTCAGTACCTTTATACCCCAAGTTAGGCAACATCGAGAGTTCTGCCCAGGCTGTATATATCCATCCCCAAGAATGGATCTACATCAGTTCCTCAATTATATCACCTAAATTATATTGATATTCAGTGATTCAGGAAAAGTACATGGTCTCTGTATATATAAAATACAGAGTTGGAATAGTTCAAGCTCATTCTCAATGAGATTTTAAAATTGTGTGTAGCCGTGCTCTTACAGACCTCTATGACATGCGTCAAATTGTGCCACCACATGAACACATTACTTGTAAGAAATTAAAAAAAAAACCCAAAAAGGCACAAAAAAGAACTCCACCCAAAAAATAGAAAACAAAACTTCTGCAAAAGCTATTCTGGCTACAGCAAGGTCCTACCAAGGATGTTGGCTCAGATAAACTGGCAGCATACTCGCAGGATCTACGCAGTACCTAGGCAGCTGTTGTTTCCTAGCAAACATCTGAGTTCCTACCACTGGTTTGTCTCATCAGTAAGAAAAAAAGGGGAAAATAAAAAAGAAGAAAAAAAAAAAAAAGATACTCTCACAAAGTGTGTCAAAACAGTGAGTTACTGTGATTACATACTGGAAATCACCTAAAAAATAATTATTAGCTGTTTACCAGAATCCTGCAAAATTTCCAGTAGGTAGTATTCAAATTTAAGCTGTCAGGAAAAAAATAACACAACAGAAAAAAGTGCATACCACCCTATGTATAAACATATATGAGTACATAGAGAGCACCGATTCAGGTTCTGCGCTTGCCTTTGCTTCTGCATGGGAAAAGCCCATGCTACACCTCTCAAAGAGCGTAGCGATCTTCCCCCCACAGCTCAGCCACTTCCAGACCAAAGTGCAGCCTGACATTTGATAACGCACGCTTTCGATCGGCGCTTTGCGAGCGTGTGGTAAAGTCCTTTCTAAAGATGATGTGAATTACAGGTACGCAGATGGAAGTGTTAGAAGGGGTCCTGGTTTCGGTTTCTGAAGCACCTTCACGGCGGTAACCACATGATTCAAAACCGTCTGCACTTAGAGCTGCTGCCATCTGAACACAGGATATCGCTTTGCTTTGCACTAAGGTATATTCCTCAGGTTTTAAAGTGCTACATTTTCATAATTCAGAACAAAAAAAAAAAAAGAAAAAAATAAGAGTTCTAGCAATAATGCTCTAAAAGAACAATGGAAGAGTTTGCAATTTTTTCCTGGTTTGAAATTAAGTTTTAGTATTTGAATGCCTCCAAGAACTTTAAAAAAAAAAAAAGAAAAGTTACAGAACTGTAGGGGTTAGAAGGGACCTCCAGAGATCGAGTCCAACCCCCCTGCCAAAGCAGGGTCCCTAGGACAGGTCGCACAGGTCGGTGTCCAGACAGGGCTGGAATATCTCCTGAAAAGGAGACTCCACATCCCCCTGGGCAGCCTGTCCCAGGGCTCCCTCACCAGGAAGAGGTTCTTCCCCAGATTGGTGTGGAACTCCCTGTGCTCCAACTTGAAGCCATTGCCCCTTGTCCTGTCCCCACAGACCACTGAAAAGAGGCTGGGCATTTCCCCCTGTGTCCCACACTTGAGATATTGATAACCATTGATCAGATCCCCTCCCTCTCAGTCTTATTTTCTCAAGGCTGAACAGTCCCAGCTCACTCAGCTTTTCCTCGCAGGGCAGATGCTCCAGTCCTTTAATCATCTTTGTAGCCCTCCTCTGGACTCTTTCCAGGAGATATCTGTCTTTTTTTATACCAAGGAGCCCAGGTAGGCTTCCATAAGGCTTTTACTTGTGAAAAGCAGCCTTGTTAATCTGAAATGCATTCAGTTTAAAGCCCAGTTGCATGCCACTTGTGCAAAGGACAAATGACCACACAAGAAAAATGCACACCCAGAAGGAATCATGTTCCAACAATAAAAATGCACCTGGTACTGTGCAGAGATGCATCCCAGAGATGGACCCCACCACCCAGCTGGTCCTCAGCACTCCAGTTTCATCCCACCATTTTGGGGACAAGCTGGATGCTCCGGTGCAGCAGGAAGGACTTGTCTCTGTGACTTCAAAGCACATAGGAGAGAAGTAGTTGAGAGAAGTCCATGAGGGGACAGTCCTTGAAGGCACTCATCCTTCTAGACCTGCACAGCCAAGAACACAACCGTCACCTCCATAATTCTGCAGCCATCATGTGCTGTCTGGCATTTTTACTAGTGCAACAGAAGAGCCAACAGCTGAGACAGACCCTAAATTTTCTTCTTCCCAGGTTATGCTTACCTGCCCAGTCTGACACAAATAAATGAGGAACTGGAAGCTGGTCACCAGCAAGAGTGGCACTGGTGGTCTCCATCTAAGTTCCAGTCACCCCAATGAACACCCATCTGCTCTTGGACTCATTATTGCTTCAGTAGTGGTTCTTCAGAGGATGTGCATCCCCTATGCTCTACACCAGATGAAACTGAGCATGATGAAAAGCAGTTTAGAAGAAATATCTAAGTAACCTGGAGGCACGTTTTCAAAGGAGAAGTTGAAAGTCTCAGAGTTAACAATGAAATTTGGGTACCCAAAGTTTTAAATAGTTTCTGTAAATGGCAGTTCAGCAAAGACTCTCTACAACTTTTGAAAATCTTATCATGCATAACATCATAGTTTTTTTTATTACATGTTATGGTTTTAAAAAAATATACATGTAAAGTTTGTAAAAAGTACCATTTTTCCCCCCCCCCAATAACATCAAGTTCACTCAGGCATTACATTGGAGGTGAGAGAGATGCTCGCCTTCCTACATGATGCTTCTCCTCCTCCCCAGCTCTGAACAGGGGCCTGTCCTCTCCCACCCACTCATACAGACCAGAAGACAACACTTCTTTAAGTTTATGGGATTTTCATTTCTGCCCAACTCATGGGGCTACTGTGGGCCCCACACAAAGGGCACAGTTTCCTTCTTCTGTAAAAGAAGCAGCCACAGAGGCATTACAGGTCTTTGCTGCCTGGCAAAAGCCCCCAACTGAGAAAACATCGTGGTGGCTGTAAGTGATTTATGGAAGAAGGAAAAGGGCCTGCAGTTCACTGTTTACTTCTGTATCTCAAATTTAATTAAATTTGAAAGATGGGAAAATTTAGGACACAAAAATAATTAAAACATTAATCATAAATGAATAACTTAAACATATATAGTCCTTGGCATTTGATTTCATGTGAATAATCAAAAGTCTGTTATTTCCTGTAATAAGTTATGATTTATGTCTTCAACCTCTCCTCAATCTCATATATATCACCAGCCTGGAAAGGATGCACCTACATCTGTTATGCTGTGGGCAAAATACCTTCTCCAACCACTGTGGACAGCAGTACCACCTACAAATTGCAGATCCTGCAATACATGAAAGCTTTTTCTCAGTGTTTCCACCCTCTGGCAAATACCTAAAGGAGAGAGCACTATGTGTTCCAAAATTCTACTTTTTCAACAACTTTTTCTTATGGCTGTGCTGTCGTGCTGCCTGATTGCACACCCCAAAATTGTAAAATATACAAAAAAGTTGTTATTATACAATTTACTTATTCCCTAAAAGACTTCTGAGCACTGAAGCAATAGTTTTATAATATTCTTTTATTATCATCATTATTATTGAAGAGATTGAGTGAAGAGCTGCAGGGAAAAGCCTGCACCTTTACAGTAAAACACAGCTGAAAGAGCTCCTTAACAAGACACTCTCTAGGATTTAAAAAGAAAGATTCCCTGAAAAACGTAGATGCCAGGAACAAAACTAACTCTTGTAAGGAAACAGCAAGATGAGGGAGGAGGAGTATCACAAGCATCTAACACACCAATAAAAACTTCATTAGAATACATGGACTGTAAAAGTTTGAGCAAGCCCCATGCCATGAAGACCTCCAGATAATGCTCTTACAACTTACAGTGCCAGTACATTTTGGATGCCTCAGAGAGTCAACAAACCAGCTAAGGACACTGGAAATATGTGTCAATAGAAGCAATGTGAGAAATACTTTAACTCCCTGCTCTCTCTCCTGAGAGCTCACACCACAGCCCTTCCCTCCTTGCAGCCCATAATATTGTCTTTTTCATTATCTGCCCATGTATTTTAATACATAGGAGCATAAAACCTTTAAGTTTGTCATTCTTGTGTCCAAACTAGTACAAGTTGCCTGATGAGTTCTGAAGTTATTGGAAAAGAAAGAGGAAAGGAGGAGGAATGGCTGTGACATAACACTGTGTCACACCGGTTTGTTTGCTTCAGTGGACCAGGCTCTGAGCAGCTCTACGTGCAGGGAAGCATGAAGCCTCCCTCAAGAAAAGCAAGCCCAGCTGGTTTCAATGTGCTAGAGACACTGGAAAAGGAGGTTCCCCATCCCACCCCCCCTTAAACTGAGCACAACATGTGCACTACATGCAAAATTCACAAAAAAAGTCATCAGCTTTTATCTTGGTACTAATGCACAAAGTAATGTCTTTACACTTGATGTACAACCACTCCAATGTGAGGAAAACTCTTTTTTTCTACCTAAAGTATAAAATACACTCTCAATTCATTGTTGACCACCACTTTGAACACTGGAATTCCACCTATTTTGATTTTGGGGGGGAGGAGGAAGGGGGGAAATAGGAAATATGTATCTGAATGGCCAAACATTTTTGGTCATCTCTTCCTACTTCATTGTAGAGCCTGCCCAGCTCTCCCCCATGCACAGCCACATGAAGCCAGTCTACTTGAATTACAAATACAGAGCAGTTGTTAACAGACATATCTCATTCATGATCTTAGCATTTCCCACCTCTGTTGCACCCATGTGAATCCAGGGGTTTTTTCTTCTCTCCTTCTCAATCAGTATAATAAAATAATAATAATAATGTCAGCAATCATGTTGTTAATCTTTCCTTGCAGGAAAAATTCCTTTGATTCCCAAAGCCTGTAACCTTGTCAGACTTACCATACACAAGAAGCACGGTAACAGAGAGCTCTACTAGACACAGGAAAAATCATTAGTAGACATCTACAAAACACCAAGAGCTCTGTACCAACTGAGGTGGGCCCAAAAGGCAATCAAGTCCCCTTTTCTTTCTGGGGCCAGTTAGTGCCACCACTCAGTTCAGTTCTATGCTGAATGATATGCTGAATGATTGGCCATAAGCCACTCCATCCCCATGTCTTGTGGGTTTTGTCTGTCAAATGGGGAACTACACACTCTCCCTTTTTTGTATTTATCAGAAGTTTTATTACTTGCATCCAGAACCTGGAGCAGTAAAATACCAGGCTGTGCTGCTTTAGCTGTCTTCAACAAAGCAGTTTGGGAGCTTTGTCTGTGAACCTCGGTGGTGAGCAGTACCTTCTCCCAACTGTTGGATCCACATCAACCCAATGGATGATAAAGTACAATTTTCCCAGTTCTAACAGCATCCTTAATCTCTTAATAGTTTGGGGCAGGGGTGATGGGGACATGACACACATAAAAAAGTGAATGAGCTCATCTAGTGTAAGTTCCTAACTTGTTTAGGCCAAGCTTCATCCCCAATACTACCTCACCCAAATATTTACCCCTAATACTTCTCTAACACTAGTATTTATCCCAAGCTCTAAACAAAAGACAGGGGAGTCTGCAGCCACCTATACCGACAGATCATCAAGAGTAGGTTCGTTTCCTTCACACTTTATCAAATCCTAGAGTGGAGGAGCCAGGTGAGCCTTGGCTTTTCTCCCCCAAGATTCCATTAATCTGACCTGCCATTAAAGGTCCTATCCACAGTAGATGGCCACCATTACCATTCTGTGTCAGGAAAGCGACCCACCCCCACCAGAATTCAAGTCTTGCAGTGCTCTGAAAATTAATGTCAAGATCTTTCTCTACTTCATGCTGTCTTTTGGATATTCAAGACTGCACTAGCCCTTTTGTGATGGTATTGTAATCACCACAGAAAATCACACCTCCAGGTCCTCCCCTGAATCACTGTAGCAGGGGATTGATGAGGTTGGAGGGAAGCTGCAGAGATGGATAAGCCCAAACCCTCTGCTCAAACCAGGGTCAACCAGAGTAGGTTCCCTAGGACCATGAAAAGTTCCGAGTATCTCCATGGTTAGAGTATCTCCACAGATGAAGACTCCACAGCAGCCTCTCTGGGCAAAATGCTCCCAGTGTTGGACCACTCAGTGAAAAATGTCTTCCTGGATTTACCAGAATTTCAGTTTGTGCCCCCAAGCCTGCTCACCTCGATGCTAAACTGTCCCAGCTCACCCTGCCTCTCCTCGTATCGAGCACGTATGCTCAAAGTGGGGTTTCCCAACCCAAGTTTTCTGCACCAGCTACAGTCTTACTGTATTTTGATGACTGAACTACATGACTAACTGGATATACTTCTCCACTATTCTTTGCATTACCTGATAAATATAGCAGCAAAAATTAATCACAGAAACAACCCACTGACTAAGCATAACTAGGTCACAAACACATTGGAGACCCACTAGATGTAAGTCTTTCACATCCCATTAGAAGTTACACTTTAAGCAACAGGACAGTTTTAATCTTTTCTGTGTGTCTCAGCTACATATAAACCAAGGTTTTATATCAAAACACTCTGTTGCAATGATTTAATGCTTTAAAATAAGTTAGTTTAATATAATAATATAGGCCAGTCACACAATCCTATTAGAGAAGTGCATCAGCTTTGTCTCTCAAAGCCTTCTATAACAAAACCATAGTGACCAGCATTAATTATGTTGGGATTTTTTTTAATTACTTTTTTTAGCTTTTAAGCCTTTACTGACAGAAGTCCAAGTTAACCTTTATTTTGTCCTGGGCTAAAATCCACTCTGACATCCTTTTTGCCCTTTTAAATACAGAAATATTTTGGAAGTCTTCCAGTACTTTGAAGTAAGCACATTTACAAGATATTCAACAATTAACATGAGTGGTCCTAGAAGCTCCAGAGACAGTTCTCAAGTCCCTGTTGTGTGCTGTCCAGATCTGTTTATATATATTTTTTTATTGAAGAGTTAATTTCAGAAATCACTCCTTCACCACCTTTAGCAAAGTGGGTGTAAGCTTTTTACTCCAAAAAAAAAGTGATACAGAAAGGAGAAAACACTATAATCAAGTGTGGAAAAAGCAAAATTACATTCTAAAAGGAAAAAAAATTACATTAAGCCCAGTACAAGTTGATGCTTAGTGATGTCTGAAAGAAAGAGGTGACTGTTTTTATGGACCACCCTGACAATGACCATTTCACCTCATGGATGGTTGCCTCAGAGCCAGAGGACTAGCTGGCACTGTGTGCAAAGATCAGAAGATTGTGATGTTTATGCACCTAGAAGTTGGTATCTTCCCACTGCTTGATTGCAAGTTCAATTACACCTTTCTACTCATAGGAGGTTTAATTCTTTCTCTTTAGACTTCATAGAACCGAAGATTCTCAATTGCAAAGAATTTGGCAGAGAGTTTCCAATCCAGACTCTCCAAAAGGTAGGGTAGAAATAGGATGAGAGGATGTTTTTCAATGCATAAATTCACACTAGCAAAGTCTGAGGTCATTCATTACTGAAGACTAAGGGAACTGGTTGAAATAGCTCCTGGATCAGCTGCAATTATCCTCAAAAGCTCATGGAATTCAGACAAGCTCCCAAAGACATGAAGTGCTACCACAAACAAAACTTACTCCAGAAGAGAAGAAAAAGTGAGAATTAGAGATCAGTAATCCCTACTTTCATACTAAAATAAGAGATTAAAATAATCTATCTGCACACACCTTAGAAGGCTGCCTAGTCAAGATTTGTCAGGGGAGAAAAAAAAAGTCTCAAACTAACCTTAATTTCCCCCTTTGAGAAGAAATGCATCTTGACTTCAGCAAGCTTCTCTCACACAACATTTTGGAAAATAAAAAAAAAAAGAAGAAATATGGGTCTACCAAGTAAGATGCAGGAGTAATTACAGGATACAAAACACTCCCACTGCGTTAACTACAGTAGTTTGCTGTGAGAGTGGCAGATCACTGGGAACAGAAATCTGTCCTCAGTCCAATACACTTCAGTATTTTAATGAAAAATGCTGACTTTCAGAGAATATACTTGAAAATCTTAGCAGGTAACACTAAGCTCTTGGAGGTGTTGAAAGCAAATACTAGAATTTTAATGTATCTTCAACTGAAGTGCCACTTTTGATTGAGAGCATGAAGCCTAGGAAAGTAGAGCAATTAAATTCCAAATTACAGTCCCTACGAAGTCCACAGAATCTTACTAATTATTTTTAAAGTCAGGAACAGTTCACACAAGTTTCAACCTACCTGAATAAGAGAGATGAGTAATTCCCAGGGTCCCTTCCAGATTGAATTCCTAGAAGTATAGTATGGATCTACACTGAAACAGTGCAAATAGAGAGAAAAACCACACATGAAAAGATACTTCCACATCAGCAAAGCAGCAGAGAGGTCCCAGCACTGCAGCGGCACAGCTGCCCTGATGACCCATCCTCAGAGATGTCCTTATCTTCATCATTTCTGTCCCCAGACTCTAGTTTTTCCCAGGTTGAACCTCAACCCAGAATTAAAGAATTCCAAAGTAATTCTGAGTAAAGTCTACGTAACTGTCTCAATCCCTACACAGGGTGTTCTACAAAGAGACACCGCTCAGCCCAGTGTTTTTAAAAGCAGAAGCATTTTAACAGTTAGCAGGGAAGCAGCCCTACCCTCCCCTCTAACAGCTATGCATACACCATGGCTCTTCAGTAGCCAACTAGCAGAATGCAGAAGCATCCAACCTCTAAACTTTCATCAGTTTTTACAACACGTAGAAATAATGTATTTTTTCAATATCTCATCATTTTAAATAGTACAAGTAAACAGAGCACTGCTACAGCCTTCTAGTTATATCTTTTCCTAGGTTTTAATGTCAGAACGTGTAAGTGATGAGCTCTATTTGAAGATGACTCATTACAATGTGCTCCATTTGAGGAACAAGAGTTCAATGTCCCAGTACCAATTAAAGAAAAAACATGCTCCTACTTTAAGGTTAAAAACCAAAACACAGCCAAAAGAAGTTTCTTCCTCATATCTGACAATCAGAAAAGCATCCAACACAAGAGGATAAGGTTGCCAGAGAAGCCTAAGACTTTCAAAAAGATATTAGTTCGTATATGCAGCTTAGCTCCGAAGCTGAACCAGAAATGACATCCATGCTTAGGGCACTAAGCCTTTTTGCCAATGAATTTCTTGTAAAGTCAACAATTATAATTTATTCTGATCCTTTGTGTCACCATATTAGTAGTTATTTTTCAGCAATCCCAGAGCAGCAACAAATAACGCCATAGAGGAGGACTGATATAATTACAGGCTGAAAAAGATAGGCCAGCACCCTTACACTCAAAACTACCCTCTGTGGCTCCTTCATACCCCATATGTTGCTAATAAAACTGTTTGAATCATACCTATGAGACAGTTTTACTGATATTGTATCAGGTCCCTAGGTTCTTTGTATGAGATACGATGTCACCAGCACTATAACTATGCAAATTTTGTGATACAGGATCCCACTGGACACAATATTACCTACGTAATTCGCAGTATGAAACTCTGCATTAACAATAATTCTAGTGTTATATAAATGAAACCACGTTTATTGAAAAAGCTCAGCACACTACAATGAAATCAAATTTAAAAAGCAATAAAGAGCAACTGACATGTTCATAGTAAAGATGGCAATGTTGGTATTTTTCCCCAAACAATGTAAATTTTGCTTTGTGTTCACTTGGCAATGTTTTGCAGAAAGTTTTTAGCACCCACACTAAGCAAACACAACTCCCTCCCCCCCCCCAGTGTTAATGACTTAAAATCAGAACTTTTTGAGCCCAATTTTTAGAAAGAGCCATGTGATTTTTCAGCAAGGATCTGAGCTGCCCTCAGATGCAAGTGTGAGTCTCAGTTTCAACTACTAATAAAAGTATAAACGTTAATGATAAAAGACTAAGAAATGCAGCAGTAAAAAACCACAACACCGTGGGAATACATCAACACACATCATGCTAAAAATCCCTCAAAAGTATCATCTTCTGGCCAGAAAACACCTGCACTCTAATTCTGCATTTGATTTCAGATGTCTGTATGACCTCAGGCAAACAATGCTTCTTCCCAGCTCGCATCATGTGCGGTAATGACTTATTTCCTGCGCAGGGATGTGGTCAGTGCTTTCCATGCATACCTGGAGAAAGGCACGTCTGAAAGATCTTAAAAATCAGCGTTGCAAGAAGAGACAGCAGAGGTGTAATCAGAAGTCTGAGGCTTGATCCACATTCCTCTTTTCCGCGTTTCCAGGGATTTCTTCCCTCTGTTATTCATTTATTGGTTTGCTGCAGGTGGGAAACACCATGGCTCTCACAAAGGCTATTTTTTAAATAAATCTGAGAAAAGGTAGCAGGCTAGCATGAAATGAGTCTGGTAAAGAGTTAGGCTTAGGAGATACAACTACACTTATTTCACAGAATCACAGAATCATAGGGATTGACGGGACCTCGAGAGATCATCGGGTTCAACCCCCTGCCAATATGAGCAGGTTCCCTAGCTCATATTGCACAGATAGGCATCCAGACAGGTCTTGAATATCTCCAGAGCAGGAGATTCCACAACCCCGCTGGGCAGCCTATTCCACTGCTCTGGCACCCTCACTGTGTAAAAGTTCTTCTGCGTGTTGGTGCAGAACTTCCTATGCTCCAACTTGCAGCCATTGCCCCTTGTCCCGTCTCCACAGACCACTGAAAAGGGGCTGGCCATTTCCCCCTGCATCCCATACTTAAGATATTCATAGAATCCCAGACTGGTCTGGGTTGGAAGGGACCCCAAGGATCACAGACCTCCAACCCCCTGCCACAGGCAGGGCCACCAACCTCCAGGCCTGGAGCTACACAAAGTTGCCCAGGGCCCCATCCAACCTGGCCTTGAACACCCCCAGGGATGGGGCACCCACCCCCTCTCTGGGCAGCCTGTTCCAGCCCCTCACCACTCTCTGTAAAAAATTTCCCCCTAATATCTAATCTAAGCCTTCCTTCCTTTAGTTTTAATCCATTCCCCCTTGTCCTGCCATTGTCTATCCTTTTAAAAAGTTGAATCCCCTCCTGCTTATAAGCTCCCTTCAGGTACTGGAAGGCTGCAATGAGGTCCCCCTGCAACCTTCTCTTCTCCAGGCTGAACAAGCCCAGCTCCCTCAGCCTCTGTAGGGCAGGTGCTCCAGCCCTCTAATCATCTTTGTGGCCCTTATAGACATTAATAAGGTCCCCCCTTAGACTTCTTTTCTCTAGGCTGAACAGTCCCAGCTCACTCAGCCTTTCCTCGTAGGCGAGATGCTCCAGGCCCTTAATCATCTTTGTGTCCCTCCTCTGCACTCTTTCCAGGACATCCCTGTCTTTTTTTTACCAGGGAGCCCAGCACTAGACAATACTGCAGGTGGGGCCTGACCAGGGCAAAGCAGAGGGGGAAGATCGCCTCCTTTGACCTGCTGGCCACATTCCTCTTGAGGCACCCCAGGATCCCATTTCACCAAGGTGCCGTGAGAATTAATAAACCAGACCATTTTGTGAAGTAAATTGTACAGTAAATGCGTGTGTAATACTTGGAGGGGAAAAACCCTCAGTAATCCCTTGAAATACTCACCGTGCCTTCGACTGCAGACAGAAAACACAGATGACACACACCATGACTAGCTAAGAAGTCTCATGCTGAGAAGTACCGACTGACTAAACCACACCAGGTTTTACTCCACGGAAGGAAAAGGGAGTTGTAACCATGCACTCAGTAAGCAAGATGAATTGACTGTTTCCTAGAACTTGTGTGCTTCCACTGCAGGAGTCACTTCAGCAGGAACTTTTTACAAAGTTTTCCTTGACACCACCCTCTGTGCAATGGGAAAACCATAATGGTTTTATTCTTTATTTAAAACCAAACAAATAGCAGTTTAGGCAACACCTTACGAGGCAGAAAGTTCATGTTCTGCCCTCTGGTACTGCTGCTACCATCTTCATACAATTCAGAGACAATCAGATACCTATTTTCGAAGTCTGGAAAAAAAATATAGAAGCCCTTCCTCCCTAAATATGGTCCAAAACTATTAGGAATCAACTTATAGAAAAAGCACTTATGCAGATACTTCGTTTTAATTAATAGTCTTCAACATTTGCACAGTGAGATAACTCCATGCCTCAATTAAAGCACGCACATAAATGCTTTGCTGATTCATGGCCAAAAACATGACAGGAACATCATTATATAAAACACTTGTAAAATTAAAAGAAAAAAACCGAACAGCAACCTCACCCCCAGAGAATCACTATGTTAGAAGAGACCTTTGAAATTGAGTCCAACCATGCCTGTCCTTTACTAAACCATATTCCTCAACACCTCATCTACCCTTCTTTTAGATGCATCCAGGGTCAGTGACTCAACCCCCTCCCTGGGCAGCGTGTTCCAGTGCCTGACAACACTCGCTGTGAAGAATTTTTTCCTAATGTCTAATCTGAATCTGCCCATGCTCAGCTTGAGCCCATTCCCCCTCATCCTATCACCTAACCCCTTCACAAGGGGTTGGTCTACAACCTCCAAACCCTGTAAAACTCACAGCCTGAGTAGAGCTTACAGGTTGCTGAATATACAAATGCTAAGGCTAAGATACAGACAAGTTATTTTGGGGTG
This sequence comes from Zapornia atra, assembly GCA_013400835.1. Classification (NCBI taxonomy): domain Eukaryota; kingdom Metazoa; phylum Chordata; class Aves; order Gruiformes; family Rallidae; genus Zapornia; species Zapornia atra. The sequence continues at coordinate 292,477 of VZTU01011137.1, forward strand.
AGCAAAAGACCTTTGGAGAAACGACGACATGGAGACTGCGTGAGCCCCAGCACTCCATCCTTGTCATCTACTGTCTGCCAGGCCTGGGTTATCAGAGTTGAGGGTTCTTTACCTGATGACTTGCTCTCTTTCTCCATTGTTCACATAGCAGATGAGCGGACTTCTTTCAATAAACAATCACATTCTGGCTCAGTTCTACCACAGATCATACCAAAGACCTTCAGCAGATGTTGACTCCCAGAGAACAGTGACTCTGCATTGTGACACTGCCTATCATAGTATACCTATAACAAACCTTACCTTGAAATCATGACACACAAGAAACATTCATTAAATTTTCTTCAATATTTATGTAATATTAGAAACTATAAGCTTTAATTTTGGGGCAGAATCCTTAGGGTTGTCGGTAACAAGGTTTTGTTTAAATATTCTTTCATCCTATTCATCAGCAAAATTGTGGCATTTGATGGCCTGTGGCTCACTACTACCAACTCAAAAATTTGGAAGTTGTTTAAAGGGAAGAAAGCCTCCATTACAGGATAGCCAAGCAACACTTTAAAAAGTAAGCTCACACACAGTGGGATTAAGGCATCAAGTCACAGCTGATAGCAAAACTGAGCTGAATAAAAAAAAATCTACAAGTAGTAGGCACCAAGAGTTACAAGTGTTTAAAGACGTGCTAAGGATGAGAGGGGGGCTCCCAAATAGCCTGCTTCCTTCCTCCTCCACCTCAACAACTAGGTGCTGTGCAGCAAATCTGACTGCTGGACAATGGGGTGGGAGTTTGTTGCTAGCTGGGCTGTTCTTTTCCTCCTGGTATTCCTTTGGGCCTCCAACCAGCCACAGACCCACCACCTCCTCACCAGCTACAGCACTGACCTAAAGACTCTTCCACTTACAAAATCTGCAACATGAAAAGCCATCAAATGAGTGTTTGCATCACAAAGCTGCACTACATCAAGGGCAAAAAGAGACTGTCACCTCTTCATCACTTAGAGCAACAGGAGAGCCCCAGTGATAAGACTACTAGCACAACAAAACAAACACAAATGCATAGGTAGAAAGTCTTCTACAGGGCCAACTGAGACCCAGGACAGGCAGTCAGCCTTGCCAGACCGCCCTGTGCTCACACAGTAGCATACACAAGCTAAAACCCAGCCAGGCCAAACCTGACTTGGCTCTGCACAGCACCAGCTTGTGCATTTCTCCAACCATTTCACACCTAATTTACAGAGTGGGTTATCCATCCACATATCGCTGAGGTCTAACCCGAGAAGTGACTAGAATCAAAATCAGTTAATTGATTAATGCTTAAGTGAAACGCAGAAAGCAAACATAACACACCAGAAGACTTTCTGAAAAATGCATTATTTTTATTCTGACTCCATTAAGCAGCCCAGTACTTTTGAAGGATTAATGAAAAAGCTATCAAGAAATAATACAGAAGAGGAATGCTGATGCACAGTGAACACGACAATATACAATGAAGTGCAGAGACCTTTTAGGTAGTAAAGTTTCAAACCAGAACATTCAAAGAACTACAGGGACACGCGAACTTGCCCACTTAATCCAGAAATTGAGTTTATTTGATTTTTATGAGACAGCATTTTGATAAGTCCTCCCCGAATCACAAACTAATTACTCCTCAATTAACAATACAACATAGTCATTATTCTCACAGAGTTGATAACACATGGTTTCACAGCAAGGTTTCGTAAGAGACAGAAAGGCATGCCTGAACATCCAGAAGAGATAACATTTACCTTAAAAGTAACAGCAATTCACTCGAAAGAATTGGTCAAGGAGTGTATGTATATACATAAGGATTATTTCCACAAGCTTTACTTGTTAAGCTTAAGGACACAGTGTTTCACTTACAACTGTTATTTTTTTTTAATCAGGAAATGAAGATGAGGAAGAGCAGGAGTAAATAAGTTCTAAACAACCAATTTAAAAACATCTATATAACAGGAGCAGGCAAAACATCCCTTAGAGTTGCATTTACAAGCCAAAACTGACCTCGGTCATCACATTCCGTATGAGATATCCTATGTGGATGCTGACCTTAATAATACTACAGAGGCAAACTCTGCATAAGGGAGACATGGTCTTGGGCAATGTTTTCCATTTTATTAGGCATAGAGAAGCTTTTTTCTGCATGAAGAACAGCACGTCACATTTCTTAAACTGTTTCTTGACCAAATACACCATGGGCAACCTACAGACGACACCCCTTGGTGTTCCTCTTTGATGTTCTCATCTACAGTTTCCACTCACAATGAAAATACATGGATTTTCCCCCTCCCTCCAATAAAAATCAGTCACATTTAGTATTGCCTTTCACAAGCTTACATGCCAAAATACTACCCTAAGTGATTAGAGACTTTCAATGCTATCAGAAGCTCCGATTCATGTGTTTATGGACTTTAAATGGAGCGCAGATTCAGAGCCCACAGTAAGACAAAAGCAGGCAGAGCAGAGGTCAGTAAGCAGCAGGAATGGCTCTGTAAGATGCATGAGAATCTGATAACCAAATTAGCAACTGGTCTAATTTAAAACAGAAAGAAAAAGGAATGAAAAAACAGTATTTCCACACTTCCCAGGCCTTCCTGGAACTACTTATGCATAAAGCACTGGTAAAGTGACAGGAGGTATATTTGACTGTACAAACCAACAGCAGTCTTTCAGATCTACTAAATCCTTGACCATACCTCAAATCTTTGGGTTCCTCTAGATCTTCCAGTTCTGAGGAGTGTCCCCTGCCCATCTGACCAAACATACCCCTTCAGTACATCTTAAATTTATTTTAAATGCTTAAAGACAATGCCTCAGTCCCTTACTTGGATGCTATGAAACTCTTCCTGAGGCTTTCTTTGAGGAAGCCTCACTAGCAGAGGCAAGAGGCTCTAACAGCATTCAACCTCTAAAACAACTGTCAACAGGCCAAAGTCCCAGCCCCACTTCCCAAGACCCAAACTACCTCTCCAAGCACAAGATTAACCAAACATTTAAGACTGGACACATTTAATACTTTGCACTCCATAGATCACAGAATAATCAAGAGGCTGGAAACAGAAAACTGGTTTAAGCTGGAGTTACACAATTGGGTGGGCTGAATGGTTTTGTCTGCAAGAAAGCATTTATGTACCTAACTTAAGATATTTTCAATAGGTTTATATTAACTTAAAAATAGAATTTTAAGCATAGTGTTATTGCAGCAAAAAGTGTGCTTTGTGTCTGAGCAACTAGATCACCCAGGGCTCAGTCTTGGGTCCAGTTTTGTTCAACATCTTTATCAATGACCTCGATGAAGAGATTGAATGCTCCCTCAGTAAGTTTGCAGATGACACTAAACTAGGAGGAAGTGCTGATCTGCCTGAGGGTAGCGAGGCTCTTCAAAGACATCTGAACAGACTGGACCAATGGGCTGAGGCCAATGGGATGAGGTTTAACAAGGCCAAGTGTAGTGTGCCACACATGGGACATAACAACCCCATGCAGCGCTACAGGCTTGGGGAAGACTGGCTGAAGAGCTGTCAGGCAGAGGAGGACTTGGGGGTGTTGGTTGACTGCAGGCTGAATATGAGCCAGCAGTGTGCCCAGACAGCCAAGAAGGCCAATGACATCCTGGCTTGTCTCAAGAACAGTGTGGCCAGTAGGTCTAGGGAAGTGATTGTGCCCCTGTACTCGGCATTGGTGAGGCCACACCTTGAGTGCTGGGTCCAGTTCTGGGCTCCTCACCATAAGAAGGTCATTGAGATTCTCAAGCGAGTCCAGAGAAGGGCAACCAGGCTGGGGAAGGGGCTGGAGGGCAAATCCTCTGAGGAGCAGCTGAGGGAGCTGGGGGTGTTCAGCCTGGAGAAGAGGAGGCTGAGGGGAGACCTTCTCCCCACCTCCCCTGCCCTGACAGGAGGGTGCAGAGAGGTGGGNAATAGATGAGGTACTTAGGGATCTGATTTAGCTTAGGATAGGATTGGTTGGACTTGATCTTCAGAGGTCTTTTCCAACCTTGTGATTCTGTGCTGTAAGAAAACTCACCCACACCCCCCAGACTTCCCATGCAGAACGTGCGTGCTCTTGATCTTTCTGCCACAAACCCATCAAGTTGTAGAGCTTTAGACCACCACAATAAATTAAAGAAAATTCAGAATATAATGTCCTATAGTTAAATACAGTACTGGGAAATGCTTACCAGGTTACACACGCTAAGCAGTTCAAGTGATAATCATAATGATGAATGCATAATCTAATGCCCATTCACTTTGATTTATATGAGTCATCATATCAAAGGCTCACATATCCATTTTAAGTCAATGGGAAGGATCCTATTTTTCTTGACCTGAATCAGTGTTTGGTCTAAACTTAGGCTTTTTTTTTTTTTGCATTAAATAAAATCAGTCTTCACACATAGTTAAAGATGCCTGAGGCCACACAGTCCTTTACAATCTCAGCAACTGGCCCTATCATTCCCTGTGATAGTCTTGCTGAAAAAAATAAGATCAACTGAATTTCCTCCTGCCCTTCCAGCTGTGGGAGAAACAGATCAGCCTATTCTTCCCTTTAGAAGAAAAGGCCCTGCAAAGGTCAACCTTTCATATGAAATACAGATCATTAACACCAAATACACAGCTAATCAGACTCTTGTTTTTTGTTTCTGTAACTGGAATTCCACTGTACCTATTTCAGGATGCTTTATACTTTGAATATATATACATACACACGCTCTCCCCATAGTTTGTTTCTGAAATAATGGAAGGCTTGCTTACTGAATCAGAAAGAAGCCACCCAATAAGTCATCGGTCTTTTTCTCAAAGTATCACACACATGAGACAAACTACAATTCATCAAACAAGTTTTTCTGTAGCCTGCCTTGAATGCAAAAACCCCAAACACTAAACCACGCAGTATGGATGAGAAAACATAGGTGAAAAGTGCCACTTATTTTTACCACAAGCCACAGTTACACCAGGTCTCCCATGGAGAGTCAGTCTCCTCTCAAGGCTGTTCATTCTCTTCTAGAATATAATATCTGATCCACAAACCCATATTGCAACATCTAAGCCTATGCAGTTTCTACACAATGCTCTAAGAAGTGTTTTTACTCTAGGATTTGATCTACATCAAGCAAGGCACCAGCCTACCACATCACCCTTCCTTCAAGCATACCTTACAGAGGAGGACTCATCAGTTCTCTCAGGTCTCATCACAAAATAGCAACACCAACAGATTGAAAGAAAAATACATTATTTATGGAAAGGAGAAGAGGTGTGGGTTGCAATCATCTTGAGTCAGGCAAGCCAAGTCCCATTGTGCTACCTGAGACGACAATGCCAGGTGCTGCAAACAGAGCCTGACTCAGGCTCCTAAATCCCACACTCTGTAGAACCCCCTGCAAATAAAAAATGAAATACTAAAAAAAGGCACAGGCTTTAAAAGCTTACCAAACCATAGTATTTTTACTGAAATTCCTGAATGATCTGAATATAAATAATTATTCCCCCCCCCAAGTAAAACCCATTTAAGTAAGATTTGTAGCAAAGAGCTCAATGTTTTGGTTTTTATATTTTGAGACTGTTAAGAATACAGTTGTTTCCTTTGAATAGAACATAATACCTGCCAACTCTCAAAACAAAGGAGCATGTAAGGAGTTTCTTGAGAAGGAGATTCCGGGGAATGCAGGGAGGGGACACAGGCATCACAGTATTATTAAAAAGTACAGACAAAAATAATTTTGCCAAGCAAATGCAAGGAAAATTTCAGAGTTTTGAAAAGCTTGTTAACATGGAAGTAACTGTCTTCGTATTTTGTTAATGCAAAAACATCACTGAATTAGAGCTCAACTTCCCTGGCTGAAGATGGTTAACTGATGAAAGCAGAGGTTATGAAAAACTTGAGCACATAGACTTTTGTGAAACTTGATTTTAGAGGTTTTTCATAACCTCTTATATTCTCAGGCAATGAAGATACCAAAGTTTTGTCTGCTGACCTTAGATACAATGCAGCATTTGGGAGAGAGACACAGCTACAGCCAGGAGAGCAGGAGCAAAACTACCTTATCGCTGGGCATAGACAATGACTGCTCCTACTGTAAATTTTATCTCACAATCTTGTGACAGTAAGTTGTGAAGAGTGTTTTCTCTCCACATCTCTTGAATGACTGGGATTGAAGGACTGTTACACTTCTGATCTCAGGGACTACCTGAAACACCATAAAACATTTATGTTGGACAGGCTTTCATTCCATACTGTGGAATATGCAACAGGAGGATCCCATCAGAAGTAGATCCTCCTCCTTGAGCACACAGTATACTACTGTGTGTCAAAACAATGTCATTAGCATTTGAGATTCAACCTCTCCCACGTTCACATATCCCTGTAACGCTCAAAATGGAGATTTAAAACACAGTGATTAAATCTCCACTATCCCATAACAGTCCCACATACTACTCCTTGGCTGAAAATAAATTCTCTGCACTACTGAGTTTCATGATTTTTATTGACAACACAGAATAGCTTTGTGTACCAGAGACAGGCTGAATGGACCCAGACCCATGTGCTCTCATGCAAACTCTCTCACAGTACAAGTTACATGCAGGCATAACGCCTTACACAGACTGTACATACAGGAAGACATCTGACTTCTCATTCTTAAGCATGCCCAAATCCTAATTAGAACTAAATCATTTTGTTCCTGAGTCCCTGAAAGGACATGATGAGAACCCCGCAGCCAAGCTACCACCGTGAGAAAAGCTTTAACCTCACCAGTTTGCACCCACCTTTGCTATTTTTGCAGAGACTAACTGCAGAAATAACATCCAAACAATGATGATCTGTGACCTTTTAACATAAACAGTAATTTCTTAAGCCTAGTTCTTTTATATTCCATTCCATGTTCTTCCAAATAAGAGCTGCCCAAAAATACTTTGCATGGAAAAACTAAATGTTCCTAGTGACAACTCTCATCACGTCATTCTTTGCACATGAACATTAAGAGATACAACAGCAAAACCCACTAGTTATTCTTAGAACTTCAAGACAAAATCCTAAGCACAGCACATTTTCAAATTGTCTTTTCTAAAAGTCAACTAATACGTGCATCCCTTTGACCAAAAGCTAGCAAAGTACAACTTGTATTGTGCTGCAGGCTATAAAGTGAATGTTCTTTGAGTCATGGATGGATGAAGATGAAAAGTAGGTTTTAAAATTTACAACAGTTCTGACACCACTGTGTCTTCCTTACAAGTTATCTCTATCTATTCATCAAGACTTACTCCAGACCTTTTCTTACCTTCAAAAAGGTAATTTTCATCAATTCTTTGTGTCTTTATACCTAACCATGGGACATGGTATAGAATATGGGCAGAAGCCCCAGCTGAAAATAAAGGGAGCCAAGGATAAGAGGGAAGGAGGCAGCAGCTGCTTCAGCTGGGGCTGTGGTTTGAAAGTAACATCTGGTACTGAATTTTGTCTTTATCACAGCACTCAACTGATGCTTCGTTATTATCTACCTACCTCAAGTAACCATCCTGCTATATAAAAGTAGTGCCCAAGTATGGGGAAATTATTAGAAGCCCTCCCTCCTTTTCTCCCTCTTAGACTCATGCATCTCCACCAGCACCTACCAGCAGCCCACAACAGAGAGCTGTATTTCACATGTGAATCCTATGGAATTCTTTACTTCTCAACCCCAAAGGAAGCCTTCCCCAAAATTAAACTATTCTTGTACCCAAGACTGGATATTACCACCATGTGCTAAATGGCTTTAAGAACCAGTTTCTCAAACATGTTAGAAACAGGAATTTTAGGCTAATTTCTGAAGTGTATTTGGGAGGTTTAGTTTCTTGTTACACAGGTTGTGCATGCTCGTCTGCAGTAAGTTCTACACATTCAGGCTGGTTTTACAGCTGAAAAAATAAAGTCTCAATTATCTCAATTAAGCTATTTAAATATTTTTAAAATCTGTATTACCAGCTTTCAAGCTGGTCTCTACACACAGAGCATTACAGAGCAATTCAGCATATACTGAGAGGCAAATACAGGTCTACAATGTGACCACAGGTACGTTATTTTATTGCAATGTAACCACCAGCCTTCAGCAAACATACACAGCACTGGACTACTCAACTACCTAGAGGAGCCATCACAACCTCAAACTCTACCTACTCCTATGAGCAATTAATTTTCTATACCTGAAGAGCCTACAACTGATTCCAGGGCCATCCAGATGATCAGAGGATGCTAAAGCAGAGGTGAAAATGTACATACAGTCTTGCAGGAGTTCTTGCAAGGTGCTGGACACCAATACCAGGGTATGAAATGCCTACACTGCAAAGATGATCTTAAGCAACACATCCAAGCATGCCAGAACTAAAATGCCAACTAGAAACCCAGAGCTATTTAGCTTGAAATCACACAGGAACTACCTGAGACACGGCACCCTTGAAGAAAAGTATCCAGTTAAATGACCAAGAACTTTGCTGGCACCTCTCAGGGGGCCCTAAATACTCCCTCATGTACTAGTACCACATACAGTCCAAAACACTTTCAATAAAACCTTTATATAACAGCATCCCCCTCATTCTCTCAATTAATTTTTTCATATATCCACATGGACAGAGACTTTACTTGTACATAAGGAAACTCAGGAACATAAGGAGAGCATAAGGTGAGACACAGGATTATTGGGGTCTTTTTACCTACAAGGAAGAATCAAACAAGTATTTCTGTAACTTGCTTTTCTACTATTTAATATGGTTTCTGTACACCTTCTTTGTGAAATAAGGTAATAGTTACACCTCATCACTACATTTTCCAAACACTTATCACTACATAATGCTGATAAAGCTGCTTTCATCATATAACCACTACAACTTTTCCTCTCAAAGCAAGATGAGAACAGTGGCTTAGTCCCTATTCACACAACAGAAGTTTTCAAAGTAGTTTACCAAAAATTCAAGATATATGTAATTTCTCAAAGCAAAAAAATTGCACTGCCTTTGGAAGATGTTTGCTCTCAGTACTGAGTAACACTTGTTATACACCTAATGGGGTTTCTTAAGCAAAATCTCCCCAGCAACTCCGGGCTCTAACTACGCTGATCAAATCAGCTTCCCATGTGTTTAAAAAAAACCTGAAAGCAAGAAATAGAGTCTTAATGCATCAACAGCTTCTTCTGATTTCATTAAAAGAATAAGCATATCTGGCCATACATTAAGGCAATTCTTGCACCCAACAATTTGATAATATAACACTGTGTATCAAGCCAGGTTTTTTTCATAAATTATGATCTAAACAGAATACTAGTCAATTCACCAAAAGATATCAAAGATATCTCTTTATTACAAATGATCCAAGTATCCCCCTTGAGGCTATGGCTATCAGAAAGCATTTAGTTAGCTCCCAAGCCAATATTTTTCGTATCTGTTTTATTATGAAACTGTAACACATTTTCAATAACTTTTAGCTTTGCTTTACAGAGTAACAAATAATTTCCCAGAACCCTTTGGAAAATCTGACATGCGAAATGATTCCTCTAGTCGACTTGTGTATTATTAAGCTGAAAAACCCCCGTGCATCAGATCACTTGATCATTGGAGAGAATGGAGAAGTATTGGGAGCTTCAGGACAGATGGACGAACTTCAGGTCACATAAAACACTACCAAAGCTGTATTTGAAGAAAAATGTGAAAGTTCGTGAAAGCGCCCTGGGTGAAAATACTTTGTGTTGCTAAGAAACATCATCCCTGATGATGGATGAATTAAATTGTCTCAGTTAGTACAGCCAACTCCAGGCATTCCTTGTTTATTAGTAGAATGTTTTCTTGTACTGGTAATTTATTTCAACAGCAACTTAGAAATATAAAGCCATACCTTTAAATGAAACTGAGAACTTGCATAGTTAATGCTACAAACCAGAACAGAGTTCACATCTTGAACAGAATAACTACATTTACAAGGTTCATATTTTTAAATATACTATTAATACACCCAAACGATTAAGAACTTGCTTTAGGATAGTCTGCAGTGAAATCTACTGTTCAGTCCTAAGAATAAAACCCTTCAAACATCTCCAAGTACTGAACATAAATATTCAGGTGATCAGATTTTAAACATCACTGAGAGAAAAGCACATTCATTTGTCTTCTATTGTTACGATGACACCAACATAAAAACTAAGCGTGAAGGAAATAACACAAACCACCTGCTTTTCTCATTTGGAGGTTGTCTTCATGTTTCATCCAGTTCCTCTTTTAACATATTACTTACAGGCTGTTTCTTCTGCTGAACATACTGGTGAACATACAGCAGCATATCTTTCCATTGCTGAAGTAAACAATTTCTGCTGAACTCCCATCAAGCATACCTGGTCATGCATTATGCGAAGTCCTTTCAAAAAGGTGACAGCTGAAGCAGAGGAAGGCCACCTGCTTGCCTCTATCCACATGCTGCACAACACACCAGAGGTGCTCTCCTGGAAGGAGAAAGAAAAGCAAGTACATCTCACCTGGCACTGCCTTGGAGAGCGGGATGCTACAGCAGAGACGAAGCACAGCGAGCAGGGAGCCTCACTGTAAGCAGGGGAGTCCTGAGATCAGGAAGTAGACACACAACTGCTGCTCAGAAAGGATGGAAAAGGGCAGGGGTTTCTTCATAGCCCCCAGAGGAACATGGAGAATTTTGTGCCACCCAGAAACCAACACAGCTGCTGCATTGAGAATAAACCAATGGCAAAGACCCATTTTGCAAGAACACAGCTAGAAAGGGGAGAATCATTAGAGAAAATTAAGTTTAATTTGCCTGATGGCAAGGCTTTGGGGGGTTTCTTTCTATTACTCTAGATTGTGTTCAAACAAAGATGCCATGTTTCACGTCCCAAGTTTTAGCACTTTAGAGTTCAACTTAAGGAAAAAGGTGGAAAAGTCCCCATAAGCTCTTCCTTGGATCCCACCACAGCTTCCAAGTCAGGAATTACCATGCAGAGTTACTTGTGGAGGCCACATCCTCAGCTAGTCAATACACAGAGGCAACCATAGAGACTCTTCTTCCCAAGTAATGCCACCACAGAGAAAAGTCTGAGTGGTATTTAACAACGACACCAGTTTGGCTGCACTGGAGATGTGCTTCCTGTGGGCCTAATAAGGAAGAGCTTTACACTCCAAGCAGAAACATTTCAAAACCTCAAAGGACAGGTCTTATCTGCACCACTTCTGCTTCTGGAATCCCAGAAATCCTGAAGACAGCCAGCAGGTCAGACTGCAGACCCAGCAAACAGACACAAAGACAATGAAGGGATGGGAACACAACCGAGCCAATCTGCGACTCCATCTCTAAAGGTCAGGTCTGCATCAAGGTACAAGTTACAGGACCCCAACTAGAAGTTGTTTCCTCTTGGCCCTCACATCATAATCCAGACAGTGTATCCAGTGTAGGATTAATGTTTTCTTTTATTACTTGGATGAGGAACTTGCAAAACTTGGTAGCTACCCAGAGCGGGCTGCAAGCATCCTGAAAAGCAGAGCTGGAACTGAAGGAGGGGAATCAGCTTTTTAAAAGGGTAGATAATTGCAGGACAAGGGGGATTAAAGCTAAAGGAAGGAGGGTTTAGATTAGATATTAGGGGGAAGCTCTTTACAGAGAGAGTGGTGAGGTGCTGGAACAGGCTGCCCAGAGAGGGGGTGGATGCCCCATCCCTGGAGGTGTTCAAGGCCAGGTTGGATGGGGCCCTGGGCAACCTTGTGTAGCTCCAGGCCTGGAGGTTGGTGGCCCTGCCTGTGGCAGGGGGGTTGGAGCTCTGTGATCCTTGGGGTCCCTTCCAACCCAGACCAGTCTATGATTCTAGGATAAGCAGGACTCAGTGATTAACAGCAAAACCAACACTGGGGTTTAAATACTGAACTGAATGCATAAAGTGAAAAAAACTTCATACTCCTATAAACAGGAGCATCATATGCAAAAGATGGTAAGATCTACTCTATTCATCACTGAGACTGACTGACTAAGGTCATACAGTATATTTTTTTTTTTTTGAGGAAAGCTCAGATGACCACCTAAGCAACCAGGGAAAAGTTAAAAGGAAATGGGTATACAAGTACAGAAAAAAAAGATTAATAAAGAAGGAGGGTGCAGGCTGCAAAATAGGTTTCCAGCAGTTACAAAAGCGATGCTCACATCCCCCAGTACTGCAATATCCACAGCAAGAAAAAAAGAGAAAAACCCAATAGAAAAAAGCCAAGAAGCTTAATGGGTAGGAAAAAAATTAGAACAGTATTAGAAGAAATATACTACCTCTAGGGATAGTTAAACAATGGATTAGGCTATGGAGGGGTTACACAAATCTTCAGTGACTGTTTTTAAGACCCTGTAAGATGAATATGTCAGAAACAGTCTATACATATCTATCTGGCTTTACAATGAACGCTATACACTCACACATACTGTATGAGGCCTCAGAGAAAGGTGGATGACCTTCAGAGATCCGTGTTTTCTTTCCTAAACCTAAAGGCTGTACGAGTTTAGGCTCCTGCCAGGCAAACCAGCAGGTGACTCGGCTGCTTCTTAGAGCTCTGAGCAGGCTTTTGATATCTCTTTTTTCTAAATAGCCAAGGCAGTTTGTGATTGACAATTTTCTATCACATCAAGCGTGCTACCTTAAATATGAAGGACTGAGAACGATCCACGGGGGGAAATAAAGTCCAAGTACAGAGAAGACAATGGAACTGATCCCAGAAATCCAGTCCCAAGGAAATCAAATCTCCTAAAATGAGCAGGACACACATCCCATTAGTACCTAGAAATACAGGTATTTATTTTCATTTCTAGCACCTATAACAAATAAATCCTTAATAAAAAGTAGTATTTAATGAAATACTTGGAGAAATAAGGAGGGAAGGTTTGACATTTCCAAGCTTATTTTCACAGCAGTATGACAGGAAATGAGGTAGAGTCAGAGCTAATTCTCCTTATACAATTTCACATGGAATGATTAGTTCTGCCCCAACAGTAACAGCTTTCCAGAGGGTCCTACTTGTCGCCAAGATAGCACACAGATGCTCTAAGTGTAGCTTCCCTATTCTCTGCTGACAACCAACTTAAAAGGCCAATATTCATTTTACTGTAGAATGAAATTCACAGCATGAATAGTAAAATAATGTCAAAGCTACCATGAAACTGCAATTGCGTGTTGGGGGTTGTGACTTTTCAAAGTTTAAACCCAAAACAGGTTCAACAAAGGGGAATAGGAGAAGCAGCTTTCTGCTCCAGCAGTTACCTGGGGTCGTTAAGGATGTCCAAGTTTCAGTATCACAAGGAAAGGGCAGAGGCAGGGAGGACCATTTGCATCACATGCATCAATAACTTACTTTTTTCTTTTAAATAAGGCAAGTTTTCTGTCCTTGCTGTGCTGAATGCCCTCCTCCTCCCTTAAGCCTGATTAAGAAAGACATTCCACATGCACAGGGGTGCTGAAGGTGGTGGAATTCCCTAAATCACCTGGGTCACTTCTGGGTGAAATACCAATTACTGGCAGTTCATCTCAACACAGCCAACAAAAGCACCCCCGTAAGACACATCGCTCACCCCAGCAGTGAACACATCCCACAGACAATGCTAAAACTCTTTGCGAAAACTTGGGATACATGTTAGTACTTTTGTAAAGCACTGCAGCAGCATTTTCTATTTAATCCTGGAAGAGGCACTAGTAGAAAAGCCATATTCAATTCCAAAATTGCTACAGCAAGTATCAGCTCAGCTACTGCTGCATGTATATATATAAACACAGCTTTTTCCAGGGAGAGATAACCTACCTTAGCAAACTTAACTATCCACTAACACACCTAAATGACTAGCCAGAACACCATGCCAAATATCTATAAAAGAACTTGATTTTACACTTGGCACAACTATTTGTTTTACGAAAGTACTACAGGTTAAATACAAAGCACACTATTAGTTTTAGGCACAAGAACCACCAATTTTTTCTATGCCTTGATAGAAATAACAAATAATTAGGCCAGCATGACCCTCCAGTCATTTCCATAAATCCTGCATTTATACCTAAATCACAACAAAAAAGAAAACTGACTGATGACAAAAAACATATTTCTAGTTAAAGTTTTCCTAAGGTAAGATCAGGAGAAGAAATTATTCTCTAAAGCAAATAAGAATATGATACTGCTACTTGCAAAACTTTAATTTATCCAAAAACCCCACAAAGTTATACCCAGAAATTCACTGTACTAAACTGCAACCCAACAGACAGACAAGGTGAATGGCAAAATATTTCACTGGGAATCATAAAATACAAAATTTCACAGAACACAGCTGGGTAGCTTACTCTGCGCATCTAACAGCACATTTATTCCCTGAGTAAACCTTGAAAACAACCACAGTATAAAAGATACAGCATGCCCAACTACTTGTTGAATTTTTGTTTTCTGGATTATCTGCATGTGAAGTAAATATCAAAGCACAAAGTTACATGTGAAATATGATGCTGAGCATCAGATGAAGTGAGGATCTGTAATTCAATTAAGATCTTAGCTTTTTAAATAGTGCTTCTGAGAAAGCATTTGTTTAATTATGAGCATCAGGCAAGATATTTCTTCTAAAAATACCTTATTTTCACACTGCAACATGGATTTTATTCCTATTTACAAAGGTGTCACTCACTATGAAAACAGAATTGAGACTTACATTGTCAAATAATCCAAAATAGTGTTGTTAATACACAACTCTCAGGCCTTTTTTTTTCCCCCCTTCCACAGCAATTTGGCTGGAAAGAACAGAAGGTATTTTTTCTAAGAGCTAATCCTGAAACTGGAGCTATCTTCACTGTTCTTTCTCCTAAATTTTCTGCCCCTACAGTGACATGCCATCATTACTCTAGCTAATGATTCTCTTCTGGGTTTGCAGCATTCCCAAACATCTCTTGCACCTATGCACAAAGCTTTGTGATATTCTGGAAGTTGTTCTTCTATATGATGGCTTTATAACAGTTCTGTTTCTATTATATGTATTAATTAGGTTTTAGGAGGATAAACCAAAAAAAAAAAAATCTTAGCTCTCTGAAGGAGCAGCTTCTCTTTGTCTTTTCAGATTGAGTAAAATACCAAACAGCAGCAGCGAGGTCTTCATCCTTCATTCCACCACACTTGACCACTGAATTCTGCCAGGGTGAGTAATGTCCATCACGGAACATCAACTCAGTAAATCTTCCATCCCAGAGATGGAATAAAAGACTTCATCATATTAAATCTGAATCCCAACTACCTAGGCATGAACTTCAGGGCTATGGGGAGTTTATTTCCCCCCTTCAATGACGGCTTCTAATGATGACTACAAAAGAAATCTTGCACTCTGGGTGGTAGTTTATTCATCAAAACCACAACCACCACAAGGTTTCTGTTGCCAGAGGCATGGCCAAAGTAACCTCTCTGAGAACCTCTGTTGTGCCTCAATGAAGAAAACATTCCCATGGTGTTTATGGCAACATCATACTTGTACCACCACAAACCATTAACACAGACAACCTGTTGCATCAACACAGCATCAGAGTGCCCAGAAATCATCTTGGAACAGGACTGAAGAACAGCACATAAAGCCACACTAGTCACACCCTTGTACAGAGACAATACATATAGGTGTTTTCAGGTGCAAAACTGATTCCTCTTTTTCTTTCCAACCTACCATTAACAACTTTTTTATAACGATTCAGCAAAATTAAGGTCTGAAATTAAATCCAGTTGCATCCAAAGTGCCAATGGTAAAACTTCCACTAATCACATATGCATTAAATTTTGCCCGTTTGATTATATAGAAACCAACACACACAAGTATCTAAACCAAAGTTGCTTATACAGCACTAACTTACTTTAGGATTTGTATGTCTCAATTGTTTGCATTCTTTCTGTGCCTTAACCCTAACAAATAATCATTCAGGAAAAAAAAAAAAGCCATACTTGGTGCCTGGCCTTGCCTGCTTTCCTCCAAGTTCTGTGTTTCATCGTTAATATTACATATTTCATAGTTAATTTTAGACATTCCTCCAGTTCTCGTTTGGACATCAAAGGGCTACTCATACCCAAAATACCAGCGATCTGAAGTACTGGCTTCCCTACTTAGAGTCATTTATAAGCCAAAAAGATTTTTGATTTCTTGCCTACAGGAAATACTATGGATCAAAAATAAAACATGTATATATGCTCCTATATACAGGGTCCAGGATTTAGGATAATAGACTGTTTGGAGACATGGCTTTCAGATTTAGATTTCAGACTCTGTCTGGTGCTTCACACATTTATTTTTACTTTCACATCTGACATGCAGCAATATGGCTAGCTAAGGTGTACGTTTAAGACATACTTTGATATATATCTATTCTGAAGTGAAATTCACACCGGGGTATGTGTCCTCACAGCAGCACTAAGGCACTGCTGCACCACTGCTAACTGCACCGCTTACTGATGGCTGGGGGCAGGGGAAGGCAGGCTCTCCAGAGCCCCTCGTTAACAATTCTGCCACCAAAGATTAAGATGATCTTCCTGCTTTACAAGCTTGGTAGAAAATGGTTCTCACTTACCAATGGGGAAAAAATAACCCAACATGGTAGCCAGTGTTTTTCTAAAACACCCACTTCATGTGTTCCTAAGGACTTTGCATATACATTTGGATTTTGTTCTCCATTTTTTCAGCATTTTTTTTTCCAATGAGCAACATTAGGAAGTTATACAATTACCCCCCAGACAAATGAGATATTGGAGTTCACAAATCATGTGCCTCGTTTTTGTTACCACTCTTGCTACATAATAGCTTGTATCTCAATCAGGAATACACAGTAGCACTCAAAGCAGTCAGCAGTAAGGTCCCGTTATTTGTAACAGTATCACTAAAAATCTAACTTTAAAATATATCTTCAGTGTATTCCCTTACAACAGAACACAATCCCATTCATACAGAAACATATGCTATGTATGCTCCTTCTGAGCACACAGTTTAGGATCCAGTTTATACAGAAACAGCAGTTCTTTAACTGATTCTTTAACCAGGTAAGAACTCAAGCCTTTAGATAAGACTTCCTCTTTGCAACTGGAAGAGCTACTACAAGGCAATATTCTACATTAAATATTTGCTCATGAACTGCAACTGGAGAAATGCCTTATCTCAGTGGCTCTCCCAGCCTGAACCAAGTAAGACTGTATCATAGAAACATACACTGATCTTGTGAAGCTGAACAACGCAGTTTATGTATTTCCTTTATATAAGTTAGATTCCATCTGGCCACACAGATCTTAAGAAATTTAAATATAGCAAATGCTTCGAAAACTATTGGCCTTTTCTACATCAGGAGCACTTGGTGGGATCCTGGCTTGCAGCAGCCATTCAGTTCTCACCCAGTTTCTTCCAGAAGCCCCGAGCAGAAGAGAAAAGTGCTGTTATGATAAAAACATCTATCTAGACATTCTTACCAGTGCAGAATATTGGTCAGATACAATAAACCTTCACTTCTCTGATCAAAACAGAAAATAACACAAGTCCATGCTGCAGATTAGGTCAGAGGCCTAAAACGCTCAAGGCACGTGGCTCTTCTCTGCATGGTGGGCAACGTCAGACACTGCGGTTGTACAAAACACTTATAAAAGCCTAAACCAGGAACTTCTTGTTTTCGTATTCTGAAACTTTATTGAGCAGAAATGTTTGAGAATAGTTTATTACTTTTACTGGCCACTCCAAAATGGGCCTCCAGCCAAGCAGGTCTTTTAAAAATAAAATGTAGATGTGTTTTAAAGTTACATTAGAATCTTCAGCAGTGTTAAGTTATAAAACTGACTTTGCAGCAAAAGCAGCATGTTTCAGCTGTGACACAGGCCCCCTTCAAGCTACGAGCACAACTTTTGCACTGTAGCTGTCACATTTGGTACTGATCCTAACACAACAGAGATACCCACAAAGGTTAATTATTAACCCACAGAGGTTTAGCTCATGGCAAATCCCAAAAGACTGACATTCAGGAGAAATTTGCTGTTATCGTGTTGGTGACTCATGTGCCAAACACCTTCTCCTATTCAGGCTGAAGCTCTGCGGGACAAGATCAAACCTCTACGAGCTGTTCTTGCCTTCACACAGCTTTTCAGCTCTGCTCCAAGTGCCATAACTGAGAGCAGTTGTAAGAGTCCTACTGCACGAGGAATCAACTTGTATATTTTAGTAGAGCACCAACACCTTGAGCTGGACAGTGAGCTTGCTTCCTGGGTTTTACCACCAGCCAGCTAATAATTATGCTGTGAACTCGTTCACAAAGTGTCAAGACAGAGGTATTGCATTACTGAGCACGATCTTCACCTTTTATATGTGGCAGGCATACAGATCCAAAACAACCCAGACTGTATTAAAAAAATCCTGCCCTTAATGACTTACGTGATCTGGAGTCAAAGCATTTAAACTTTATGTCAGGAAGTAGTCCTTCAGTGTATTTTACTATGCCCAGACTTCCAAGAAGGCAAAAAAAAACCCCAACAGATGAAGCAAGAAGAATACACTCTACATTAGGTCTTGAAAGCTCCAATTAAAATTCAATATTGTACTTTGTATAGAAGCTCTTTACATGAAAACCCTGTCATGGTTAAGATTTAAGGTTAACCAGGTTAATAGAGTCCAATAAAATAGCTTTATTTAATTACACCAAACCATTGTTATAAGCCACACTAAAAGCCACTACTCTTCTTTACCTGACTGTTGGGCTAACTTCTGAATCACAATAATGCACACCCACTTCTTGTCAACCAGAAAAATCCTACCATAAAGTAAGCTTCAAACTCTTTCCCTGCTTCTTAGGAGGAGTGCATGCATTTGCACCTCAAATGGTTTCTTTCCCCCAGTCTGCTACTCCAATCATCACGCAGTCATGTGTTAAAAGATTTGTGCAGACCTGCCAAGTCTCATTCATCTGAGACACACTTTCCTAAAGTTGGGATTCATTTACAAAGTATATTTAAGTAGCTCCTCTGCTACGAAGGGCTCTGTCGCATGGCATCCTAAAGTAATACAAACAAAATCCTACAATCCACACTTTTTCCAAAATTGAAGGGGTTTTTTTTTTAGGTTTTCTTCCCTCATTCTATGAAGCCTGATTCTGCCACCACAAAGGTTACAATTTCCCCCGGCAGCTTTACCAACAGAACTATTTGGCCCTAATAACGCTTTAATTGTGCTGTGGTGACACTTGGAAGGAAGCTAGGTTCAAATTTTGCAGCTCACTCCATCACTGCCGGCAAAAAAACCCCGGTCCCTGTCCCACACAGCCTGTACTTAAAACTAGTGTCTTCAGGCAACGCTCCCACCGCCGGCCCCCGATTTCCAAACGCCCAGGGACTCGGGGGTGCGGCGAGCCGGGAGCTGACCGAGGCCTGGGCACGACCCACCGGCGGTCCCGGCCCAGCCACCAGCCCCGAGCCGGGCTCTGGGAAGCCAGGCCCAGCCAGGCCGCTCTCCTTTCTCCGGCTGCCCGGAGCCCTGCAACCCCGCATTCTCCCCAGGGGCTGCGCAGGAGGACCGCGGGGAAGGGGACGGAGGGTGCCGGCAGGCCCCTGCCCACCTCTCCCGACCCCGACGGCGGCTCCTCGGGGCCGAGGGTCGGGCAGCCATGTTAAGGCCGCCGGGGAAGCGGGCAATGCGTGCCGGCGGCACCCGCTCCCCTGCAGCGGCTGCTCCCCGGGAAACAGACTCTTCCCGCGGGGTCCGCCCGAGGGCCGCGGGGTTCTCCCCCTCCCTCCTGGAGGCCGCCGCCGGGGCCGCGGAGCCATCTTGGGGGGGGCTGAG